>JAGFMF010011830.1:16441380-16458481 GCA_019455555.1 Galemys pyrenaicus
TTTTTATTGCTTTGGGGACTGCCACCTCGAAGGCACTGTTGAGATGTATGTCTTTCAGCGTTTTACCTATGTTTTCCTCTATGTATTTTATAGTTTCGGTTACATTTAGGTCTTTTATCCATTTTGAGTTGATTCAGCAACATCTTTAAAGATACAGCACCCAACGCAAAAATAGTGAAGAAAAAAAAAAAACAGCTGGAACTACATCAAACTTAAAAGCTTCTGTACAGCAAAGGACGTGCTAACCAAAACAAAGTGACAAACCACCAACTGGAAGAAAATCTTGGCAAGAAACACTACTGACAAAGGACTTATCACAAAGATCCAGAAAGAACTAACCAGACTAAACAAGAACAAAATAAACAATCCAGTCAAAAAATGGGCAGAAGAGCTAAAAAGACATTTCTCCAAAGAGAAAAGGCAAATGGCCAACAGGTATATGAAAAAATGTTCAACATCTCTTGTAATCAGAGAAATGCAAATCAAAACCACTATGAGATACCACCTTACACCAATAAGAATAGCACATATCAAAAAAATTAACAACAACAAATGTTGGCAAGGATATGGAGAAAAAGGAACTCTCTTACACTGCTGGTGGGAATGCAAACTGGTCCAACCATTATGGAAAGCAGTGTGGAGGTACCTCAAACTACTAAAAATGGAACTCCCAAATGACCCAACAATCCCACTCTTAGGAATATACTCAAAATCCACAAAAAACACTGATTCAAAAGAATACCCGCACCCCTATGTTTAGTACAGCACTAATCACAATAGGTAAGACCTGGAAACAACCTAAATGCCAAAAACATGATTGGATCAAGAAGATGTGATGCATATACACGATGAAATACTATTCAGCAATTAAAAAAGATAAACTAGAGTCATTTGCAGAAATATGGATAGAGCTAGAAGGGATTATCCTCAGTGAAATAAGTCAGAAGGCAAAAGAAAAATACCAGATGGTTTCACTCCTAGGAGGAATGTAAGGGAACCAAAGAAAAAAAAATAGTAACAATAAATATAAAATCATAACACAACAAAAACAAAAAGACAAGGAGAAATCAGAAACACTTTGTCGAGGGCGGGAGTGGGTGGAATGGGATGAGAGCAGAAAGAGCATAAGGGACTGAGGTGATGGTGCATTGGTAAAATGGTGATGGGAAATTTTTGGGGACCACAAGTGATGTCAAATATATATAAATAAAGAATAAGAAGAAAGAAAAATAATCAATATTTTATGTACTTATTTTTGCATAGAAGAACTGGGGTATAGGCCAAAGGTACAGGCATTGAGAGGGTTCAACAGAGATAGAGTGAGGAATAAAACAAGCAGAGCTACTGAAATATGCTACCAAGGGGAGCAGTGAGTGTGACTGGAGATGTCTGCTGGGCCACATGGATTAACTTCCTGGATGGGGATTAAATTTAGTCTGTCATGACAGAGGTGCTGAGACTTAAACCCTAGACCACAATGGAGGCCCTGAGAGGTGCTTTGTAGAGGGATTAAGGAAGGGAATGCCTAAGCAAGTTATCATTAGATATTGGAACTTTAATAAAGGCCAATGAAGATCTTAAAGTATTATTCAGACTTATGATATTTACATAGGCATGGATTCAGATGCTTCTGAAAGTACTGGGCTATTAATACAATATTCACTGGTTATAGTTCTCTGATATAAGTAGCAAATGAGCCAGTAGTGATCTAGAGATACTTGAGGTAGTAGGTGATCTAGAGATACATTATTCCCAGTTCTTGGGCAGAATCTTTAGAGTTTGCAGTACAAAAGAAAAAAGAGATTTAGGCCTGTGAGTGTATATACAGAAAAGGACTACGGGGCACAGTTCACAAGGAAGAAAGAAGGGATATGGAGAAAATTAAGGAGAAGGAGCCATTAAGGAAGAATCAGTGCGTTTGTTGCACACAAGGACAATAAAAGGGCAGGTGTCCCTCGTTGGAAGCAATAAAAGGTAGGAGGAATGAGAAAGTGGAATAAAATGAAAGAAAGGATATGACAACACAGAATTAATGTTTAGAAAAGGGTAACAGAATGGATTACAGACAAGTTAAAGGATATAAAGACGCTAAGATCGAGGAAAGAGGAAAATATTAGTATAAGACGAGGGTTCAAATGAAGTATGGGAATCTCAGGGGCTCCATTTTTTCTCTAAAGTCTTAATGGTTACCCCTTTGAGAGCCCTAGGTAATTCTTACTGTGAAGGACTGTTTCATAAACTCTTTGGTGGACAATGAAGTAGCCTATTTGGTTTTGAATTCTCAAGTAGCTTGAATCAAAAAGAGAACTGTTCAAATCACTGGGTTGAATCAACAGAAAGCCTGACAACCTCTCTGTTGTTAATTTAGTAACACAATCCTATGACATAGCTTTTTGTTCATGAAATAGAGTCCAATTCTCCTCCTTAGACATGAACTCTTAAGTAAAATTAATGCATTAGATTATTTTGTCACCTCAAATTCTGAGGCTACACCTACAAGTAACTCCCAGAACATGCATTGCAATTAAAGATGATACTCACTCAGGGTGCTCACTGAAAGGTGAATTGATGTCCCCAGAAATCTACAAAAGAATAAGTAAATTATTTTGGACTGATGGGACTATTGTACATGTGAAATATGTAGTTCCTATAAGAAAAGAATGTGTAAAAGGGAATAGAATCTTGAGGGGAAAAAACAATAATATTTAAAAGAGGAGACATTGCGGGGGATTCAGCCAATATTACAAAAGTTTCATTCAATCCTCTCTCTCCTTTTGCAACACTCTGACATTACTGGTTAATAAACCCTACACAAAGAATAACCATTTTGTTCAGACTGTGAGTTCTACTAATAGGATTGTCCAGAACACACATTCAACTGTGTCAAATGTTTATACCTTGCTAACTATCACACATGGAGATTTTTATTGGCTTTCAGTACTGGAGTTGAAATATATCTTTTCTAAATTCCAGTAGATGTTTTGGATCAGACCTCTTTGCTTTTGAATGGTAGAATCCTGAGACCATAAACATTCTGCAATATTGCTGGATTGACCACCAGTCCTGACTATGGATTTTGTTCAGATAACACCATAATAGTTCTCAACTCCTTTACAGAATGGGGATACAAGGTGTCACATCATAGCAAAAAATAATGTTATATCTGGGATTTGAGATTAGGAAAGGTAGACATTCTTATGACTGAGAGAAAGCAGGTGATTTCATCTCCCAATGTCACCATGAATAGAAGGATCCAATCGTGGATTTTGGGGACTATCTAAGTTTAGCAGCATTTGCATCATTACCTTTGGTAAAATAACAAAAAATCCTATATGAAGTCCTCAAAGGTCTGAAATCTGAACCTTTGAATACCCCTGAATAGTGTTATGCTTTTGATAAAATAAAGGGAAAATTTGAGGTCTTCAGCACCAGTCTTAGACCTGAGCATAAGCTTTAGGTTTGCCAGATGTCAGGACGCCTTTCTAACAATATGTGTATGAAATGTAGGAAGTTCAACTGGGAGTGCTAATTTAATTATTAGTATAATAATTGCAGACCATTTCATGTCTTTAAAAAATAATTGGATCATGCCACCTGGGATGGCTTTCATGCTTGTGGACTATAGCTGCCACTTGTGACTTTCTGCATGAATCAGAAAATTAACCTTAGCACAATTCACCTTAGTTTATGCACCACATCAGAAGAACACCAGGTTTTCACACCATTAGAACAGAAGGGTGGACTTTCGTTGGCTTTTGGGAGAATTGGGAAATAACAAACAACTTTATTAAATAATCCCAGCATGCAATTGTGGGTCACTAGCTCTTTAAATTCAGCTACCTGATCAATAGAGATAGTCTTGAGGGTGGACTATTAACCCATAATTGTCTAGAAACTGTTGAAACTATTGAAGACAAGATTTGTGTTACCATGTCCTGCTAGACCTGGAATGGGAACTATTCACACATGAAAACAGTTTTATAAAACTGGGCTGCTGATAAGGAAGGCTCTCCCAGAAGGGATATTGGCACAGGAGACAAAATTGATAACCCTGAACGCTGTCAAGGTAAGAGAATGAAAAAAATATGTATATGGATTCAGAATATTATTTCATTGTTTTAAGCACATATGGTGTCATATGGAAGGAAAGAGGGCTCCTTATAGGCAGCTAAAAAAACACTAAGTACCCAGTAGAGAGCTTGGTCTTGCTGAAAGTACTAGCTTTGCTATGAGCCATAGCTGTGATGATCATCATATGACTGGATCTAAAATTGCAGAAGGTAACTGAGTGGCTGACTGTATAGCTAAGACCCTGATCATTCTACTCTACTAGTGGTACTCATCCCTCTCATAGCCTTATCTCAGTTTGCTCCCAAATACACTGACCAGGATGAAGACAGGGACTGTGAATGGGGATTTACTAACTTTGATTGCAGCTGCACATGGAGAATGAACTTACATGTCATCATACACGTCCCCAAGGTCCTAGTCTACCTGCTGCTGAAACATCACATGAGGGATCCCACTATGAGAAGGTGCCTTGTTAGGTCTATATGTCCATTTACATGGAGTTCAAGGAATCACCTAAGTTTTCTATTTATGCACCAAGAATAATCTCAAGATTGACTCACACACTAAATCTATTGGGAATCAATTTCAGAGTCTATACCCTTTTGAAGTGGCAAATAGGATTTACCTAAGAGCCTAGAACCACTGGTAATTATAAATATCTTCTGGATACATCCTTGGGAGAGGTGGAAACATCCTCTACCAGGACAGACAAAAAGCTGCAGTGGTTTCCAAACAGTTGTTGAAGGAAATAATTTCTCCTTTTGGATTGCTCAACTCTGTTCAGTAACAGTGGATCTGAATTTGTTTCAGAAGTCACACAGAAAATAATGCTTTGCAGATTATTTGGAAGCTACACACTTCCTTGAGACTGCAATGTACAGGACAAACTGAGAAAATGAATAATATCATAAAGAATACCTTGGTGAAACTGTGCCAAGTAGCTGATGTGCATTGTAATCAGGTATTTTCCTTCATATTCTTTCAGATATGAGTGTCTCCTAGAAGTAGGCTATGTTTAAAACACCTTGAAATTGTTTTTGGAACACCTTCCCAAGCTTCAGTTTTGAACACTGACAGATCAAGAATGTAGAATCAAACAGTATATACAATATTTCCAGGAAATTTGAGCTAAAACTCATAATTTTATTCTATCTAGGACTTCCATGTCTCCAGATGAATCACTGAATCTTTTCAAACCTAAAGATCAGATCTTACTCAAGATAGAGTAACATTTGGCTCAACAGTTGTAAAAATGGTCTTTTTCTGATGATATATTTGAAAACTATTCACATTTCTGTAAAATATGCAAATTATAAGACCTTGGTGCTTAGCTCCATAGTGAAGAAAACCCCAGAAGGCAATAACTCAGAAATCAAACGTAAGTTGGTCTTGTAAAACTTCAATATCTGAGATACTTGTTTTAAAAAAAAGGCAAAGATTTAAATATTTCCTTTTTTTTTAATCTTTCAGTTTTTACTTCAGGCTAGCAAAGGATCAACTTCTGTTGAAAACTGGAAACAATGATATGATGACTAAGACTATTATTCTTACTTGGTATTTGGTCTAATTTTTGTCTTCCTTACAAAGTCTAAAGTATATAGGATGGCATCTAAAGCCAAATGACCTTTGTTTTTAATGATCTTCAATTCTGGAAACTTGATTTTTACTCCATGAAATAACTTTGGTTTGATTTTGGAATTTTACTCATTTAATTTTTGCAGTTGTGATTTTTGTGAGGTTTTTGCATGCGGGCATAAATTTTTGTTTTATTTTTTCTCTCTTTCAGACTATTTTTGTCCTTCAGGTAAATGGGTGATTAAGGTGAACAAACAGACTGAGACACATTAATTAGTAAAATTGTTATTAAATCTATCAGTGGTAAAAGGAAATTAGCCTCATAAAATAAAAATCAAAGTTTTTCCTCTTAAAGAAGCAGAGAGAAAAATTTAGTAAAGTAACAATTGCATAAGACATTCAGTGCTGGGAAAACTAGATTGCCACATGTAAAAGAATGAAGCTAGACTATTGTCTCATACCATACCCAAAAGTCAACTCAAAATGGATAAAATACTTGAATATAAGACCTGCAACCATAAAATATATAGAAAAGGACATAAGCAAAACATATATTATAAATCTCAGAAACATCTTTGAGGACTTATCTCTTGAAGCAAGGAAAATGAAGAAGATAAAGAGATAAGACTACTTCAAACTAAAATATTTCAGTATAACAAAAAACACAGAAATTAAATGAAGAGACAATCTATTGAATGGGGAAAAATATTTGCACTCCATGAAACTGATAAGGGACTGATATCGAAGATCTATAAAGATCTTACACAACTCAAAAACAAGAGCAACGCAAAAGCAAACAACCCAGTCCCCCCAAAAAAAAAAAGGTAGAAGAGCTAAAAGGACAATTTTCCAGAGAAGAAATGCATGTGACCTACAGGCATATGAAAAAATGTTCAATATAACTAATTATCAGGGAAATGCAGATAAAAAAATCATAGGGAGATTCCACCTCATACCTGTAAGAATGGCTCATATTAAAAAAAGATAAAAATAACAAAACTCATACCAACAAATGCTGGCAAAGATATAGTGAAATAGGAAGCTTCTTACATTGCTGGGGGGAATGCAAACTGGTCCACACTAGGGAAGTTGTGTGGAATTTCCTCAAAACATTAAAAATGGATCTAAGATATAACCCAATGATTTCACTCCTAATAATCGACCTTAAAAACATTAATTTGAAAGGAAACCTGCACTGCCATGTTCATTGAAGCACTATTTACAATAGCCAAGATATGCAAACAACCCAGATGCCCTAAACTATACAAATGGATCAAAAAGTTGTGGTATGTATACACAATGGAATACTCTAAGAGGTCAAAAAAGATATACTTAATCCATTTGCAGCAACATGAATGGAGCTGGAAGGGATTATGCTAAGCAAATTAACTCAGAAGTTAAAAGTTACATATTTGATGGTTTCACTTACATATGAAATACAAACAATTCATAGAAAGGATCAGGAGAAAGACAAAACTTATAAGCTGACCATAGATCCAAGACATGCATCAAAGGATGGGGAGACAAAGGTGTCAAAACAGGGGAAGGAAGAGCACAAGGGACTATGGTCATGGTCACAAATGCTGTGGTGGAAGAATCCAAATACTGTACAAAAATGAACAATGATGTAAGGAAATAAATGAATAAATTTAGGGGAAAAATGACATTCAATGTGGAAAAAATGGGACTAAGGACTTGTCTATGTTTGTATGTTGTATGTCCATGTCTTTGGCATTTTGTCTAATCGTTCAAGCTTCTGGAGGATGTAAAAGTTGATATGTACTGCACCTATACAAATTTTTTAAAGATTTATTTATTTATGCATATAAGAGCTGGGGTACAGGCCAGAGTTGCAGGAGGTGAGAGGATTCACCAAAGACAGAGTGGGGAGCAGAAGAGGCAGATGTACTGAAATACACTGCTGAGAGGAAGAGTGGACGAGGCAGGAGAGGTCTGCTGTGCCATGTGGGTCCCTCCCTGGCTGGGGATTGAACTCCAGCTGCTGTGCCACAGATGCTTCACAGTGCAGAGTTCAATCTGCTGCGCCACCAGGGAGGCCCACCTATACAAATTTTGAGCCCAGAAATATAATGGGAACTATATAAGGTGTTTCCAGGATGCACTGTTTGGGATAATCTTTGGTTAACTGGAACAAATTAACTAATTTGGAATTTAATGTTTTTGGTTGAAACATATATTTTAAAAATTTTCCTATTGAGTGTATTTTTTTTCCCTTTCAACCTGTATCATTTGAATTGGGTACTGTCACCATGAAAATGTAGTTTTGGTGAAAGTCTTCAAATATCAGGTAAAATGGAAGTGGTAAATACATTTGTTATTTTTCGAAGGTTAGGGATCCACTTGTAGAGCTGAAGTTAGTTAAAGTTTGACTATCATCTTTGTGCTCTACCGGTGTAGTTGGCTATTTAATGTTGTACGTTGCTATTATAGGGTTATTCAGTGTTTTCTCTAATGCATATGACAAAATTTCCCAAGAAATCTAAATTAGGGACAGTTGGTAGCCTTTTGCTTGATTAGAGGAAATTTTACAGAACTTCAATAGAACTCCTTAAATACCATGAAATTTCTCCCTCTCCTCATGGGAAAGACATTAGACAAATTGACCTATTTGGTATTTATCTAGATAATCAGAACTCAGTGGGAAGCATTGTCAGTAGAGAGACAGGTTTAACCTTAGATACATGTGAATATTAATATTTGTGTTCTAAATATTTGATGTAAAACTCCTTCAACAGTGGATATATTCTGATATAATATTATTTCTCAATTCTGGTAGTTATGATTTTGAACAAATTTCCTTATCAATGATGTTGTCATTATCTCTTTAATTTTTGTTTCAAAGTTCTGTCATTTACTGAAATTTCTGGTGATATTAGTAGGAGAAAGACCTCAATATTTTAAGACTCATGATAATTAATGGAAATTAAAATTAAAAATTTTTTACAACCTGGCTAATCATTGATGATGTTTCATGACTAATTATTATTGCCTTCTAATACACTGCAACCCCAGAGAAAACTGTCATGTAAGGCTACTCTCCAGCATCCTGACAGATGACTTTCATCACCACTGACACGGTGACAGAAATGTTAGGTAGGGACATTCTTACAAGAATGACCTGAAATAGCAGAGAAGGACTGTGGTGAATTCCTGAGTTTTTGAAGCAGCAGCATCTGGGTCTCATGTGCCTTTCAAGTCCCCCTTCAGTGTAACAACTAGGTGGTGCCAGCCATATTTTAGTAGAGGAAGACGGAGCAGCCTCTGAGTGAATGGATTTACTATCTAGAGCACACTCCTGCTACTGCGAAGCTCCAGTAATAGGAACCCACAGGTAGAGAGTGGAACTTCACAATCTTAAACAGAGGCAGCTGGTTATGAGGGGAGGAGTGGAGTATCCAAGAAGAGCTTAAAAAGCTTGAGCACAGGTGGATTTTCTTTCTTTCCTTTTTATATATGTATATCTCTTTCTTTGACAGGCTTCCCAAGTTTATCATTCATGTGTTTATCTCTGGTTCTGGTGCTCTCCTCAGACCTTTGTGAATGACTGAATTCTACACAACCAGCTCCTACCCCCTTGGCTGAGCAGGTCAGTGGCCATCTGTCATCTTGCCATAACTGACTTCTGCTTGAACTTCAGTTTCTATCCTAGGAATGTTGTCTGGAATTTCATTCTTTTTCCCTCTTTCAGCTCTTCTTTTTCCCAATCCATATTTAATCAATCCTCTAATTGTTTCTTTTCATGTATTCTTAAGAATATAGATGAATATCCAACAAATAGGTTACTCCTGCTCCTCCATGTTTATTCCATTTCAATATGATCTTGACTCCTATGTCATAAAGTGTGTTTCCATGTATGTGTAGCTCTGAATTCTGATTTCAATTACATTGATCTGTATTTATGGTTTTGTCATATAACATACTGTTTTGGTTAATATCACTTTATAGTTTGAGTTATACTTTATAGTATACTGATACCTTCTTTATTTAAAAAAGAGTTATTTTATTTATTTATGCATACAAGAACTGGGTTATAGGCCAGAGGTGCAGGGGTTGAGAGGATTCACCAGAAACAGTGAGAAACAGAACAGGTAGATCTACTGAAATAGACTGCTTAGGGGAGCAGAGGGCAAGAAAGGCGAAGTCTGCTGTGCCATATGTGAGTTAGCTCACTGGCTGAGGCTCAAAATCAGGCCAAAACGGTGACAGTACTGAGACTTTTAACCCCTGTGCCACCATGGAGGCCCTATTTTCCATTTTTATTTTTTTATTTGAGGAATGCTTTGGCTCTGTCTATGGGACCACAAAAGTCCCTAAATATCAATTTCTATTTTTTGCTTTTTGCTTGTTCCTTATAATATTCATTTTATTTTCTGAGTTTTCTTTCATATTCCTGATTTCTTTTTTTGTCACTTTTTCTGTATTGTTCCATTTCTGTGAATTTATTTATCATGCCAATTTTAAATCCTGTATCTGATAGGAGACAAACTCTTCTGTTTTTTGTAGGGTTCTGGAAATTTGTTCTCTCTCTGTGTTAATTATTTCCCCTAAGGAGTTGTATAGCCATTCTTCTTATTATTTGTTTTCGGATCTTGACTGCTATAGTTGGAACTTTTCCTGGGTTTTTATACCCCTCACTCTTCTTGGTGTTCAACTGGTACATAGCATCTGGGGTGGTGGTTGACCTGCCCCCTAAACTTTTTGATGTTTTGGGTGACTCACAAGTGAGTGGGGCCTGTTGGCTATCCAGCTACAAGTTTTTGTTTAGTGGTCTTAAGGCCTGCCAGATTGCTGTGATGACTTTTTTTTCCTAGTAGTTTTTAAATATTTAGGTTTTATACATATATCATGAGATGATATGATAATGATATTGATTGGAGTTAATGTTTTTATGTCAATTATATCTCAATAGATTTAATATAAAAGAAAAATTTTTCCTTTCATTTTAAGGAGGAAAAGGGGAAATGTTGAATGTACAAACATTATTTTTTATATTTTGTGAGGAGTTATATGTAAATAATTAACTGTAAAGCGTCTAAAGAGTATGAGTGGGAGTGTAACTATATTACTGATAAGACTGGGAATTGTTTGAGCACTGACAAAGTTAACAAAACAGTAATATTTATTTTAGGAACATTAATACATCATTGAAATTAAACAACCTAAAATACAACTGTTCTAATTAAAATTATATATATATATACACATACATACATATATATATATTCTTCTAACAGTGAAAATACATATATTAAGCTAACTTTGGAACTTGATATGAGAGAGCAATTTGACACATGACACAAAAGTTAAGGAATGTAGGGTGGCGGCAAGATAATAATTGAAACAGATTATAACAAGGTTCATGCATTCAGGCTAAATAAGGGTTCCAGTAACCTAAAAAACTAGTGATAAAACATAGCAGTCTAAAAGGATTGTGAATTAGAGATTATGGGAAGATGAGAAACAGAGTAAACAGAGATTAGGTATAAAATAAATTTAGAGAGAATCATTTATAATAAGAGAACTATTTTGGAATTTCAAATTTCGTGTGTCAAATACATTGATAATACTCAAATTGTGACTGAAATGGAATGAAGGTCTTTAAAATTAAGAATGTTGAGTATCTAAGAATTCAGCATTAGCATAGTTACTAACATATCCAGGTGACATTCAGGATGTACATGAGGGAGTCTAGAAACTTCAAAGATGGTAGAAATAGATGCACTATATAGAATGATTATTTCAGTTTTACATAAATAAGGTAGGTTGGTAGTAGGTTAATAAAAATCTATAAAATTCAGTGAGTAACAAAGAAACTGCTATTTATAACTCTTGATCTATTATGATACTCAAAATAGGGACAGAAAGAAAGGCAGGATGGAGAGAATAATTTTAACACAAACTTTGTAAGGATTTATGTTTCTCAGAGGCAAATCAAGTTTGCTTAACAAAAAGGAATATAAAGAGGAAATGTGTATATAACTTGAGGAAAAAGTTAAAACTGAAAGAACATAATGTATTTGTTAAGATAATGGGCTTTGAACTAATTAAATATAAATGGCACCATTCACTAATATAAATGCCACCATTCATTAATCGTAACCATGGGCAAGTTACTTTAATTCTCTAAAACTCAGGTTCCTTTTCTCCAATCTTAAGATAATAACAATATTATCTCATGAGATGTTTTTATAGGCATTGAATATATCTCAACAAACAAGAACATAATCTTTGGAGAAATAATAACTAGTGCCTGTAAGTGTCATGGGAAATAGCCATGGAGTAAGAAGGATATATGGCAGATGAATTCATTAGGGCTATGAGTCCTATGAGAAAGAATGAAGAACCATGTCAGGATGAACTTATGTAAAGAGAGCATTGAGCAGGCACAACTTTTTATAGATGTATATAGCAATAATATACATGTTTAAGGTTATGTTTGGAATATTCTTTGTCTGTATGGGAGGTTTCACATGCTGGGACATTTGGTGACTTCCTCCCAATATGGGCATGAGGCAAGTGATTTATTGATTGACAAGTTTTCACAGCAACTTGTGTTTATGTTATATAGATCTCATCTTCATCCCTGATAAAGTAATAGCAAAAGACCAATATGTCACTCAGTAAACCAATGATGATGCTGCTGACGACGGTGATGATGATGATGATGATAAATCAGAGACAGATTATCTAATAGAGTGGAGAAAATGAGAATTTGTGTCATTTGAAAGTTGTCAACAGTTTGTTGATTCTTTGCAGATGAATTTGGAAATAAGCGTATTTTTAATAGTTCTAGAAATATACTAATATTGTATTGTATTATATTATGAAATTGTATATCCTTTCCCTCCTATTTGCTTTAAAAATGAATGATTCATTTATATTAACAAAGCCAATTTAGGTGCTTCAATTGCTTGGTCCTTTTGAAAATTTTGCATGCCCTTAGAACAATAAGAGGGTCACCGAGAGATAAGAAGTAGTATCTTTTGGTCATTTAAGTTGAAGCTCTTCCTTTGCTTCTTCTGTTTACCGGTGTGTCTTTCACTTTCCTTTCTTTAGATTGCTGGAGAAGACTATTTCTCCATTCTGTCCTCTTTTGGGTATGAAGACATAAATGCTGAATTACTCAAACTTAGGTAACCCTTAGAATATTTTTTAAGCAGCAGGAAACAGGGCTATCTGGCTGTGCAGATAATGATATCAGCTGCTTCCTTCCAAAACAACAGGTGCTTTGGCATAAAAATGTATATCATCATACTGAGATGATGACATCAGTTCATACTTCAGCTTAATTATAAACTACCTCCATTAATCCTCAAATAATTAAACATTTTGTGTGTGCTGCAAGGTGAAATGTAAAGTTAAAGGTGTGTTTTTTTTAATTTTAAGAATTTGAAATCCTTTTCTCTACAATGCATTACTTTGTCCATCAACAGAATGCAATTTAAATTGTATTTAAAATCATATATTTCTTCTGTCAGAGAAATATAAATGATATAATTAACGAAATATATTTTTGTATGTTTGTATGAGCTTAGAACCATCACCTGAAGACTAGGAGCTATGTAAATTGCAAATGATTGAAATTTGCAAAATAATTTTAGTAAGAAAATATAAAATATTTGAATCAACCTCAGTAACATTTCAATTTTATATTTTAAATAATGTCATATACTTTAATTTTCATTTCATTAAAGGAATATTTAACCTATCATCTATTCAGTGCAAATATATGATAAAATTAGGTAAATTATATGTTTTGGTAAAACTAAAATATCTATGAAGCAGTATTTGACTCATTGCTAATATTTTGAATATTTGGAAATTTCAGTAAAAGATTTTTGACATATATCCTATATAATCAAACTGAAAACAGAATTACAAAATCTAAAACTTTTCTTGATTCTGCAGAGGAATGTAACAAATGAAAGTCCTGTATACCTCCTTTGACTTTAAAACATAGAGCTGACATTGTTTAAAATAGTTCTTACCTTCATGAGCCAGATGTGTTTCTGAGCAAATTACTTACATGGAATATACCCAGTGACATAGCCATTTAAGAATCAATAAATTATGCATTTGTCATTTGTTATTGGGTAAAACTAAAAGGGACATCTTTGACATGCATACAAGTGTCCCAGCACTTGGTAATTACATTAACAATTTAACAGAGGTGATTTTCTAGGGGAATTAGATAACAGTGGTCTCTAACATTGTTTTTAGCATAGAAGTTATTATCCCCATAGATTTTACTTATGCTACATACACTAAAATGTCTAACTTCCATAGGTTATATTTTAATTGATAAAACAACTGAACAATGATAGTCTTAAGTAATTTTCCCTCGTTATTTAAAAATCTAACTAGTTAACAGGACTTTTTCTCAGTAGGCATATAATGATAAATTCATACAAGAAGAGTTTTATTCTTTGCAAATAAAACTCAAACTGGAAATTTTCTGTGGATTTAGCTGAAACATTTGGGTGACCATATGGAGCTCTCTGTGGCGCCACGGGACCATGCAGCTATGAAATGTGATCACTATCTCCCCAGTGACAGCTGGGCCTTTACACCATCAGAAAATTTTCAGACTTCTAATTTGTCATAACTACCTCCTGTGGAAAGGAAATATGTTATGTAGCCAGATTTAAAAAAAAAAAATCATAATAACCAGAACTATAAATGGTTAATTCCTTCACTATATTTTATAACTCACTGATGCAACTTCCACACCACAAACCTATGGAGTTGATTCAGTTAGGAGTAGTCAGTTGTGCCACCCTCTCAAAAAGCTATTTTTCATGGAAATGTATCCAAAGAAAGATTCCAACACAGAGTTTAATGTTTTAAATACATTTCACCTGAAATTGCTCTCAAAATGTCAATGACATTACTGAGAGATTTCAGCTGAGTTCGGTTGACCCTATTTATTTAACCCAACTCTCTTTGAAGACACAACTTTAAGAAGTAACTTCAACTTTTACTCCTACAGATCCAGAATGTTCACGTTGAACTTATTGTGGACTTGAAACATATGTAATAACTACATTGCAATTCCTAGATTACTATTTGACTGAATAACTAGGATCTGAAGGCTAGTCAAGTGGATGGATGAAATGGCCATCATTGTTCACTCCTTCTTAAAGAATCCAACTTCTTGGAACATCTCTCTTTAAATCTTATTTAATCTTCAAATAAAAATTATAATAAACTCATATTTATATGATGCAGCTATCTTGAGAATAACCAAAAGCTATCTATCCCTTTCCTATAAAAAAGATGGAAAGTTAATGGATGATGTTAACTTTCTTCATTTGATACTCTGAATCTTAAATACTATAAGATAAAGTTAACTCTAGCTATTCATCTATATTAGATGACAAAATTAAAATGTTTGACATATGACATATACATAACAATGAAGAACAAAACACTCATAGTGAGATAATTATTTCTACAGTTGTCATGTGATTGAAACTGGTATTTATAATATGCTCATCCATAATCCTTTGCTCTCAGTTCTCTTGGTGGCATAAACCAGAAACTTTCATTCCTGAGGTCTTGAGTCATTAGCATTTCTGTCTGAATTGTGTTGTGATAGTTTTTGTTAAATTTAATGACAGGATATGGTAGTATAAGAGATACTCTAAGAGAATCAACTGTAGTCCAGACATACTCTTCCTTAATTCCATTGTGTAATAGCAAATAAATTTCCTTTATACACTTGTCTACATAATAACCCACTTCTTTAATTAACTTCTGTTAATTCAGAGATATGAGGAGCCAAAAGTGGGTCCTGTACCAGTTAAATATTTCATTCAACAGAATCATTGTTATATCTTCAGATACAAGCAATATTTCATTTGGAACTAAGACCTCTAGACTAAGAAAATATAAGTTCCTGGGAATAAGAAACAGACATTTTTAGCAATGGAATACTATGCTTAATAGTATTGCCATTCATATTTTCAAACTTTAATTCTGTTTCTGTGAATGGTCCCTATGGGGGGGAAATATTTTATACTGGATGCTAATAAAGAATATATACAACACCCTAGAATGGTCGAAGTCCCCATAGTATTGCTATCTAGATGGCATTATAACTATGTCTTCAAAAATGTATTCAACTATTCTCTGAGGAACCAACTGATTCAGGATGATAAGGAATAAGGTAAGACCAATAAATGCCATGAGCAAGGGCATTTGGCTTCATTCTGATGACTCCATAGTCACATTTCTTTCTGACTCTCTTTTCCACCTTTAAAGACCTTTGTGATCATATTGAGCCACCCAAGTAACCAAAAAAGCTCATGTGAAGTTCCATAATTTAATTGTCTTCAAATTCTCCTATGTGATAAAATATATCATATTCACAATTTCCAGTGGCTAGGATCTAAATATCTTTGGAGAGATATTATTTTGCCTTCCACAGTTTATTCTTTGTACCTCAAAGATTCAAGTTCATCTTACATTGAAAGTTTATTCAATCTATTCCAAGGTTTACAAATCTCAGCCCATTAGAGCATCAACTAAAAGTCTAAAATCTCATCAGCACAAAAGTCTGAAAATTAATCTTTATTAAAATAATCCAAATTAGATATAATTATAGTGTACCCTGGTGCAAAATATCTCTTCATTTGTGAACTTTGAAGCTAACTGCTCATAAAATATAGTAGTAGTAATGCACAGGATAGAAGTTATGGGCATTATTTCTGAAAAAGTGAGAATGTAGAAGAAAAAAATCAATCACTAATCCCTAACATATTCAAAATCTAGTCTGTGAAAGATTATTTGATTACAAGGTCTGGGAATAGAAGTTCTATCCTCTGAACTCTTGGCTATGCAATATGAGTTAAAGAATTCACCCTTTCGCCTATAACTTCAATTACTAATAATCTTTCTTTTTTAATGTATGATTGTATGAAATTATTGTTAACTAGTTTTATTAGTCAGTTTCCTTCCTAGAGAATTTTGGGGATCCAAAAGTCTTTTATTCTATTCTCTACCTGTCCCTTTTAGTCCGAAGTGGCAGTATTTTAGGGGTCTCCCTGGTGGCACAATGGGTTAAGCAATGCACTGTGAAGGAAAGTGGCAGTATTTTTTTCCCCAACATAACATTCTTAAGGACATGTCATATTTCCTTTGTCTATGATGGAGAATCACTACATTACAAAACAATCTCCTCCATAGATTTTTCCTACATAATTCCATTTTTAGTTGGCTTCTGCCTGGTTGGCTGAGGGGATTATGAGTCATACACCTAATCAAAGAACACTGGTGTTACTATATAATCTAACTTTTGATCTTACTTAAATATTAGCTAATGGTCTTTTTTTTTTACTTTTTTTTTTTTAAAGATTTATTTATTTATGCATACAAGCACTGGGGCACAGGCCAGAGGTGTGGGGGGGTGAGAGGATTCACCACAGAGAGCGGG
>JAGFMF010011830.1:16458531-16482606 GCA_019455555.1 Galemys pyrenaicus
CCCCCCCTGGCCGGCAGCAGGGATCGAACTCGTGCTGCAGTGGCTGCGATTCGCTTCGTAGTGCGTTGCTTAACCCACTGCGCCACCAGGGGAGGCCCTAGCTAATGGTCTTAAAGCTATATCCTTAGTTTATTTTTTTAGAGCATTCCTTTTAAATGAGGAACCTCTTAATTTTAGTTTTTTTTTTTTTTTTTGCATTTGAATAGTCTGAGAATTTCCCAAATCAGCATCTGGGCTCTTCTGTATTTAACAGTTATTTTCTCAATATATCTATCTTCTTTTGAATTTTAATATAAAGACAAAGAGAACCATGCCACAAATTCATCTTTGATTGGGTATATCCTAAGAAAAATGTAAAATTTAATTATTTCCAAATTCTATTCTCTGTATAATTTCAGGAAATGACACTACTAAGATTTCTGTCACTGTAAAGGAAGAATATCCTCTTTCACTAGTTTGTAGTAATATATTCCTCATTTTCTCACAAATCTTCTGCAACAATCTCCATATATCCACTAAGTTTCTGAACCACAATTTAGCCATCTGCTAAGGTGTTTTAGAATTTCTTTTCATGGTCCTCATTTTCCACTGAGTCTGTGATAGAGTTCTTGATACATGGATTTCTAATAGCATATTTAAAGACAATCATTTTTAAATCCTTAAAATTCATCAAATAATTTTTTATTTGTCAATTCAATGTCATTTTAGCCTTTTGGTATTATTTCCAGCTACGAAAATCAGGGTTTAGCTAGTGAAAAAGAAAAAAGGAAAACAAAAACAAAACAAAGTTATTTATAGCTATTAAGTGATGTATATAAGGAATTGGTTTTGTGATTTGGGGGAATGGAGAGAAAAACCTAAAACCATAGAAATGGACCACTGGGAAAAGCATACCAGAACTACTAATCATGAAATGAAGCTGTTAACAACAGGTAGAATTTCTTCTTTAAAGAAACTTTTGATCTAATTTTAAGACATTTCAGCTGAGCAACTCATGCTCCCCTATATTATTTAGGAAAATTGTGGCATATGCTTATAACCATTTTTTTATTTTTATTTTGCTTATAACCTTTAATAGCATTTATACAATACTATCATGGCAGCATAGAGATTAATATTTTATTGAACATATGGACAATATAACTTCCCTTTCTATTAACTAGATAATTAATTTAAGGACATAACATTGTTTTACATCCTTGTTACTATTTTGACAGTACAGGATTTTCCCCCTCAGGTGTGGTCACAAAATCTCTCCCGCCACCAAAGCACCCTTAGTCCTTCCGATAGTTTATGTGTTTTTCCCTACTTTGTCATCCTTTCCCATCTCCTACCACTTCCCCTCCAAATGCCTCACATCTATGGTTAGTTTTAAAGGGTTGGTCTGAACGTTTGTCTTTGACCTTTTGTTTGGTTTCTTTATATTCTACATGTAAGTGATCCAATCCAGTATTTATCTTTCTTCTTCTGGCTTATTTAACTTAACATATTCTCTCATGGCTCCAACCATGTTGCTTCAAATGCGATGACTTTATAATTTTGATCACTTTGTATTTATATTATTTTTTGATCATATGCCAAATCTTGATCTACTCATCTGCTATGGGGCACTTCTATTGTTTTCATACTTTGGCTACATAGTTGCAATAGACATGAAAAAGCACTTTTCATTTTTAATTTGGGTTTTTATATTCTTTGGGTAGATATCTAGGAGTGGAATTGTTGGTTCTTATAGAGGATATATTTTTAGCTACTTGAGGAATCTCACACTACTTTCTATAAAGACTGTACCAGTTTACATTAATTTCCACCAACAGTGTAAGAGGGTTGCTTTCTCTCCATACCATTGCCAGCCATTGATGTTTCTGTTCTTTTTAATAAGGGCCATTCTCATTGGTGTTAGGAGGCCTATATAGCTCTTCTGGCCCAGATAGCTCTTCTGTACATTTTTTTATTGGATTTTTTTTCTTTTTGTTTAGTTGCTTTAGCCTCTTCAACGAATGGCCTTGGGAAATTTAGACCATGTCATGCAAAATTTTGAAACTAGATACTATCTCACATCATGCACAAAAACCAAATCAAAATAGTTAAAACTCTTGGATATAAGATGTAAAACTATAAATTACCTAAAAGAAAACATAAGCAAAACACTCCATGACATAAACTTAAGAGTTACCTTTGCAGATTCCTCCCCAACAGCAAGGATGACAAAAGAGTGTATACATAGTTGGGTATACATTAAATTAAAATGTTTCTATACAGTAAAAGAAACTAACCAAAGCAAAGAGACACTCTTCTAAATGGGAGAAAATATTTGCATACTGTACTCCTTTCTTTTTTAATCCTTGCCCAGAAATTACTAACTGAGGTATCAAGGAAATTAATAAAACATTCTAATCATAATTTTTAAACTTCTAAACAAGAAAAGAATAAATTACCTGACATAGCATGGAGATGAACACTACAAACTGTTGATTATAGTACCAGGGATATAGTAGATGTTTAAAAATGTTAATTTTATTGTCTCTTGTCTTCTCTAAAGTAGAAAAAAATACCCTAACACTTCTTGTGATCATTCCCAGAACAAATTGAAATTTAATTACAAACATTTATTTAATATCAATAACACTATATTTTATAATTATTTATCCCTTTCTGATTAGTCTGCAAGCTGTAAGACTCCTAAGACATTCACATCTTTATCCCTTCTATTTTTAGTCTAACTTTATTGTGCATAATAATGGTTAGGAACTGCCATTTTTACTTCTTTTGTAGTGTTACTATTAAATGTAATTTCATAGCAAAAATAATGTGTTACCTTTTATGATGAGGTCGGTGATACTGATAATGATGATTATTATTTTCTTATGCTTAACAAATATGAGTGTATACACCATACTTTGCTATTCTCTGGATATACAAATAAACAGGGAAAGTGACCACTAGTGAATCAGACAATATATGAGTAACGAAAACATTAGCAGAAGTCAACGGATCTTGAATTTGTATTATATTCTAAGCACATTTTTATTTTTATGTAATTTTTTTATTGAGTTAATATTGGTTTACATTGTTTTTACTGTTTTGGAAAGATAATATTCTACCTTCAAGTGTCATTACCATAGCAACCTGCCACCAGCACATTTTTAAACACCATAAATGTATTAACCTAATTAGAGAAAAATTATTAATTACCAACTTGAAAGAAACGATGTGGAACATAAACTATTCAGGTTACATAAAATGATACTGGAGCAAGAAAAGCTATTAATCTACTGCAAAATAATGACTTTTAATATATATCCATTTTTAATTCAGGTAAAAACTTGTCCAAACAGAAAATATAAGTTAAAAAGTTACAAATCTTTACACTTCCTAAATTTTTTTTTTAAAAATTAGCCTGCTCAACCTATTCATTGAACCAAAGCGAGGAAAAACATGACAGAAAAAAATAAAAAAGAAAAGATACTTATAGAAAACTGTACATTGGCAAATGTAAGTAAAGTTCAACTTTAGTTCTTTTGTTTGAGCATTGCAATTTAAGCAGTCTTGCTGTAATATTTGAAATTGGTATGATATGGGATAAATCAAGTACCCTATGTATGGTGATTAAAATGAGATCCATTTACTGGTATATATTTCCTGGCTTCTTCCGCTGCCAGGATAATTGCCACTGCCAAGGCTTTATGTTCAACGAACTCGACTTGCCAGTCCAAAAAGTCACGTGATAGTGCTGTATGGTGCCAAGCAAAGGGGAGAATCGCTGGGGAGCCTGGAAGGGGGGGAAGCTCATACAAATGAGCTTTTTGGCAAGATATGATCCCCTTTGGAAGGACCCCTACCTTTCAAAGAGCAGACTGTATTTTGCTAGTAACAAGTACCAACTGTGTTCCTTTACAGAAATCCCAGTAAGCTTTACCATCACTGATAATACAGCTCCGATGGTGGCAAAAACTCCACTAATGAGAGCCTATTATCTCAAAGACGAGTTTACAAGATGATCACTTATTCTCAAAACATCTTTTGTTTCCATTTGTCTCTTCAAATGAGAACTTTCCAATTCTCTGGTGTCTTGCCATAGTTAAACTGTTACATTTTTTTTTCTACTACTTGAATGTCACAATTTATAGAGTTTTAAAAGAGGTATTTTTTAAAAGGTGTATAAAACTAAACAATGGGCAGATAAGATGAAGACTTTAGTCGGGTTTAAGTTTATGTTAGGAAGAATAATTATTATTCTTTTATAGTTATAATTATAATTATTCTTTTATAATTGTTATAATTATTATTATTTACATGTAGAATTGCAATAACATGTATTTGATTCACCTTGCAACTTTCCATAAAACTCGACATAAAAGTCTCTTGTCTCTTCTTCCACAGCATTCCTAGGATAGATATAATATGTTCCACCAGTTTTTAATTACTGCTTTGGCAGTTGTCATATATTGCTGTACTTGTTTTCTTGAAAGCATGAAGATGTGTTTGCTATAGACACTGCTAAATATGTCTTTAATTTATTCATCCATTAGAAGATGGAGAACAGGAGTTGAAATTAGCAAAGTGGTCTTTGCAATGACAAAATTGTTTGTAGTTTATTCTTGAAACGTGGAGTCTTGGATCTTTTGTATGAATTTTTTTAAATGGTTTTATTTCAATTTAATTTTATTTCTGAAATATTACCCTTGAAATTATGAACAGATATGGAAATACCATATATCCAAAAAATCAGTATCTCCCAAATAATTTTTATAAAGCATTAATGTTTAAATATTAATCTCACATATATAATTTAAAGTTATGAAATCGATATTTTTAAGGTCAGGAATAAAAGGGCAGCTTAGAAGTCTTGTGTGTTTGTGTACGTGTATTTATAATTTCTCTTTTATATTATCGTTGTTTGGAAAATTTACATTTTATCAAGTAAAATCAATACTTAAATTCTCCAATTACTAAGATTTGTTTGTGCAAAAATTCATGCATAAAATTAATAATTTTAAATGTTACATATTATGAAGAGTAATGTAATTATTTATAAACCACTTAACTATAGCTATAACTTACCATGAGAAAAGTATAGGTTCAACTTCCTTTTTGTTTTGTAAAGTTATTGCTTCACATTTTTTCTATCATCATCCCAACCAGTACTTGAAAAAATACAATCATCTTTCTGGTTTTAATGTAGGTTTAAAAAATTGTTCATTATTCAAGTTGCAAAGATATCTCATGCATATGTACATACATATTCTTAATTATTAAGAAGAAGTGGTTTAATCTGGAAAGATATAAAGTTTAGTTACTTTACTGAATTATTAGCCAAAAAAAAAGAGCAAAGGGATAGTTCTCAGTTCTTCCTGTTTTATTTCTAGCGTCAACAAATAGATTTTGCAAACAAGATTTTCTGTTTCTTTTTTTTACAATCATATTTTCCCTAATTTTTAAATTAACATGTCAATCATTGATATATTTATGTAACTTTGGGGTTACACTTTTACTTCTCCATATGTGTATATACTTCTTTCACCTTCCACTAAAGCTCCAATGCCAAAGACTTATTCCCTTCTTAGTCCTATCACTTCTCCCTTCCCCCATTCTCTCTGGTCATTAATATATTTTTTCATAGTCTTAGACTTGTTATTTTGTTATGTTTTCCCAGTATATGATTTTTGGTTATTTATATTCCACAAGCAAGTAAAACCATCTGGTGCCTGTCTTTCATTTTATGACTTATTTCATTTAGCATAATTTCCTCAAGTTTTACCCATCTTCTCCAAAAATAAAGCAGTATTTGATATTTTTAAACAGGCAAGTAGCACTCCATTGTATATATATTCCACAATTTATTTTTAATCTGTTTGGGGGCATTTAGATTAATCCCATGATTTAGCAATTGTGAATAGGGCTGCTATGAACACAGGAGTGCATAAATAGTTTTGTTCTAGAGTTTTCACATTTGGGTGAATATCAAGCAGAAGTATTGCTGGATCATATGGGATTTCCATTCCTGTTTTTTAAGGTATCTACATACTATTGTCCATAAAGTTGGGGCTAATTTGCATTTGCGTCAATAGTGGATGATTGCTCATTTTCTACAGAGCCTCTCCAAATTTTTTTCTTTCCATTCTTTCATATATGGACCATATTCACAGGGGTGAGGTGATACCTCATGGTGGTTTTGATTTGCACTTCCCCTAGAATAAGTGATGCTGAACAATATTTTACATACCTGTAGACCATATGAATGTCCTCCCTGCAAATGTGTGTATTTAGATCTTTTCACCATCTTTGGATTGGGTTGTCTACTTTTATGAATTATATAAGTACTTTATCTATACTGGAAATTAAGCATTGGCCCAAATATTTTTTCCCATTCTGTAGATTACATTTTTGTTATTGTGATGGGTTCTTAGAGGAAGAGATTTTCAGTTCCATGTAGTCCCACTTATTAATTTTTGTTTTGTTTCCATTGCCATTAAGAGTAATCCCAAATGTCTGTTTATGATTGATATCTAGCAGCATATCCTATGTGCTTCAGTAATTTACAGTATCAGCACTCATATTCATGTGTTTAACCGACCCATTTTGAGTTAATACACATGTTGGAGCCAAGTATGGGTCCTTCATTCCTTCCCTCCCTCCCTCCTTCTCTCCCGCCCTCCCTCCCTTCCTCCTCCATTCCTCCCTCCTTCCTTCCTCCCTCCCTCCCTCCCTCCCTCCTTTCCTCCCTCCCTCCCTTCTTTCTTCCTTCTTTCCTTCCTTGCTTTTCTTTCTTTTTTGCTATTGTTGTATGTGACTGCCTATGTTTTCCAACATTGTTTTTTAAAGATAATTTAATTTATTCATTGTACAGTTTATCTGTACATATTAGTATGGATTTA
The DNA here is from genome assembly GCA_019455555.1 of Galemys pyrenaicus. NCBI lineage: Eukaryota > Metazoa > Chordata > Mammalia > Eulipotyphla > Talpidae > Galemys > Galemys pyrenaicus. Next base: position 16,465,410 of record JAGFMF010011830.1, read on the forward strand.
TTTCTGGGCTGTCTATTCTATTCCATTGATCTATTTCTGCTTTTGCTACTATGCAATATTCTTTTGATTACTGTTGCTCTATTATTGCTCTAAAATATCTGTAGTATATTTTGAAGCCAGTGAGTATCAAACTTCAATTTTCAGAATGCTTTGGATGTTCAGATCTCTTGTGGTTCCAATCAGTTTTGATAATTGTCATGTTTTCTTGAAAATGAGTCATTAGGATTTTGATATGTATTATTTAACATTTGTAAATTGCTTTATGTGATATGGCAATTTATTGATGCTTATTTTTTAAATTCATGAACATTTAAGATAATCCTCCATCATATTCAAGCATTTTCATTCTAACAATGAAAGGCTGAATCAACATCTAGAATTCTATTAATGTCATTAACCAACATCATACTCAATGGTGGAAAACTGAAAGCATTTCTACTAAGATGAGAAGCAAGAAAAGGGTGTACACTTTCACTACTATGGTCCAACATAGTATTGGAATTACTAGTCAGAAAAATTAGGTCAAAAAAATCTAAAAGGAATCCACACTGGAAAAGAAATGATCACACAATTTTCGAATTGTACAATTATATATTTAAAAAATACAAGGACTCTATCAAAAAATGCCTTAAATAATAAATGAATACAATCAAATGAAGGAGATTTTCCTCCCTGATTCTCTTATTTCTCCAACCAACCTACCCATTCAGAGTGGTCTATGCTTAGACCACATTTAAATCGCTGCTCTCTTCCCAACAACACTTTTTTCCCACTTTAAATGTAAGTCATTGTTTGATAGCATATCTTGAAAAAATTATGCTTATATAGAGAAATTTATATTCAACTCCCTTGTTTATACTAGAGTGTTCACTTCCCGGAAAACTCTCTACCATTATTGTTAAAGTTAGCATTTGCCATTTTCAATCACTCAGATATCCTGTTCACTATTTTTATTTAGAAGTAATGCCCAGAGACTGAATCACAATTTGTAACCATAACTCTACAAGATTTTCATATAATTAGGACATTCATATTTTCCCTTTATTTTATTCCTTGCAAATGCAAATTATTTTTTACTTTCATTAACTTTTAATTAGCTAGAGAAGTATAAGAAAGTATGACATATTTAGGAACTCTTCAACTCAATAACTTTTCTACTTAAATTGTGTATTCTTACACCTGAAAAATATTTTATAGTTTAGTGGTATATGGAGGCTCACTTTATAATTTATAAAAACTACACTTCTCTATTATATCATAGTTTTAGAATATTTAAATTTTTAGATTTATTCCAGATTAAAAAATAATTTAAATTAATTTTTATTTATCAAAACTGATATAAAAATGTAGTACATAATTCAAAACTGATTTTTAAATTTTTTTCTTCTTATTCATGTATATTTGATATCATTTGTAGTCCCCATGCAATTCCCACCACCAATTCACCAGTGCACCATCACCTCAGTCCCTTGTGCTCTTTCTGCCCTCATCCCATTCACTCTCCCTCACCCCTCCCCAAAGTGTCTCTGATTTGTCTTTGTCTCTTTGTTTTGTTGTGATTTGATTTTTGCTGCTGTTGTTATTGTTCTTTTCCTTTATCTGTTATTTGTCTCCCTTATATTCTTCCTATAAGTGAAACCATTACATATTTTTCTTTTGCCTTCTGACTTATTTCACTAAACATAATCCCTTCTAGCTCCATATGGACCACATCTTCTTAATCCAGTCCTCTATTTTTGGGCATTTGGGTTGTTTCCAAGTCCTACCAATTATAAATAGTGCTGCAATGAACATAGGGACACAGGTATTCTTTTGAATCAGTGCTTTTGTGTTCTTTGGATATATTTCTAGAAGGAGGATTGCTGGGTCATATGGTAGCTCCATTTTTAGTAGACTGAGGAATCTCCATACCACTTTCCACAGTGGTTGGACTAGTTTGCATTCCTACCAGCAGTGTAGTAGAGTTCCTTTCTCCATATCCTCACCAACATTTGTTGTTGCTAGTTTTTTTAATATGTGCCATTCTTACTGGTGTAATGTGGTATCTCATTGTGGTTTTAGTTTGCATTTCCCTGATTATGAGCGATGTTGAACATTTTCTCATGTGTCTTTTGACTATTTGCATTTCTTCTTTGGAGAAGTGTCTTTTAAGGTTTTCTGCCCCTTTTTTCACTGGGTTATTTACTTTGTTTTTCTTGAGTTTTTCTTGTAAGTTCTTTGTAAATCTTTGTGATCAGTCCCTTATCAGTTGTGTGGAGTGCAAACATTTTTTTTTTCCCCAATCAGTAGGATGTCTCTTTGTTTTGGTTAATCTTTCTTTTACTGTACAGAAGCTTTTTAATTTTATGTAGTCCCAGCTGTTTATCTTTTCTTTCATTTTCTTTGCTTTGGGTGATGTGTCTTTAAAGACATTTTTGAGATGTATGTCTTGTGAAGTTTTACCTATGTCAAAACCATTTTTTTGTTTATTTAAAATCATTCAAAGTACCTTCTTGCCTTTAAGATGAAGTTCACCTTGTCTATCACACAAGTTTCAACTTTTTATTTTGCAGTAGCAAAGTCCCTATTTGGATTATGTCATCATTTATCTTCTCAAGTTCTTTACCTAAATATAACTCTGCAGTTTTTCGTAAGATTTTGCAGTCCGTCCTCCTTAAACCTCTCATCTCACACTATCCATGATTCCAACCTTATTTTTTAATGTGGAAAAAATTCAAATAATCATCTAACATATCTAGTAATAATATACATCTTGTGTAATGAGGATACTAAACATAGTATATAAACATAAATATATTGTAGCTTCAGACTGTATATTCTGTCCCAAGTTCATTTGTTAGATTGCATTATATATATAACTAGAAAATTATCATTCTCAGCCTTGGCCAAGGGCATACTTAGTGTAAAGAATATACAAATACAGTTAGAAGACACCTGGTGAACCAGTGCTAATTCTGAAACAAGTTTTTCATGGTGAACATCATTATAAATACCAACCAGGTGCACTCTCTACAAAATGACTATGATGATTTGTTCTTTATTGTTGCAGATATCTCATCTTTATGACTAAGATGTTGACAGATACTCAATACCTCCCCCAGCACATTCACATTTTTCAGCTCCTTCATTCCCCAAACTTTTAGTTTCAGAAGAAAATATTCATGGCATTGTAACTTTGATTCTTCTTTTTAAAAAAATATTATTTTTTTAAGCACCCTCGTTTATTTTTTCAAAATGGTGGATTTCTCCCTGTAGGTACAGTCACCATAGTTTTCCCACCACCAAAGTGCCCATAATCCTCCACCACACTCTACATGCTCTCCTTCCCCCATTCCTACTCTCCTCCTTTCCCTTCCTGCTCTACCCGTTCCTGAATATCTCAGATTTTTTCTTGATGATCTAAATATTAAGACTTGCCTGACACATTGTAATGATTGATTTCTTGAGCAAGGTGACTAGATGATACTTTCATTTTGGTTACTTCTGACTTTTCTGTAATAGACTTATTAAACTTAATTTTATAGTTTATCATGACAGTTTATTCAATTAAATTTGTTTGAAGCATCTGTAAAATTAATAAAATTATTTAAAATAAAATCACACTTAAAACAAAGTATTCTTTTTAAAGCACTTTAAAACTGAAAAGTCACTGGGGCATCCCTGTTGGCATAGAGGTTAAGTCTCAGAGCTATCACCCTATCACCACAATGGCCTAAGTTCAGTCCCAGCCAGGGAGCTAATCCAGATGGTGTAACAGAACTTTCCTGTCTCTCCTGCTGCTTCCCTTAGATGGCATTTCAGTGGATATGCCTTTTCTGCTCCCCACTCTATCTCTGGTGTGTCCTTTCACCCCCTGCACCTCCAGCCAACACCCCAGTTCTTCTATATATAAATATATCTTAAAAAGTAAAAATAAAATAAAAAACTGAAAAGTCACTGATTGAAATCAGAAGTAGAATCATTAAGCATTTATATGTTCAAAAGTTATCTTTTGAAATACTTATAGTGTTGGAATGAGTAATATTTGGTATCAAAGGACTGGTATACTTTATTTTTCTCACACTCTATTTCAGTGTGTGAGTATGTGTTTGTGTGTGTGTGTGTATATCTCATTGATTTCAAAACTTCCAGATGGGGAAGAGAAAATCAATAATCTTCTTTACTAATTTACTACCATGGAATTTCAAACACACACACACACACACACACAATCAGGATAAGGAAAAAAAAAACACATAATGGCCTTCATTTCCCAGGTTTCTTTTCTTATATCTACCTTTGTTTTTAATCTGTATATATAGCTGTGTTTTGACCTTTGCTTTTTTTTAAAAAATAAAATATAATATTTACCTTTTAGTTTCATAGGATTTCCTTCATCTTTTAGAATCATCAGATTGTTCTGTCATAAGCTTGATTTCTAAGACAATAACTATCATTTTTTAAAAAGCAAGAATTTGGCATTTCTGACAAAATTCTTTCATTTTGCATTAATTTTTATAATTAATTATAATTTTATAATTATAATTTTGCATTAATGTTGAAATTTCCAGGGGAAAAGAGGAAACTCTCTTCTCATATATAAATGATTCCCATTACTTATTCCTTTCCTGACTTTATCACTATTCCTTAAATTATGAATACTCTATCAGGACATTTTCTCAAACTTATAAATTTAATGTATATCTATAATTTTAGGTGCTCGTCCTCCAACAGATTTAATCTTTTTTCCTGATTTGTTATTAACTTACTAAACAATTTCTAGATATAATCTAAGAGTCAAAATACCTACTTAGAAGAACTCAGATTTTCAAAGATTAAGATCACTGATTATTCATATTTGAATGCCAGATTGATATGAATACATCACATTAATAGTTCACATACATTTTTTAAAAATGGAACTAACCAAAAGCAAATTAATCTCAGAAAATCAGATACAGCTTTTCAATTGTGAACTGTTTTTCTGATAGAAAATTCACTTTATGTAAAATTTATATAATATGTTCCATCATTTACAATTGGATTTCTTTATCCCTTGAAATATGTTTTCAGCATTTATAGTGTGTTTAAGCAACATTTCTTCAGCAATGTCCATATGTTTGAAACCTGGCCAGGCAGATTCATTTTTGATTGGGTCAAACTAGGAAACAAATTTTGGCATCTTATACTTATATCTGACACGCTTTTATGCTGAAACAGGAAACCAGCAGGTAGGCAGGAAGACCAACCCCCAGGAAAAGAAAGATAGAAATACTGAATAGCAACTGAGTACCCTATCCCCCTTCATACTGTTAGGTATATATTGTCACACAGCTAATACATTTTTGCACATGCAAGGCTCTTTCAAAATTACCAGCCATTTGTTGTTTTCTGGAAAACCAAAAGATGCAAAACATAACTGATCCATTTCAAGGATCTGTTGTTTGGAAGGCAAAAAAAGCCTGAATTAACCCTGTTTCCTTATACCATGGTTTCATTTCTGTTAATGATATTTAATATGTATTTTCTCTCTTCTTTAATACTATAGGAGTTAAAATCTTGAAGAGACATGTTATTGCTTTCATTTTCCACTTTTAGTTAATCTGTTTTTTTTTTACTCTTAAGTAAAGTTTTATTGAAACATAATACATAGAAAATTTTCCTAACAATAAGTAATATTTTACTAATGAACATATATATGTGTGTTATATGTGTATATATATATGACATATATATATCTCCATCATCCATATGGATACAGAATTCAAAACTTCCATCTAGTTTCCCTTTAGACTTTAATATCTCACACAGGTAAATATTACTCTGACCACATCATCCTGTATTAATTTCCCTGCTTCAAACTGTATATAAATGTTATCAAATAGCAAGTTCTATTGTATCGACTGCTTTCACTCAATGCTTTACTTTTGAAATTTAGTCATATTTTTAATATAGACAAAATTGTTTTTATTCCTGGATATCAGAGGTCAATTAATTTTTCTATAAAAGGTTAAGTTTGATAAATACATCATATTTTTAAGGAGATAGAGTCTCTGTCACATCTTCTCAATTCTGTAGTGTGTGGTAGTGTATTATAGTATGAGAACAGTAATAGACATTATAGAAAGGAATAGACATGCCTATTTTCTAATACAACTTTATTTATAAAACCAGGTGGTGACCAGGTTTGTTTCATAAGACAGTTTGCCAACCCATGCTGTAAAGTATGCTATTCAAAGACTATACCACAACCTGATTTATACAATCTACTGTTAGTATGTCTACAATTTAGATATTGATGCTAAATTCATGTACATATAATAGAGTGCATATATACAAAATTAGGAAAATGCTGGATCACAGTGTAGGCTTATTGTTAAATACTACCAAGCAGCTTTCTGAATTTACAGCTACCAGCAATATATTAGAGTCCAACTTACCTCACTGCTCCATCAATACTTGGTATTGTCAACTTTTAATGAATATGTAATGATGTTTTGTTCTTATGCAGAGATGATGCCACAATTTCAATCTTTAACAAGAAATATAACTCCACCGAAAGTTTAGGCATTAATTTTAGTTGGCCTATACTTTTCCCCATAGTTTATGTGCACACAAACACAAGCCAACTCTCTCTCACACACCACCTACAGAAACAATAAAAACTGCATTTTTCATCTTGAAATAAACCAATGATTTCCTTTTGAGCTTTAGAAAAAAAATATCATGTATTTGTATGCTTACAGGAAAAGAGAGAAAAAGTGAGGCATCCTATTATCTTTAAGAGAAACATTTTAAAACCTCAGAAACTGTCTCTAGCCAGTACTTTCAAAGTCAGCTCAAAGTGCAGTGGGATGTGCAGAAAACGTTCATTAGTCAGGCATACCGCGAGTTAAGTCTTTGCTTCTAGGAAATCATTTCTAATCATTTGTAATTAGAGTAATGCTTTTGAAAATGTTTGCATTGCTAACCATGAGTAGTTGAAAGTCTCTCTATTGGGAAAGTGAGCAGATGGTGTCACTTCGTTTACTTATTCCTGTTAGACAGTGAAGACTAGGAGATTTAACTTGTCCTTTCTGTCTCTCTTTCCTGCAGTTTGGATAGTTGTCTAGTCTGTGGTCATAGCTTTTGGCTCAGCTATTTGTTGTCCAGTTCTTTTTGTTTAATATGACTTTGATCTTCACCAATATCAGCAATGCCTTGCTTGGATGACTCTCTCACACTAGCTTCTACTCTTTTCTTTGCAAAGTTTTCTTTTCTTTTGGTTGTAAGAATCTGGCCAGTAATGAGGTGGTAAGCTCCTGTCAAAGCAGCAGGAGTTGTCAGTGTTCCTTTCTTTCATTAACTTTCTTGGGCTGTAGCCACAACAGCAAGCCTTTAGGGACTGAGAATTTAACCTTCTCCAGCACTGATCATTTTTCCACATGGATTCACATGGCCCCCATAGCCCCTTGGTCCCTTTCACCACTCCCCTCCCTTCACCCTGCTTTTTATAGGTTATCCTGAGCTTTCTGTCCAATGCTCTCCAGGTTCACCATGGAATAATATGCTTGAAGCATTTCTTTTTATTAGTTAGCTACCTTTTATTCATTGTTGTTAAATGAATAACTTTCATTTAGCTTTAACAAAAGGTCCTGAAGCTTCAGCTAACAGCTATGGCAAGTCATTTCCTTCCTTGTGAAATAAAGAAGTAATTGGTAAACATATTTTGTGACATAATTTATTTTAATCCTAGTAGAAGATTGAAAATCATATATATGTATATGTATACACACATAATTAGAAATATCTATAACACTTAAAAATACTTACTAGTCAATTACATATATATATGTATATGTATATACACACACACACACACATATAGATCTCATAACTTACCACTAAATGCAATCTACAAAAAACAGTGTATTGTTTTTAAATACATACTGTTCAGGGTACTTGACTAACTGTGATGATGATGATGATGATCATCATCATCATCATCATCATATAGTAATAGCAAAATATCAATAATAATAATGATGAAAATAAAATTATATTTTAGATGCCACTAATGTGCCATTATGTGTCTAGTGTATGTGTATAAATTTTATAACTATCAGAAAAATCTTGTAAGACAAGGTGCATCAAGGAACGTGAAACATAGATGCTTCTTGTCCAGAATTAGATCTACTTGAGTTGATGTTTTTCTTCCTCTAATACTCACAACTCTAACTCCCAGTAAATTGATTGTTCTATCAGTTTTGACTCTCATGGATATCATCAATATTTATCTACCATTAGTAATATAAGTATTCATTTTTAAACAATGTCACTTCATTTTTTATATGTGAATTTATTTATATATAAGCACTTATGAATTTTTATTTTGTGTTTATGGGATTAGAGGATGGAGAGCTAAATGCAACTATTGACTATTTTAACTTTTACATTATTTTCATTAATTTCCAGTTTGCCATTAGGAACTAAAATGATTTTCCATCCCTTCAATCTCTCTCTCTATATATATAGATCCAAATTAATATCAATACAGAAAAATGTCCATGTCGGGTACTACTTTCTTAATATGTGCCATTATGTGCTTTATTATAAATTCTCATTTCCTGGTCCGTCAGTTACTCTAATGTTCTTTCATTTTTATTCAATAGATGCAACTCTTATATTTGCAGAGGAATATATTTCTATCATCTTTCATCACTAGCAGCCATGGGCTTTTTGTTACCCCAGGAAAATTAAAAAGCAACTTTTTCACTATTGGACTCTTTATCTCAATATTTGACAGCATAAGCAAAATACCAACCTAAGTCAATACAATTTCATGAAATACTCCACTAATGGCTTAGGCACTTTACAAAACCATAAAATGAGTTTGAAAAAGAACAGAACCTTTTAGATTATAAAGACACAAGATTGTAAAACAAAGAGAGAGAACTAAGTCAAAATATTTTTTATTTTACTTTACTTTTGTGTAAAGTAGGGTGTAGGTAAGAGGTTGAGGGGGTGAGAGGATTCACCAGAGACAGAGTGGGGAACAGATGAGGCAGATCTACTGAAGTACATTACTAAGGGGAGCAGCAAGTGAGATCTGAGAAGTCTTCTCTGCCATATGTGGGTTAGCTTCTTGGCTGGGGATCAAACTCAGGCTGTAGTAGTGATAGTGCTGAGACATAACCCGTAATGCCACCATGGAGGCCCTCAATTTATTTCCATTTAACTGATATTCTCTTTATAAAAAATGTAAGATATATTTATTTCAGGTCAACAAAATATCAATTACTCAGAGTAGAAAAAAGTACATACACATGCACATGATTCTCAAGTTTAAAAACAAAATGCCAGTCTAAGTCAAATTGTCAAAAAATATCATTGCCAAAATAAAACTTTTCAGTGATTAATAACTTCAATTCAATTCCCAGAGTACTCTGATTTGTTGTAAGCACCTGCGTAAAGGGAAATAAAAGACCTGGCATAGTGGAAAGAGCCTTGCAATGAGAGCAACAAAATGTGACTGATGTCCTTTGAACTCTTATTATCTCAACTTTCCCAAGATTCTATATCTATATATCTATAACTTTCCCTATAACTCTAAATCAAATACAGTGCTGTAAACTAATGTTCCTCTGTAAAAAATAGTGTAATTAAAAATAAAATAATTAATAAAAATATTCCCAAGTAACACTGGTTTAGTACTTCACTTTTATATTCCTTCCTTTTCTGTGCAATAAGGGATGTTGAGAAAATGACCTAATATTCCCTTTCTTTCTTCAGAAATGTACTAATGTTATTTGTATAAAGATTGGAATTTACTATAACGATTTGGGTAAATCATATCACATATTATTTACCATATGAAAGGTGCTGAACCTGGTGATATTACCTAAGTCATTAGGAAAATGACTTCTTCATTACAGATACTGCTAATTGAAGATTAGCACACCCCTCCCAGTTTAAAGTCCTTCAAGGGTTCCTGATTGCCTTTAAGATAAACATCAAACTCTTTGGTCATATATGCAATGGCACTGATCCTTTATTCCTTGAGTAAGTTGAAGCAGGTCAAATACATCACATCTCAAACACAATTTATGTATGTTTCTTATTTAGCTAATAATCTACAGAGGGCTTTCTGTTCATAGGCCAGTCTTCTAACAGTAACCCAGGAAACTGTCTTTTTTGTCTTTTGGTCTGCTTTCCCTAAGGACTAGAGTTAATTTTTTCTTCTATCTAGCTGACAAATTAAAAAAGAGAGGGGGACTTGTCTTAGAAGTAACACGCATTATTTCTGCTCAAGTTATGTTGTTGGGAGTCACATGACTATACTTAAACACCAGGATGAGAAATACAGTATTGGTGACTATCTAGCAAATTGCAAAATTAACTTGGGTACATAGCAGACTTTGCCAAAGTTTCCTCTCTACCTTTCAGTCATGCTTGATTTTTGTTTGGTTTTTTTTTTTTTTTTTTTTTTTTTTTTTTTTTNTTTTGTTTTTTTTTTTTTTTTTTTTTTTTTTTTTTTTGAGTACCTAGGATGTCCACACTCTCTTCTGCCTTCAGGTATTGACTTGTGATCCCTTCTCGTTCACCTGACTCTAACTTGTTCCTCAGGTCTCAATTGGTGGGGACTTCCTTTTTGGTATGTGTGACACTTTGTTTTTATTGTATATCTTTTGCTTTATCATCAACTTCAGTATATTCTAGTTAATTTTGTTTTTGTTTATGTTGAGTGCATTTTTTCCCCTCTGATTCATTTGGGAATGATGGAAAAAGAAGTGATTGTGAGAGCGAAAAGGGAACGGAAAATATACAGAGTAACTGTGATTCATTTGGGAATGATGGAAAAAGAAGTGATTGTGAGAGCGAAAAGGGAACGGAAAATATACAGAGTAACTGTGAGGGCTGCAAAAATGATAACAGACTACAGTGTTAATTCTCTTGCATTTTTTCTTTCCTGAACAGATCAATTATTTTGGCATGGTATTTCGATATTACAAAAAAAATCCCTCATTCCTTGTGACTATGAAAATGTATGTCATATTTCAATGTTTTGGTGTATTAGTGTTGAATATAACAACTTCTCTAGGATTATAAAGAAACAATTATAAAGGAAAAGTGTTAAATCTCAAAATATTTTCAGCTCCATTTTTGTCTTACATCTCCGCCATGTTATTTCGAGCATGAACAAAAACTTTACTTTCTTATTCATTCTTAAGAAATCACAGGGTTCTTCTAATCATTTTCAGGGAGTATTTACTTTCATTCTGATTGTCTCTCAGTCTGTTAAGTGAGTGGCTATATAAGAATACTGGTATAGAATCAGATTCACTGTAATTTTGTTTTTGAGAGAATTATCTATAAATTTGAAAATACAAGCATTTAAACCAACCTTCAAATTCCTGTAAATTTGTCTTCTTAAAATATGTTAGAACCAGAGAGCTATAATATTTCTCGGTGAGCTATAACATTAGTTAATTTTATATTGATACATATATGTGTAAATTTAGGCTTTGGTTATATGGAGGAATGTATTCATAGAAACATTTCTGTAGTGAAGCAGGTGTATATTCTTTCAAAAATAAATATGTAGAAAAATTAGCAGCATGGAGAGAAATATTTCTGAAGGCTAAATTATAACATGTATTTGAAATCACACATAGAAGCAAGAAAATAAACAAAATCTTATATTGATAATTTTACTGTAATGTAGCAGATGTATATCAAATAATCAAAAGCTCTGATGCACAAATTAGAATATTTGGCTTAATGAGTTTTAGAAGAAAGAAAATACACAACCATTAAAAAATAATTTGAGAAGTCTTTTTTGTTTTAGATGTGAAATTCTTACTAAATATCTGGGAGATAAATATCAAATAAAAATGTTTTAAAATATAAACTTTTTTAAAAAAATTATAATTCAGATTTCATGTGTCAACCATGTCTTCCATATCAGTATTTATATCTTAAAACAGATTAATTGCTGCCCATAAAGTTTATGACTAGCATGATTGTTTTAAAGTTTAAAGAAAAAACATCAGTTTATAGCTGTCAACTTATAAGTATAAAATTGTAAAGAAATATAGATGGTCATATCATTTAATACCTAGACTCTGAGATCTATTAACCTTAGAGTTTCCTTGATTATAGGTAATTAAAACTTGATTTCCATTTATTGGGTTGTCAATCCAATTGGATTTAGAGGTCAACTTCTTGTCTAATTCTTATATTATTTGACTATCTTCTGTCCAAATAGGAAAAAGATGGTCATATACATTTTCAAGAAACTTGCTCCAATATTTAGAATTGTACTTTCCCACATATATTTTTAATATGGAGAGATCATAGTCTCCTATGTTCAATTTAGAGCTGAGAAACATAAATAACCAATATGAGATAAAATGAATAGTCTAAGAAAAGTGCTTTCCCTTTTATTTTTTAAGGGTATTTCCTAAGACATCTTCATTATTTGTATTTAATTTCCAACAAAATTTCAACCACATTTAAAGGGAAAAAAGTAGTCTGACATTTTTAGACTCATTTATTTTCATTCATTTTATCTCTCATCATGCAAACAGTTGTTTCAGATATTTAGATGTTTGATAATCATTAATTAAATTTCTCTTGAACTACAAAAACATAAACAAATCATATAGTAATATGTAAATTAGAGTAATGCCATCTCAAAGATTCTAAAAGAAAGAGGTTATTTCATACATAACACAAGAGAACTAATTCTGATTTGCTCTTGCATCTGCTTAAAGGAATTTATTGGAAAGAATGAAATTAGAGATATTTGCCCTTTTATTAAAATCAACTTAACAGTACTTAACCTCACCTGTTACTACATTGTATAATCCATCTTTGGATACAAAATAATTTTCTTCAGATGTTTAGATTTCTTTTGTATTGGGAATTTTTTTTTAAAGTACAGTGAATTATAGACCATATCATTTGCTTATAGCAAACATACAGCTATAGGTAGCTTAAAAATATTAAGACATAAAAGAATTACTGTAAATTTTGAATAGTCCATGTTTAGATTAGTGATCTAGGGCCTCCCTGGTGGTGCAGTGGGTTAAGCAACGCACTATGAAGCAAACCGCAGCCACTGCAGCACGAGTTCGATCCCTGCTGCCGGCCAGGGAGGGGACCCACATGGCGCAGCAGACTTCTCCTGCTGTGCCCGCTGCTCCCCTCGGCAGTGTACTTCCGTTGATCTGCCTGTTCTGCTCTTCGCTCTCTGTGGTGAATCCTCTCACCCCCCCACACTTCTGGCCTGTACCCCAGTGCTTGTATGCATAAATAAATAAATCTTTAAAAATAAATAAATAAATAAATAAATAAATAAATAAATAGTGATCTAGTATGGCATTCCTGTGAATAGGCAACAACTAGATAGATATTTACTAATGCAATGAAGCTCTAGCAACCTAAAATGAAGATTCCATCATGAGTCTAAATATCTTATCCTTTGAGTTATTTTTCTGGAATTGGCCACTGTTTGTATGAAAGGATAGTACCATGAAATTTTAAGTTAAGTGAACAATAATACCAAAATATAATATATATAATCTGTTGATTAGTTTTCATTTCAGCATACATTATTTTTCAGAAAATAATCTATTTTATGGGTATTCTTTCAGTGAATTTTAACTGTGATAGATTCAAGTTGTAGCTACTTTGAAACTGGGTTATTCCTTTCTTTCAACAGTAATAAACCAAAGGTGTCAGGAGGTTTAATGAATGTCATTCTCCTTAAAATTCTGTTCTTTGAGCATTGTTTCTTAATTCTTTAGTGCACTCATGTTAAACTAGGGCATGTCACTATATATGTCCAATGCCAATTCTTGATTACTTGGTCTTTAGGGATTAGAATGAGTATATTATCCACTCCATGAACTATAAGGAGTCTCCTTTCTGTCTCAGTGAGAGTTAAATTAAACCTAGACTTCTTTGGAATAGAATAAAGCAGAGCTGATGACATTTATTTATTTAAAGATTTATTTATGCATACAAGAACTGGGATACAAGTCAGAGGTATGGGGGTCAGAGGATTCACCAGTGACAGAGTGCAGAACAGAACAGGCAGATTGACTGAAATACACTGTTAAGGGGAGCAGCAGACAAGGCAGGAGAAGTCTGCTGTGCCACGTGGGTCACCTCCCTGGCCTGGGATGAACTCTTGCTGCAGTGGCTGCAGATGCTTCATAGTGTGGTGCTTAACCTCTTGTGCCACCAGGGAGACCCAGGGCTGATGATTTAGACCAACGTATGAGGCTAACTCAAGTTTAAGATGTGGAAAGAAGGTAATACCAGCTCTTCGAAGCAGCACTAATTTCATTAACATGCAGTACCTTATGGAGTCTCCCTGAACTCAGATGCCCAATGTTTTTCTTTTGTTAGGAGGATTCCATCAGTTCTGAGGAGCTTCAGGTATTTCTGGGTACAACTCATTGTCTTTTTTAATACTACAGTGGGGAGCATGACAGTGTGCAAGGGTCTAACTTATTAGACAACTTCTGGTTTTACTTAGTTATTCTGTCCGTATGTAATTTTTACTTGTTGCAATGAGGAAGTCTGAGCTATGTTGGTGTATGAATTATCATAGTTTATTAGTTATTTCCTCTGATTTTAAGACTTTAATTGATTTAGACTGTTTCTAGTGCATAAAGGCCACCTGTTCTGAATTAAACAACAAACTTTGCCCTTTGCCACTTTCATTTGTTATTGAACTTCTTATATTTCATAATAGTATCTTGGGTGGGAAAGAGAAGCTTCCTTGGAAAAAATAATTATTTTCCCTTGGAAAAATATTGGGAAATAGATATTGTATATAATTATTCTGCAAATCACTCTATAAAAGAAATATGGACAGACTACATAAGAATATGTGTTACAGAAATATGCCACACAAATGAAAGCATTTTTCATTTTTATGGAAAAAAATTTACATTTTTCATACTAAATTTTGAAGCTTTATTAAGGGTATAGTGTTTTGATATTCAATCATATTTAATTACTTATGATAATTTTATATAAGGTTTGGTATTACACAGTTGAATATAGAGATATAACTCTTTTACTCTCTTCAATTCTCCATTTAGTCTCATTTTACTAAAGCTTATAAGCAGAGGAGTTGGAGGAAGCAGAAAACAGATTGCCAGTGGATGAAGGGAAGAAATTACATAAAGTTATTTTTAATTAAAATAATTTATTAAATAGATAATGTGTCCGTGTGTCAACACTTATGATTGGATCTTGTCTATAAACTTTGGTTTAGTTGACAAATGTATATTAATTCCTATGAGCCAAATACTATTCTAGGCAATGGACATAATGATAGAAGAAACAAAATTCTAGGCTTCATTGAGCTTGAAGTGGAAAAAGTCAGACAATAATACAATATATAAATAAATTCTTGTTTACTAGATATTAAATGATATCGCAAGTGAAAGATACTGGGAGAATTAGTGCATTGTAATTATATATTGGATGGTTTCAGACAATGCTACAGGAAAGGAACTGCTCTTAGCTGTGACAAGCTAAGATCAGTAAAGAGACTAGAAGTGTGGTTGAGTGAATAAACAGGAGAATTTTCAAATCTGAGAAGTAGTAATGATGAGGTGTATTGTAAGTTATTGTAAGAATTTTAGCTTTTAGTCTAGGTGAAGGAATAATACCAGAGGGTTTGGGCAGAGTGTTTATCTGATATAATTGTAAAATGTTGTTGTAATGACTGTAGATTAGGGCAGGAGAAGATGATGGATTTGGGATAAGGATGTAACAGAGAGTTTCAGGCTCTTAGAAGGTCTTGTGTCTACTTTAAGAGTCAGGCAAGTTTGTCAATTGTAAAGATGAATATTGAAGAGGAAGTAGGAAGAAAATATGTTCTGAGAAAAAAAAAATTCTGTCAGGGTCACCCTTTCTCAATTTATCCTATTCAGTGTTAAGAGTCTCTTATGGAATCTTTTAGGTTGTGGAGGAAAAAAAAACAGGAGGGTGACATTTTCTCTTAAGGTATTTCTTTTTTAAATATAACTGTAATATATATTCTTCATAAATCAGTTTAGATAAGTATAAATTAAAAATAAAAATGAAATTAATTCTTTCTTATAACATTTTTTTGTTGTTGACGTAATTATTGGTTTACAACACGTGTGTGAGTGTGACATGGGGTAAAGTTCATACCTTCTCAGATGTGTGTTGCTACACCACCCCTACCACAAAGACATGCATAATATTCCACTATAGACCACCATAGACTGATCCACACCTTATGGAACACTTTGTGGAGGTTTCTAAAAATATTAAAAACAGATCTACCATAAGATCCAGCAATTTCACTGCTTGAAAAAATGCAAACCCAAAAGTTTCAAGGTATATATACTTCTGTGTTCATTGCAGCACTATTTACATTAAGTGCCCAAAGACAGATGAGTGGATAAAAAGGATGTGGTATACACATACAATATAATACTACTCAACTATAAAAAGAGGTGAATTCTGGTCATTTGGAATAACATTAATGAAAGTGGAGGGAATTATGCTAAATTAAATAAGTTGGAAGGAGAAAGACATATGCCAGATGATTTCATGCATGAAGAATATAAAGAAACAAAAAAAAGTATCAGACAATACTAAACCAAAGCAAACCCTATGAATATGACTGTAGAACTGAGTCTACCACAGGGGAAAGTTTGGTTGTGGAAAATATTCTAATTTAAATTAAACGATAGAAAACAATATAATGCTAACATCTAGAAATGGTGAATTTCAACCTTTTCACTTATTTTATTCAGTCTTTTATCTATTTGCCTATGAAGAATTAGGGAAAAAATCATCTGTTGTGTGGATTCTGCTTTTTTTTCAGTCAAATTATACCACCAGCATTTACACAAATCATAGAAGAACTGTAGAAACCATGTTACAACAATTGTGCTAAAGATATATAGCATTACCTACTATATATATCTAGAGAGCTAGAAAGACAGACTGTTTTCACTTTATATTGTTAAAGGAATAATGCATGTTTTGATGATCCTTGTATATAAATCTTTCTAATTTCTAATGATTTTTCTAAAATACATTGATAGTAGTAGTGAGATTTTAAGATAAGAAGTACAATTATGAGAAATTAGGGGCATTTATAGAAACATGGATGGAACTAGAAGGAATTATACTCAGTGAAACAAGTGAGAAGGCAAGAGAAAAATATAGGATGGCT
>JAGFMF010011830.1:16483210-16541540 GCA_019455555.1 Galemys pyrenaicus
CTTCCTTCCTTCCTTCCTTCCTTCCTTCCTTCCTTTCTTCCTTTCCTTTCCTTTCCCACCTCAAACTCATTCTCCAGTTGGATAGTTTTATGTAGAGTCAGAGATTAGGGTCTAAGTGTATTTTTCTTTTTTCAGTATGTGGCAATTTTCCCAACAGTACATTTAAAATGGTCAACACTTTTCCCATTAAATGGTGATTTTTTTTTCCTTTATCACAATAAGGTTTTTACCTATACTGGAATCTGTTTCCACTGATATGTTTAAACATTTTCATGCAACAATATGTTTTGATCCATGGTAGGAAATGTCTCTTGGACATTTCAAGTCTTAAACATGATTTTTGATGAAGAAATCTTACTATTCAAAGAGACTCACTTATAAGTGGATAAACTTATTTTTTTTAATTTTTGTTTTAGTGTAAACAAAATCAAGATTTTTTTAATCACCTATTCAGTCATTTAGTGTTTATTCTAACTAGTTTCAGAGTGATAACCACTCCCTAATAAACTTTTCCCATGATGAATAACTGAAAATAATTGGCTAGAATCAAAACTTAGAATTAAGTTAAATAAAACCAATGTCCCATTTTTTTATATAAATATAGTATCAAGTGTACAATACTTCTAGTACATTAAGCTCCTGAATGAATGAATAAATCAATGAGTGGTATGGAAATAGATATACTGGTAAGATTTTAACAATGAAGTTACCATGGTAGCCATAAAACAGAGAAACTCTAACACATAAGCCCATGTTATGGTTTAAAATATGAACTCTAATTCAGAATTCAAGAATTTCAGTAAAGACTATGATTGGAGACAGGATGAAATAAATGAAAATATGAACTAATTTTCCAGTTTGCATGTTTGTTCTAGTGTGAATAGTGTTTTACTGTGAATATATTTCCTATGGTAAAATATAAAGGTTTTAATATCCTGATTAGCTTGACAAATGATATGGGAAGTGTATCCTGGGAAGTTTTTTAAACCATAATTATATTTTCTCATTTAGTATTTTTGCCTCTGCTGCTACTTAATCTTCTTTCACATGTTCCTCTTCTTTTTAGATTTCCATCTATTTCATTTTTAAAATCCAGTCTAATTAACTTCAACAGGATAGGACTAATAGCCAGTCAGTCATGAAATACTGAAAAAGAAAGCAAGAAAAGAAACTATCAACTTATTACTATATCTTTTTCATTGCATAGTAGATTAGATATTACTGTTTTGACTTCCAGGTCTCATGAGAAAGACTTGACTGAGAAAGACTACAACAAAACATTCATTTATATGACATATGGCAAAAATAATGGAAGTGGGACCCATCGAACCCATTCAGGTTAAAATCTTGAAGCTGTAATTGTAAGATAATTGCTTAGTCTTATTGTCAAGCAGTTACAGCATGAGACTAATAGGATGCCAAGGGAAATGTTGATAAGTACTTGAGAACGTTAATTTTCCCAAAATTTTATTTGCCAACTTGTTCAATGAATAGGGCTCTTTTCTGAAGTTGCTGTTCACGCACAAGCTACTAACACTGGACAAGCATAAAGAAGATATTTTTCCAAAAAAGTTTATTACAATATTTAGGGAATGCTCCCAATATGTGCATTGAATTTCTGACTGTAACAATGATGTAACTCACTATATATAGTAAATAAACCATTGCATTTATTTTTTCAATTTAGCCTACTTAAAGAAATTATTTCATGTTTTCAAGAATAATTTGTAGTATTGATCAAATGCTAAAATTTGTGTAGATTTTCTTTTATCTGTTGTGTGGATACAAATTTGCAAATTCTGTTGTAAGATGCTTATAAACATAATATTTCAGCGATATTGAAATTGTAAGCATTTATTTTCTCCAATTAATCTATTTTTAATAAAAAAGTGATATATGATGTATACCATTCTTATCTTAAGTGAATTATGCATTTTCCTTCCACTAACTGCTTGTTATGAGTTTATTAATGATATTTATTTATAGTACAGAGAAATAAAAATAATAAATACCCCCATCTGAAATAAGAAATCAAAATATACTCTATTTTAAGTAGCATAATAATTCTTTTTATATCAGAATGAATGGTTAAACTTTATCAAAATGAATTACTGATTAGCAGAGTTGCCTAAAACATAAATTGATGAAAAATGCTTTATATGAGTTAAAATCATAATAATTCCAAAAGTTTTCAAAATACATTTTCGATAACTTTTCCACAAAGTTGTATTTGGCCATTGGATCAAAATTTTAATTTTACATGTCAGGGCAAAAAGATACAGTATAATTATGATCAACAGATTTTCCTGGAACAATGCATTATTTGCTTGGCATGAGAATCAGTACTTCTTCCTTTCCATCCCAAGGAGCTAATTGCACAAATAACAATAGGTAGTATTCAGATAGTACTTTGAGATGTGTGCTAGCTCTTTTGTATCCTTTGTCATCTCTTTTCTTTTTAAATTTTTTAATATATATTTATTTATGTATTCTGATCATTCTTTTAAACTGATTGTACTAAACCTTTTTGCCCTGACGATTCTTTTGTAATAACTCTTCCCCCACCTCCATTTCATTCAGATTAAAAAATGTGTCCTTATAAAGTTCTTGCAAAATCTTGTTTCTCTGTCTATTCATTATTACCCTTTGATATCACCTTTTCTGATTCACTTCCAACTTATATTGTCTCAGCATTTGGTTCTTCAGATATGCAAAGTCTACTTGAACTCAGAACCTTTGTGGTTTTCTTAGACTGGAATGTTCCTTTCAAACACATGCCCATCTCTCTTCCCTAGCTTTTTCAAACCTTTGTACAAAGACTGCTCCTGAAAATGTAGAAGGAATGCTTTTGCCAGTGTCTACTCTCTTAGAGGTGAAAGTTTTTTTCAACATTTTAGTGAACCTCATCTCCCACAAACTAAGTTATTCTATAAGTCAAGGGAAACATCTCTGGGAAACTGGCAGCCAATGCCAGTTTCTAGATCCCTCTGTTCTTTCCAGGGTGTTACACGTTAACAAAATGATGAAGTCCATGCCTCTCTGGCAGGACAATGGGTTACTGAAGAGCTATCCTTCAGCCAGGGAGGTGAGCCACATGGAGCAGCTTACCTCTCCTGGCTCACCGACTGTTCTTCCTCAGCCTTGTATTTCAGTAGATATCCCTGTTCTGCTTCCCATTCTGTCTCTAGTGACTCCTCTCATCCCCACACCTCTGGTTTGCACACAGCTCTTGTATGCATAAAATAAATAAATGTTAGAAAAAAAGGTGAGATCATTTTTCTGGAGTCATAAGACCAGTGGAGAGTTTCCTGGTTATATTATTTAAAACTATACCACCATTATTATTCAGGCCTCCCTCTTTCTCTTACTTATGGTACTTACCACCTTCTAACCTAGTGTATAATATATTTACTAATTGTCTGTAACTCCTCCTAGTAGAATATAACCTCCATGAAACAGGGACTTTTGTCTTCTTTTATGTTGATTTAATACCTTCTTTCAAGCAGTTCTGTGTACAGAGAATGTGTTTAGTAATATTTGTTGGCTGGATGGATAAAAGAATGTAAGACACAGATCTATCTTCTGCTTTCTGAATAGTTGATGGGCATTGATTTGGAGATGTTATGCTGTTTATAGTTCATCTTTCTTACCCTTGGAACTTGTTCTAATGATTCAAAGCTCTCTTGTGAAATCTTGTGAAAGTTTAAAAAAAATATTTTGAAGGCTTAGTCAAAATACAAATTCTTCATAAAATGACATTGAATGACCTCTTTTCCTTAATTTTGGAACTGTAGCTGAGAATTTATGCTTAAGCAGAACTCTGAGTTCAAAGCAACTACATATCAGTTTGTAAATTCTGAATTACCCCCTCCAGGACAATCTGAACCATCCTTAGAAGACTAAGGACAGCTATATGTGTTAATATTTTCAAGTATTAAAACAATAACTTAAAATGAAAAAAAATATTTCCAAGAAAATCATTAACATATCACTTTAAACACTAGAAATAGTCATATTTTGCCATGAAATTTTGAGTGCTTAGAGTAGAATTTTTGAATCTTTAGGAACCTTAAATATTATATAAATTCAACTCTTTCATTTCACTAGTAAAAATTATAAGCCTTGAATTAAAATTAAATATTTTGTTACTCAAAGGAGCGTGCAAAGTTATTTAGGGGATTAGAGAATATAGTATGAGGAGATGGAGGTACCATACTCAGGTCAGATACAAGCAAAGGAACAAAAATGGGGATGCTTACAAGATGTGAAAAAGAAGAATCTAGTTTGTGAGGGAGAAATGGGGAATAGATGAGAAATAGGATCAGATTATATTAGGCCTTTAGTATAAATTTATGCTATAAGCAATGATATGTTATTGATATTTTAGGGGGAAGGTTATTAGGGTTGTTTCAAGAATATAAATTGTCAGTAGTTGGAATAGTCAGTGTGTTGAGAAGATTAGATGTTTTGATGACATGTGTTCTGAATTGGATTGGTGTTATTTGTAGTTATATGAAAACATTAAGCTATATTGTGTAGGGAGAAAAAAGTCAACTTTAACTCAAGTTATGGTGGTAAGATGGAAAAGAAAGAGTAGAAAGGTAAAATGTTTTGTGGGAATATGAGAACAAAGTGTTCATATCTTCAAACTGTTTTATATAATTATAGCACTAACACAATTCAACCACCTTTCAGTATTATGCTTCTATTAGAATCATAAGATGAACCATGGTAATAAAACATAATGGGGTCTTTAACTGTTATTTTTCCCTTTTAGAAGCAGAAAGATGTTTTATTAGCTATGGACAATACCGGAAAAATGATCAAAATTACATCTCCTGATCTTCACTAGAGGGGGAAGTGGACTATTCTACTATGATGCTAAATTTAAGGAATAAATGCAATGCTAAGATTTTGTTGGTGGCTAGATTCCAATGAAAATATTAAACAAAGTAGATATGATTTTCAATATGTGAAATATTGATGAAGTGGTAAAAATATTGATAAAGTAGTAAGATAATTTAGAAAAAGAAAGGAAAATGATTTGAGTATCATTATGTGATGTTTATAAAAACATTATGATGGTTACATTAACATCTATCAAGCAATTAAAGTGAGCTACCTACAATCCACTGTGCTTGTGGAGAAGAAACTGATGAGGGTATTTTACAGAGTACAGAATTCATAGTATCAAACATCTTAATTTTTCCTGCAAATTTGATGTGATTGAGCTATTATTATCACAACTTGCACATAGGAGCAGACCATTCTAAATATTAGATTTTATGTCCTATAGACAATTTTTTCCTTTTGAATATGTATTCTAAAATAATCTGCTTCTCTATGTGGTGATTTTTATCACCACAAGGACACATCTCTAATGACATATTGAAAATCAGTTGGAAACAAGATTCAATTAATATTTTTAACATATACTTTGGAAGATCATATTTTTAAAGCAAGTAATATCTGTAGTTATATTATTTCAAAATTGTAATATGCATTTAAGAAGGACACTTTTCTCTTTTGGATATATTACTGACAAATCTACAAGAAAACATTTTTTTGATATTTATTTATTTATACATACAAGAGAAGGAGCACAGGTCAGAGTCAAGGGAGGTGAGAGGATTCACCAGAGACAAAGCGGAGAGCAGAACAGGCAGATCGACTGAAATACACTGCTGAGGGGAGCAGCGGGTGAGGCAGGAGAGCCACAAGAAAACATTTTTTTATTTTTTGGAGAGGATAGGTGTATTAAATTATACACAGTCACTTAGAAAATTTTTCAAGGAAATAGTAATTGTACAGTATAAGCTTACAGGTATTATGGCTAGTTAATCCATTGTGTGAGAACGGTTGTCATTATGAAAGCCTCTATGTCAACTACAAGTAACTTTCAAAGCATTTGCCATTTGATTTACTGTACTATCTTACAGATTTTAAAGGTTTAGTTGTTGGCTAAGGAAATTGAAAATAAATGACAAAACTCAACGACATATGAGCTTCTATAAATATTTAGTCTGCCTAATTCCTCTCATAAAAGAATAAACAAACATTAGATACATTTAGATATTAATTTACCTGTTTGAATACAGTAAGCTAAAATGAGTCATTTGACAAAATAAATTATTTCTGGATTCAGACTAAGATGGCATCAAAGCAGTTTCCTTGTTCTACTCCCAAGAGGATTATGTAATTGGTAACCAAAAGGACACAAAACACAGAGAGTCCTCTGATTTGGAGCAAAACCCACACATCTATTGGACATCATACAGCTGCACAGTTGCAACAATAGGTACATGAACATGATTCATATTTCACTGAACCAGTAGTGAGTGGAGAGAAGTACCTGGAGGCTGTGCCAGGGTTGAAGACACAGATTACATGGCTGCAGCTCAGTCAAGGCTCCTGGGAAGGGGACAATTAAAGAATGTGGCAACTGACTGAGGGGAACTCATTTTGGGGAGCTGGGGTGTTCCCACAGCAAGGTCCCTATAAAAAGAACAAAGAGAGTTCTTTGTACTGCACTTTCTTTACTCCACCCCTTGAGACTTATACAGAAGCACCTTATAGCACAAACCTGGAGCATCTCAGATGCAGAACCCCTAAGAGGAAGAATGTCAGTGGTGTCACAAAAAATGGCACAGCTTTACACGACCCCTCCCGGTATAGTCATATGTGGAGCTGGAAACCTCCATATGTCTCTCCATACCTTATGACTCAGTAAGTACAAAAACAGTTTTCAGTGCATAGAGGGAACAGCAAAGACAAAACAGCTAAAATCAAAACCATATACCAGCTGCTAGAAAAGTAGAAGGACTTTTAACTCCTTAAGTTACTACTCCAGGCACTATTTTTTTTTAAAAAAAGGGGGGATCATGTAAAGAGGAAAAATGTGGCAGAGTGAGGACACAGACAGAAGACTGTGGAATGAACAGGGAACAGCATCTTCAGGACTGGGCCCTAATCTGACTGTTGGTCACATCAGAGGCCTCAGTACTACCCTGGCCACACCTGGTAGTCAACTGCCAGCTACAAGACATCAGTAGTTAACCGACCTCATCCAATCTGACTGTCAGTTTCTGGTTCCCAACAAAGGGACAGTTGTCCTTAACCACTAGATCCCATTGCAACTAATGAGAAGAAGGAACTGGACTGCCCCAGAGTCTATGATCTTGCTCAGAGCCCATCTCAGGCCTTCTGAAAGCAATGCCCTGCCCAGACTTTGTCTCCCAGAGGATGCTGTCTGCAAGAAAGGAACCCAGCCCAGACTTTGTCTCCCAGAGCCAAACTGCCCATCTGCAGGACTCATGCACTTTCCTCCTATAGTGGCCATTGCAGCCACAGGAGCCCTGCACTCATTCTCCAATTATGTGAGCAAGAGCTGGGCAACTCCTACTTTCCATGTAGTGGTGGAGAGAGCCAGGTCCCTCCTGGCCTCTAGTTATCAACCTTAGGAGTACAACCTCTAGCTGCAAATATGAAGGAGAAACAAGGTGCTTTTGTCCCCCATTTATTAATAGTTTTGCCCCCCAACTCTCAGACACCAACTTCCTCCTCCTGCCTTATTTTACTTTTCTCTTAATATAATCCATGTAGTTCCAATCATATTATTGTGAATGACAAGTTTATTTATTTATTTTTAGCTGCGTAACATTCCATTATATATATACTCTGTCTTCCTGAACCATTCATCTCTCTTTAGGTGCTTAGGTCTTTTTCATATCTTGGCTATTATAAATAGTGCTATTTCTATTTATTTTAATAGGAGTTTGTTTCCATAGGGGTTAGAGAAGCTTACATTTCCACCAATAGTGTGTGAAGATTCATTTTTTTCCACATTCTTGCCAACATGTGTTGTGTCTGGTCTTTTTGATAAAGGTCATTCTCACAAGTGTGAAGTGGTATATTTCATAGCTTTGATTTGTATTTCCCTCATGATATGTGATGATGAATGATTTTCATGTGCCTGTTGACCATCTGTATGTCTTCCTTTGGAGAAAGGTCTATTGAGCTCTTCTACCCATATTTTCAAGTTGGTTTTATATTTTATTTTTGTAAGTTTCATGAGTTCTTTTAGATCTTAGATGTAAACCCCTTTTTAAATGTATGCTTTGCAAAATTTTCTCCCATTCATTTGGATGTACTTACTTAAATGACTGGAAAGTTTCTTCAATATGTGGTAGGAAAAACCAAACAGCCAATTTATTTCATTCATGTGCAAATGAATGAAATTAAACCACCAGGTAATACCATACAAAAATATTAATTAAAAATTGGTTTGAAGTTATGAATGTAAAACCTTAAATTACATGAGAATACATATGAGAAATACATATGAGAATCTCATATGAGAAAATAAAGACACAGTGTTCCTTAATATTATTAGCCTTAGAGTGTGTTTGCAGACTCATCTCTAATTAAAGGAAACAAAAATAACAAATGGGACTTGATCAAATTAAAATATGTCTGCATGTGGAGTATGAAAAGTTATATACCCACCATAATCTAAAACAGTTAGTATTTAAAATATAAAAATAACTCATATAATTTAAGAACAAGAAACAACCTGTTTCAAAATTTGGGCAGAAGATCTTAATAGACACTTCTCCAAAAAAGACACCGATAGCCAAAGGCATTAGAAATGTTGTTCATCATCTACTGTTATTGAAGAAATGTGAATCAAAAAAAGCTGTTAAATATCACTTTATGCACGTGAGAATTATTACTATCCAAAAGTCAAGAAACAAGTGTGGAGGATGTGGAGAGAAAGATACCTTTATGTATTGTTGCTGGGAATGTAAACTGGTGCACTCATTAGGCTAAGGAGTATTGAAATTTTTCAAAAACTTAAAAATTGAAATCCCATATGATAACATCTCTCCCATGTCTTGGATTTACTTTAAATATATATATGTGTGTGTGTGTGTGTGCATAAAACTCTTGGTGCCTCCTTAGTGGCTCAAAGTGTTAAGTCTTAGCACTGAGACGCTCTCTGCAGCCACTGCAGCACAAGTTTGAATCCTGGCTAAGGAGGTCACCCACATAGAGCAACAGACTTCTGTCTCATCTGCTGCTCCTCTCAGCAGTGTATTTTGTCAATCTGTCTGTTCTCTTTTGTCTCTGTGAGTTCTTTCACACACACACACACACACACACACACACACCTCTGGCCTGCACCCCAGTTCTTGAGTGCATAAACAAATCATTTAAAAAATATATAAAACTCTTACTCAAAGATATTTGTAGCTCTATGTTTACTGAGGTATTATTTACAATAACTAGATCTGGAAATAATATGTATCCACCTTGAGAAATGTGTAAAAAGGTGTGACACACACACAATGGAATTCTATTCAGCTATACAAAAGATGAAATCTTGTCAGTTGCACCAAGACTGATGAAACTGGTAGGGATTATACTTACTGAAATACACCAGACAAACACCTCAATGTTTCCCTTATGTAGAGAAAACAAGCAAAATGATGAGCTACTTGAAACAAGCAAACAAAAAACCTTCGGGTTATAAGACCAAGGAGTGTTTAGCAGAAGGAAAGGATTTAAGAAAGTGGGGAAATTGGGGAAAATGGAACAATAGAATGGTAAAGAATGGATTTGAAGTTTTACATGTAACCTTAATGTGGTTTTATGACATATGTTGATTCTCAGCAAAGAATACCTGAAACTTACAAAATGTTATAATACAATCTTAATACAATTAAAATAATAAATATATAAATAAATCACTGAAGTTCATTGTCTCATATGTAAAAGAGATACAGTATGTATCTATATCTTTTTTATAATTTTTTTAAAGATTTATTTATTTATGCATACAAGAGCTGGGGTACAGGCCAGAGTCCAGGACGGTGAGAGGATTCGCCAGAGACAGAGACAGAACAGGGAGCAGATCAGGCAGACTGACTGAAACACACTGCTGAGGGGAGCAGTGGGCACAGCAGGAGAGGTCTGCTGTGCCATGTGGGTCCCCTCACTGGCCGGCGGCAGGGATTGAACTCGTGCTGCAGTGGCTGCGGTTTGCTTCATAGTGCATTGCTTCAACCACTGCACCACCAGGGAGGCCCAGTATCTATATCTTTTTTAAAAAAAGATTTTATTTATTTATACATACAAGCACTGGGGTACAGGCCAGAGGCGTGGAGAGTGAGAAGATTTACCAGAGACAGAGTGGGGAGCAGAACAGGCTGAGCGTTGAAATACACTATTGTGGGAAGCAGCAGTGAGGCAGGAGAGGTTTGTTGTGCCATGTGGGTCCCCTCCCTGGCAGGGGATTGAACTCATGCTGCAGTAGCTGCGGAAGCCCTACAGTCTGGCACTCAAATCCTTGAGCCACCAGGGAGGCCCAGTATGTATCTATATTCTAAGAATGGGTGAGATTGATAATAGACAATTAATTCTATTGATCTAGAACAGAGTAGAGGTTAAATTAGTATTAATTATTTTATGTATCCTACCATGGAATTGTTTTCCTTTTCACCATCCATTCCATTCTCTAATCTCCTCTCTAATTCTGATTAAACCAAAAGATAACTGATAGGTCATATGCACTCTGGATTTTGCTTACTCATTACTTCAAACTTGTATAGTTTAAAGAGACAAACAAAATCAAAGTAGAATTATTTGTGTACTAGTACCCATTGTTTTGTGCTTATGGTTATCCATATGTTAGTGGTCTCTGGAAGAAGACAAGATTTGAGAAGTGGAGGAGGAGCAGTTAAATCTGGCTACAGCTCAGCTCCTGACCTGACATTAGTCCTCATACATCCCTCTTACATCTTCTAACCTGGCATACTGCTGAGCACACAGGAGGAAGTCTTATAGACAAATATGTGTGGCATTTAATCAAATTATAAATGTTAACAAAAAGTTTGGTGTTTTTAAAAAATATTTTATTTATTTATGCACAT
The DNA here is from genome assembly GCA_019455555.1 of Galemys pyrenaicus. Classification (NCBI taxonomy): domain Eukaryota; kingdom Metazoa; phylum Chordata; class Mammalia; order Eulipotyphla; family Talpidae; genus Galemys; species Galemys pyrenaicus. The sequence goes on from JAGFMF010011830.1 coordinate 16,494,142, forward strand.
AAGAGCTGGATCAGAGGACAGGGGGAGGGAAGTAGAGCAGGGGGGAGTGGTGAGGCGGGGGTGGGGTGGGGGTGGGCATGTGACTGGGGGGCAGGGCAGGTGAGAGAACTCACCAGAGAGAGCGGGCAGCAGAACAGGTGGATCCACTGAAATACATAGCTGAGGGGAGAGCAGACTAGACAGGAGAGGACTGCTGTGCCATATGTAGGTCATCTCCCTGGCCGGGATCGAACTCACACTACTGTGGCTGTGGAAGCTCCACAGTACAGTGCAGTGCTCAACCCAGGGAGGTCCCTGTTAATGAAAAGTTTTGACAAACTTCCCTTTAACTGAAAAGAGATGATTATATAAGCTACAAAAGAAGGAATTTGAATGCATAATCATTGTAATAGTTTATATCATAAAGTCAGTTTAATTCTAATCTCTAAATTTTCCATAGCTGATCCATCGTATACTCATTTATTAAAATTACACTTAAGAGATTTCTGTATGAAGGTATTCATACATTCCTAAGTGTTTCCTAGATGGATTTTTCTTTCCATTAGACTTTTAAACCTCTAAAATTTGGAAAATATTTGCAGCTACGATTGGCAATGTTCAATAAACATTTCTCTTGTTATCTAAGTGATTATTTTGAATCTCAGTTTTCTTTAGTGAATTGCTTGGTGAATTTCTCGGTGAATTGTTTTGCTTATTTAATGTTAAAGGCTTACTCTCTGGATAGATATTTAATAATGTCCTAAGTAAAACATTATTTTCTTGAAAAATTCCTGAACCGTCAAATTTTTTAAAATTCTGAAACAACACAAAGACTCAGAGTGCTAGTTAGTCCATAGCAAAGGCTGTGTATAATAGATGACATTGTCAGGCCTTCCTGGTGGCGCAGTGGGTTGAGGACTGCACTGTGAAGCATCTGTGGCACAGCAGTGCAAGTTCGATTCCCAGCCAGGGAGGTGACCTACATGGCAAAGCAGACTTCTCCTGCTTCGCTCGCTGCTCCCCTCAGCAGTATATTTTAGTCAATCTGACTGTTCTGCTCCCCACTCTGTCTCTGGTGAATCCTCTCAGCTCCCATGACTCTCCTGTACCCCAGCTCTTGTATGCATAAATAAATAAATCATAAAAAAAATAGATGACATTGTCTTTTTGATGAAATTCAATAACTGGTGGCATATCTGGAAGTGTTGGACCAGGATCCAACTCACGGTGACAGCTGGAGTTGATCTCAGGTGGTGTTGATCAGGTGGCACCACAACAGCCAGCAACACCTATTAGAGGTTGCCTTGGATGACAGTGCTGGATGCCAGACTAGATGGCACCACGAGCAACATGAGGAGGCAGTGTTGAAGGATCAGTAATGATAGACAGCTTTTAGAATGACTGATCCTAGATTAGCATACCAATCAACAGTGATGATTAGAATGGATCAGCAGTCAGCAGAGCCATAAACACTAATGCTGTAGCTCTTACAGGGCTATTGGCTCTTTTAGAGGCACTGGGCACAGGGACAACTATCAAACTCAGTTTGAAGTGGAGATCAGAGTCCTGACAAATCTTTTGAGGAATCTGTTTCAAGCCCTCTAGAACCTTGGCTTATATCTCCTTCAGGGTGCCTGTATTTCAAGCCTGATTGGTCCCTAACAATTTAGCAATGCCAGGTGAATTCAAACCTGATTGGTCTATTTATAATTCTGAATGGTCTCAAAATCCTTGACTGGCACCACTTGGAACTTGAACCTGATTTGTCTTTTAACAATTCCAGTGTGGCATGTAAAAGTGAAATTTTGTCCATCTGTCCAGATCCAACAATTCCGAGGACAAACAGGCAGTTAATGCCATGCCACTGCACTGCTACCCCACCAGGATGGCTTGGGGTTTACTGAACTGCTTCCCAATCCAGCACTAAAAGGAATTGGGGCTGGCAGGAAGGCAGTATATGTTATGGACTTTCTGCACAGCTTCAACTGGGGCTGGTCGTAAAACCTGGCTAAAGCCAGGATCAGTCATGCCCCTTGGCAGCAGCAACCATAGAACTCCTGTTTTAATACCTCATGGTCACACTTGATTTTCTTGCCTAATGCCATCTCTTTTCTAAATTGGTGCCATAAAATATAAGCCACAACGTACTTACTCCCTACACTGAGTAAAAATGTAACAATAAAAATATATTGTTAAATCCCATATATTTAGGATTCTCTTATCACCCTCTTCTACTACATATATAACACACATATACTTGACTAAGTATATCAAGTGTTTTTTCTTAGATCACTTTCCAGTTGGAAATAGTACTTGTTAGATGAACATGTGCATTATATTGGGCTTTGTAAATTTACTGAGTGCAATACATTACCATCACAACCATTTTAGGAGGTACAAGCATTGCTGACATCATTTTTTTGAACACAGAAGTTGAGGTTTAAAGGGATTAAGCAACATGCATCCATGTGATTATTCCAGAAACATGATCATTATATCTGGTTATACAATTTTGAGATTCACACTATACACATGCAATAATTCACCAAATTGAATTTTAAAGAATGTTCTTGATTCAATTCTCAGACTTGATTCTTTGGGGAAAATTAATCTCTGTTCTCTGTGGTTTGACACAAGACTGGAAATTTCAGAAAGAGTAATTTATAGCAGCCTCTGGGATGTTGGTACTGAGCTTCTTCCATGAAAGTATCTATTCCAAGAATTGGGTTTGATTAATGATCTGTTGAACAGGATCAGGGAAGTAGTACAAGTAGTAGTGAGCAAATATCATTTTCCCTCCATTGGGGAGGGAAAAAGTGGGCAGTGTACAAACTTCAAATCAGAAAAAAGAGAATAATTTCTTTTTCTCCTTGTGCCAGGCACAAGACTAATATATGTATTTTTTCTCTACCACATCTAATAACAGAGGAAAAGAGTTAAGTGTCTTCTGCTCTCCAGAGTAAGGACTGGACTCAGTGTTTTCAGAAAAAAAAAAAAAAAAATATATATATATATATATCACTGAAGAGGGACAGTGTTTCCCAAAGCTTACTATAATTTTTCATCCATGTAGAATCCTATTGTTAAATTTCTAATCATTTCATATTCTGTTCTAAGAGATCTCAAATATAATTCCAAGAACAATGAATATTCAAGAAAGTAGTAGTTTCAAGGACTCCAAATACTTACAATTACTCAATTTAATATGAAAACAACTTTAAATTAGCTCTTAATTGGTTTGAGTTATTTACAATCAGTTGAACCAGTTGGAGTCAGTATCCAAACAAAAAAGAATCTACTTTAAACTCTCCTAATAGTTTAGAACGAACTTCAAACACTTCAGCACAGTTTGAATTGAATAGTATGGGCCAAAAGCACTTTGACAAATCAGAATTTGATGGGTTCTTTGAATTTCATTACTGAAAATTTTCAGCAGTTTCCTAAGTATATTAACTGTATTAACCCAATTCACAATGCAAATTACTATCATTTTAACTTTCTCAAAACACAAGCTTTATTGAGGGCATATGTCACCTAGCATTATGCTAAACCTAGACATTATTGTCACTAGATCATTAGTTTTGATTCTTCATATACTACACACCTAAAACCCAAATATATTGGTTCATCAAATTTTGTTTGATGAACACATTATGAATGCAGTCTTAATTTTCTTGTAGTTTCATCTAAATCTCTTTGTTTCCTAGCCATTCTGACCCACCATCTACTCCTCAAATACACTTTAGCTTTCCTTTGACCTTACAATTTCATGAATCTGGAATCACGTCCTATGATTTTTAGACTCATAGAAGTTATTCCTTATATGAAGGCATATGTTGTATATTTGGTTGTTTAATATTGATGCCTTCTTTTGACAACATTATGAGTTTATTTTGGGCTAGCATTAACTGCACATTCTGAATCCTTTTATGGTACAATAATTGTACCATAGGGAATATGACACAATCAGAGTCTTCCAGAAGTATTCCAGGGTCTAGACTAGAAGGTGTTTTTTTCACTCTTGATTTGATTTTTTTTTAAATCTTTTTTTAAAGATTTATTTATTTATGCATACAAGCACTGGGGTACAGGCCAGAGGTGTGGGGGAGGTGAGAGGATTCACCACAGAGAGCGGGGAGCAGAACAGGCAGATCAACTGAAGTACACTGCTGAGGGGAGCAGCGGGCACAGCAGGAGAGGTCTGCTGTGCCATGTGGGTCCCCTCCCTGGCTGGCAGCAGGGATTGAACCCATGCTGCAGTGGCTGTGGTTTGCTTCATAGTGCGTTGCTTAACCCACTGAGCCACCAGGGAGGCCCCTCACTTTTGATTTGAACATGGAAGAATATTATGGAGTTCCTCCAAATGAGAAAATCATTTATTTCAGAAAATGGACTAAAGTGATGGAGAATGAAAAACACTGATGACAGTATTTTATTCTTGTATCAAAGATAATATGTTATAGGAACCAATAACTTTATCCTACCATTGTTTCCCTAAAAGCCAATTAATAGTGTATTTCTGTATTAGCTCAATTTGCATCCTCCATTCCAGAAGCAATTCATTCTGCTTCTGTAGAGAAAAATATTTACAGCAGTATCTATGAAAAATATGCTGCTAAAATCATCTGATATTTTACCATTTTTAATTTTGTTTCTTCCTATCTATTCAAAAACACATAATCAGGAAGTTAAAAAATATCTTCATGGTAAGAAATGCTCTCTCTCACTCTCTCTCTCTCTGTGTATTTCACCCATTATACATCTATATGATAGGTAGTGTCTATTTTATACATATAATAGGTAATACTATATATATGCCTATTTAAAATAGGCAAATCCAAATTACAAAATTACAAATTACAAAATTTCTCTTATTTCTTAAAAAAAAATAGGGAGATTTTGCATGTGCTTTAAAAAACAGTACTACTAACATAATTTCTCTTTACACCAAAGTGAAAATCCACTTAATTCTATTATTGGTTAGAAGTACAATGAAGAGCCTCCCTAGTGACGCAGTGGGTTAAGCAAGGCACTATGAAGCAAACCGCAACCACTGCAGCACGAGTTCGATCCCTGCTGCCAGCCAGGGAGGGGACCCACATGGCGCAGCAGACCTCTCCTTCTGTGCCCGCTGCTCCCCTCAGCAGTGTGTTTCAGTCAGTCTGCCTGTTCTGCTCCCCACTCTGTCTGGTGAATCCTCTCACCGTCCTGGACTCTGGTCTGTACCCCAGCTCTTGTGTGCATAAATAAATAAATCTTTAAAAATAAAAGAAGTACAATGAAGACACATTTGTAAATGGATTGTATGGTCTAGTGTGTTTAATCTTAAGAATATAAACCTCAAAAATATCTCCTATGCTCAGAATCTTGTACAACCTAAGATCAATGCTAGAGATGACTCTTATATGAATATTTTCAGCTGAGTGAGTGATGTCACATTGTGTCTGCTGGGTGACCAATTGAATGCCATGGAAGAGAACAGATCCCAGTAACTACATTCATCAACTGTGCATCAAAATATCAGCATTTTAATGAGGAGACAAGGACAGACTGGGGACACCTGGTGGGAAGGGGAGAGGGAGGGTTGAGGGAAGATGGGAGCACGAGGGACTGAGTTGATGGTGCACTGGTGAGATGGTGATGGGGAATACATGGGGATTACAATTAATGGCAAGTATATGTAAATTTTAAAATATTTTAATAAAAAATCAGCATTTTAAGTGTTCTCTTCAAACATATCATCTTTTATAGAAAGAACATGTGTTAATTTCCTGATATAATGTAATTTTCCTCAAAAAAGAACTATTGTAAAACATGAATTTAAAAAAATGTTCATTCTTCCCTTCTTATTAGACATTTGAAAAAGTATAGACATCTGTAAAACGAAAGTTCAATTGAAAAGTTCTTTTCAATTTTGTGTGAGATTCTTTTGACATACAAACTTAAGAATCCTGTCACTACAGATAAGAGAGAAGACCTTTCACAGGAACCTGACTAATATATCTGTGCCCTCAGGACCCTGAAGCAGGAGAAGACATTGAGCAGGGAGAATCAGGCACCATCACCATTTGTATCTTGTAAGTTTTAGATCCTGATTTCAGAATTTATGACAACACTTTCAAATTAATATCTCAATTGTTGTTTTATACCTCAGCGCTTTTTCTCAAATTAATATTTACACAACCAATATTTTAGTATTTTTACTTTCCAATTTAGAAAACACCTCTATACAAATACTATAACATATAAAACAATATTTGCAATATTGTCATCTTATTAAAACTTTTAAGTTGCAGGAAATTATACTTTAAACAAACCTCAAAATATCAAAAAAATAAGAAAAGTTCTCTTTCAATTGAAATTCTAGGTATTTTTTTTTATTTAAACCACTTTGCTTTGTTTGCAAATGTATACAGCTTAATTGTTAGCTTGGCTAAACATGTAAATAAATGTAACATTTTTCCAAATTGGCCTATATGGACATAAAAAAAGTCTGCTATTGTATATGCCACAATAACTAAGTCACATGTGGTTTTAAACAGCAGCCAGGGGAACATACCTGTCATAAATGCATCCTATACATTACTCCTATTGCTTGACGAGCAGATATTCAGATCAGAGTTAAATATTTTCTACCATTTAATTATGAGAGTGATTTCTCTTGAGATGAGTACATAAAAGAAGAAAGAATATGGAAAGATTTATTAATAAGTTTGCTTACTTTTAGAATACACTGTTTATAGTACTAGAATTCCTATTTTTTTTAGGGAGGGTTATTGAGGATTTCACAATATTAAGAAAGTTATTTGCTTATGGTATTGGCCTCTCTCTTCCCTTGGCATCTTCTGATCTTGAGAACTGAGAGAGAGAGAGAGAGAGAGAGAGAGAGAGAGAGAGAGAGAGAAAGAGAGAGAGAGAGAGAGAGAGAGAGAGANGAGAAAAGAGAGAGAGAGAGAGAGAGAGAGAGAGAGAGAGAGAGAGAGAGAAAGAGAGAGAGAGAGAGAGAGAGAGAGAGATGGAGAAATGAAGGGGAAGGGGGGAAGGCAAAAAGGAAGGGGAGGGAGAGATATGGGAGGAAGAAGAAAGTATCTTCCCTCTTAGTAGCTGTCCCAGAAATAAGTTTGGTAGAGTTATGTGTTTGGGGAAAAGATATTCAGAATAAACAAGTCAATTTTTCTCTTTAACTACATAAAAATAAAAAAGAAATAAATTTGGTAGAAAGGAGAGACCACATAGTCCTTGACAGAATTTTGACTAAACTTTTTAGTTTTTGTTTGAATATTAGACTATAGACTAAGCTTTGCCAAACCTCCTCAGTTTCAGTCAGTATAAAATGTCTAAAATAATATATGCTTCAGAGGGCAGTTAGAAGACATATATGTATATATACATATATACATGTATATCCCATAATATTCGACTTCTGTAAATCTAAGATTTATTTTTCCCTCACTCTGATAAAGAAAGTAATAAGATATTTGCTGGTTATTTAGAGAGGAGAAAGTATTATAATTTCAAGTTTTCTGAATTTAATAATAATAAAGTTATTTCCCTAGATTAAGTTATTTTAGTTATATGAATATATGTCTTAACCATGTATTTAGTGTTTTCCCAGCATAATCCCCAATGTCCAGATGTTCTAGTTTTAGAAGAATGAAAAGATCTAGTTCCTATTTTGCTTTAAATGGAATAATTTGAACAATAAAATTGAATATAAATATGATCCAAAAATATACAATAATTTGTAATGATATTGTTGTATGGGAGTAACATCAGTATAGATTTGAAGATTCTGTCACTATACTTTCAAAGTATTTTAGCAAAGAGAGTGAATATGTATGGATTGCCTTCCATGAGCTGCACTCTATGCTATTTGTTATTTGTATATATATGCCTTGTCTCCTTTTAATCCTGTGATTGCCTTCCACCTAGTTATTATATATATTTCAAGCAAAACAACATATCAAACCATGGAATTCAAATCTTGATGGGGTTAAACAACTTTGGAAAATCACATGGTTCAAAAGAGAACAATGTGATGATATAAATCTTTCTCTGAAGCCCATATGTCTCTTAACCACCTTACCACCCTATATCAACTGCAGTGATCCTCAGTGCCAGTGCTTTTGGTGTCCTTTCTTTGTCACCTTCACTTCAGAAATGTACATTTGTACACCCATTTGTATCATAATGGGTGTTTATGTAGCCTTAATGCCATAAAGATATTGAATGGGTTGTAAGTAGAGAAAGCTTTATAGAGTAGTGACTACAATTTCACAAATAGAGGTTCCTACATACCTGAGTTTTGAGATAATGAAAAGCTATTTATTTTTCATACATACATTGCTATAAATGGCAACTGTCTTCCAAGGCCAGACCCGACATCCACTTAACATAAATATATCTGAATTATAATAGTAATGGTGAAATTTCGACACTAGATCTGATGAATGCTTCTATATTTTCCACGTTCTTTTTCTCTGTAGGACTCATGAGAGTTTTAAATCATATTGCGTGCAATCGCTCGATAGGTTAATTCATTACTAAACTATAAACTCCTTAAAATCAAAATTCCTTTTGTTTAGAAATTTTTTGTTCACCATAATATCAGCAACATCCAGGAGAGTGTTGTGAAACAATTTTCTATCATTCAATAGAGTGTATCTTTGTTTTGGTTGCTGTCTGTTGCTATATAGAATAATTTTAGTTTGATGTCATTCCAGCTGTTTATCTTCTCTTTTATTTTCCTTTTTTTCTGAAGAAAACTACTAAATAATGTTTCTGAGGTGTGTATTATGGATTGTTTTACCTGTGTTTTCTTGTATGTACTTTATCATTTCAACTTTTTTATCCACTTTGAGTTGGTTTTATGTATGGTGTGAGGTAGTACTCTAATTTAATTTAGTCCAGTTTTCCCAGTGTCATTTATTGAAGAGGCTATCCTTGTTCACAGTGTATATTCTTTGTTTCTTTGATTAGTTAATCACATATGTATGGTTATAATATTTCTATGTTTTCAAGTAAATTCCTTCAGTCGCGTTTGTTACAGTACCATACTGTTTTAATTATTCTGGTTTTGTAGTTTAATTTGAAATATGGGAGTGCAAGGTCTCCATTATCCTCCCCTTTTAGTCAGGAAAACTTCTATTATTATTATTATTTGTAATTCCCTATGAATTTCAGCAATGTTTGTTCAATTACTTCCTTGAATCCCAAAAGAGATTCTTATAATTATTAATGTTCCTTTCCTGATAGTGTTAGATAATTTTTGAAGTGTTTATTCTTTTCCTTTATATCTCTCTTTTCTTTTTTGGTACTTTCTGTATCTGTATATTGGAGAGTAATGATTCATTCTTTCATATCACATGAAATTTTTACCTCCTCCATTGATTTTTTAAACATTCTTCAGTTCCTTTATTTTCTTATTTAAAGTTTTATTCTCAGTCTTCTGTTTGTTGACTATGCTTCTCACAACATTCTTATTTTTCTGCATCTATTTGTATAACTCTTATTTGTTTTTTTCAAATTTTTTTGACTTTTTAATTATTGCACTTTTCATTTCTTCATATGTCCAGGAGAAAAAAATTTCTGGGTCAATATTGTTGTCTCTAATTTGTTTTGGAGACAATTTTTTTTTTGCTGTGGTATATTGTTTCCAGAAGGGCTTGATTGACCATTTGTATTTGTCTGTCCCCCCACTGTTTGTTTTCAGGTTTATTTTAGGCATGTATGCACAGGACTGCTCAAGCTGGTGGGGGAGGTCTCCTATGAATTCCCACCTAGGTGTGAGTCCACTGGACTGTTGGGGCCAATGGGCCGGATTTCCAGGCACTATTATGAGGGTGTGGGTGGCCCTGCTGAGTGTCTGTTCTATTGGGGTTAGTGGGCATGGTCTCCCACAGTTTGTAGCTAGGCATGAGTTTACTAGACTTCTGCATCCAGTAGGTGGGACCTTCCATGGCTACCACCTATGTAGCAAATGACCCTACTGCTAGAGCTAGTATGCAAGGCCTTCTATGGTTTCCACCAGGTAGTGGGTGTTCCTGCTGGGTATTTACATAACTGTGGCCAGTAGGTGCCTCCCATGGCTCTCTCCTAAGCATGAAAACCAGATTTCTGGGGCTAGTAGGTAGGAACTCCTGGGGCTCCCATTAAGCATGTGTTGTCCTGTTGGTTGTTCAGACTGCTGGGATCTCTGATTTTTCTCTTTATCAGTATGATTTACTTTTATTAGTATTATCATTTATGAACTTACTACAGGCCTCTTTCTCCATCCTAGTACTCCAAATAATGTTGTTTTTGATTAAGGAGCTCTCTAAGTAAAGAAAAGTAGTGGATTAATACAATGATATTCACTTCTAAAAAATACACTGCTAGAAACATGTCACCATGTAGAAAAATGGAAAAATTTTCCAAAGAATCTCTGATAGATGAAAAACAAAATTTTCAAATGCAGACATTGTCTTACAAAAGACAACGAATACATTGACCCAACAGTTTTCCATGACCAGTAAAAACAGGAATTAATAACTCAAAGTAAGGATGTCTTCTCTCTCATATAAACTTATTATTTCATTTGAAATTTTGTTTCTTGTTTGAAACAGGAATAATAATAAAAGTAGTATTAAGCTATCACACTGGAGAAAATCCTGACCAGGTGAGTTTAAGCGAGTGGCTTTGGAAAAAATGAAATCAATGTCAAATACTATGTTGTGATTAATGACTTTTCTCATCTCTTTATAATATAGATTATTTTTCTCTCTCATTACTTTAAGCAAAGTTTGCTAGGGATAAAATTGAAAAGGAATTAACTAGAAGAGGAATTAACATTATCTAAAAATATTTATTATGACTGATAAGACTATGTCTATACCTTTAGGGGGAGAAGGATGAAAATCTCAACATTTATGAAAGATAATTTGTCTCTGTCAGGATAAATATGATAATTTATTTGTGTTGTGATTCAGAAGTTAGACATGGCAAAAGAGTACACGGGTATTGTCTTTGCTAAAGCAAAGGTTTGGAAGTTACCAAACATTATTAGGAGACACTCTACTTTCTCACTTCTATAATTTCCTTTCTACAGCAGACTAAAACTTGTGAATTATATTTCACATAGTATATTGCCAACCAGAGTGGATACTAGTGGAGGCTTAAAAGCAGAGTAGAAGGCTGCCAGCAGGTAGAAACTATTTTCTTCCAGTAGCAGTACTTGAGGTCTGTGGAATCTTGCAAAAGTATAGGGGATTCCAGAAGTTATGCCAGGACTCTAAATATAACCAATTTAATGGTAGCAATGGGTGACTTTGGACCACTAAAAATTATTGCAGACTTTTCCAACAGATCTGGAATTTGGCAGTGATAGTCAGAAGAGTGTAGGTTACTTAAGGGTAATATCTACCAGATGACAGGGCTGCTGAAGCAGCTGCACTGAGCCTTATGACTCAGAAAAAACTACTCTCTTGTGGAGGTCTTAGCATCTCTCTGTTATTACCTAATCTTTGGGATTCAAAGATTTCCTCATTTTTTATGTTTTTTCCTGTCCTTTAAAAAAGTATATAAAAATATTCTCATATTACATCTCTATTTGAAAGTACTAAACTGGTATATCATTTATTTTTTAAGTGTACATTGGTTCAACTTCCTTTCCTCTACTGCTTAACATTACTACAAAGTTCTGTAATTCATCCTCTTCTATATTTATATCCTTGGTAAACTCATTCAAATTCATGAGTTTTACATATATATTAAGTCTGTGACATCAGATGCCCAATTTTAATCTCCACATTCATATATCCAGTTGCTTACTGGGCATCCCTCTTAGGAGATCTATTAAACATCTCAAAGTTGCTGTCTTCTAAAGTAACTTCAGAATTTTCTCTCAGATTTGCTTCCCTCCACTTTCTGACGTCAGTTGACAGAAACTCTCTCCTTCTGTATCTTCAGTGTCTTTTTTTGTCTTTTTTATACTGATGTTCTATAGCAAATATAATTGGGAAATCTGTTTGGTTTTTTATTGTTGTTGTATTTTCAAAGTATTTCCAAAAACTGCTCAATTTTCATCATAACCTTTCCATTATAACCATGGTCCAAACTACCACCATATTTTCCATGATTTACAGCAACAGTCATCAAGTAGCCTACCTTCTTGTCATACCCAATGCAAAAACAGTGCTACTGTTAAAATATTAACAAGGGATCCTATAACTTCTCTGCTCAGAATCTGGAAATAGTTTTCTTCTATCACAATAAAACTCAGATAATCTGGCAAGATAGAGGCAGAATGAAAACAATAGGCTTGCCTCCTCCAGACATGCACAAAAAAATGCAGTATGAATCTGAAAATACTGAGAGAAAAACTGATTATCAATATACACAATAAGATGATCATCCCTACTGAAAGCAATAGGAAAACTCTAAGTGAATATTATTTAAAGAAATAGAGGGGCAGTATAACCCACAAAAGACAATACTGGATGTACTACAGAACCCCTTATAGTTATTAACTTGGTCACATGCTAATTTCAAAGTTTTAAAACTCAGCATTGCACTGGCAGCATTTACAGCCACCCTGAATTGAGGGTGCATTGTGGGAGAACCACAGAGGTAAGGCAACAGATCAAGGATGACTAGATTGAAACTGAGACTAATAGCAGAACAGCTATATACTGAATAGGGTCAGAATACCTGGACTTCCTTATAGAAGAAATTATTACTGAAATCTAGGTTGAAATGTCTAAAATACATGCCCCCCTTCACAAAAAAAAAAATATATATGTCATGGGGAAGTTCAAATTCCTGAATCTGCTGGAGGTGATCCTTTGATACTTACGCCAATAATCTTAAACATTTAAAACCCCTCACTGGTTTTAACCAATTATTCCAACAATAACAAAAATAACAGCAAAAATTTATTTTAACTGAAGCATATACGGAATTTAATATAAGAAGACAGAGGAACACAGTACATATGCCAGAACAACAACAACAACAAAACATAAAAGGAGCCTTAACTCAGAGAAATTGACAGGAAGGTCATTCAGAGGAAGGGTGCTAACAATAATGATGAAACTTATAAAAATTATCAAGGATAGAAAACATCAAAATAAAGTTAATGAAAAACTACATTTAGAAATAGTAGAGTTTAAAAGTACTGTGTCTTATTAAAAAATACAAATGTGGGCCTCCCTGGTTAAGCAGTGGGCTAAGCAATGCCACAGCCACTGCAGCACAAGTTCAATCCCTGCCGCCAGCCAGGGAGGGGACCCACATATCACGGCAGACCTCTTCTGCTTTCACTGCTGCTCCCCTCAGCAGTGTATTTCAGTAGATCTGCCTGTTCTGTTCCCCACTCTATCTCTGGTGGATCCTCTCACAAAACGCGCCACTGGCCTGTATCCCACTGCTTGTATGCATAAATAAATAAATATTTAAAAAATATATAGTGAACTTGAACACACAATATTAGAGAATACAAGAATAAAATAAGCTAAGAAAAAATAATTAAAAAATAATGAAAATGTAACCAGTGGCTGAAGCCAAAAACTGTTACAAGTGGTGGCCCCTGGAGGTGGCTGCTAGTGAGTATAGATAGCCCCAGGGAAAATGATAACAAAGTATTGCATTTTGGGGTGGACACGCTGATAAAGTATTGCAGAAGCTACCCCAGAATTCATTGTTTGTGATTGAGAGCATTCAGTTTTCAGGATTCAGTGTTCCAGGATTTGGTGTTTGGGATTCAGCATTTTTGGATCTTCAGCTATTCCAGGGTCAGCAATTCCTGCCGCCACCATGCTGATCTTCCAGAAAGCTATTGTGGGCCTCTGAAGAATGTGGAGAGGCTTCCAGCAGCCAAACCCAGAGAGGAAAAGTTTGGAGGTTTTGCAAGTAGCCCAGCATCTGAAACTGTTCCCAGTCTTGCTGCTGTTTCAGCCTGGCAGGAAAGGTGAAGACTTGGAGCTGGGCGCCTCACTGAGCTGAATGAGTATGGCCATTTGTGGGGTCATTCGGCTGCTGCAGCTGCTGTTTCCAGAGTTGTTTGTCCAGTGCTGTGCTGGTACATCTCAGCAGCTCTGGTGAGCATCTCTGTTGTGTTTTCTATTGTCTTTGTGAATTGGGTTCCAGCCTGTAGTCTGGCTCCCGCATAGTGCAGGCCCTTGCTGGTGGGAAAACACCATCTTGGGAACATGGTCTATTGTTCAGGACAGGAGCTCTGTGTCTTCAGTGCAGGAAGATGTATTCTTAGGTGCTTTTGTTTAGGACCTGGAAGCTGCTTTAGTGAAGTAAACAGCTACCTTTGGCCTCAGTAAGCCTTTTTATCCATAGTTTGTTAAATAATTTCCTTATTGTTGTTCTCTGAATTTGAGAACTCTTGCAATTATGCATGTGGGTGAAGAATTCATACTGTGACCAATAAACTATTTGGGCAGTATCCTCTGCCAGTCTTAGAGTCCCTTGTTTCCCTGTATAAAAACAGTATAAGAAGTCTCAAAGACAACTTTAAATTGAAATATCTGTATCATTGGGATCTCAGAAGAATAGGAGAAAAGAATAGAAACCCAATTTAAGAAAATAATCACTGAATATCATCACATTATGGAAAATGAACTAAATGTTTTGATCCAAGAAGCCCAGGAAGTTTCATATTAAATAATAATATATAGATAAAGAACAAGGCTAATAAAAGCAAAGCTTTCAAGAACAACTCAAGTACAAAATGCAAAAATATTATGAGAAAATAAGAAGGACCTATCAAGGAACACTAATCAGTATAGCAACAGATTATTAACAGAAACATTATAAGCATCAAGGAACTGGAAATAAATATTAGCACTTAAAGAGAAATATTTCCTGCCCAGAATCCTCTGCTCAGAAAGAATATCCATACAGATAAAAGAAAGAGTAAGAAGCTTCAATGAAAAGCAAAACTGGAAGAATTTACAACAATTTACATCTGAAAAAAAATCCTAAAGCAGTTATTAGAGAGCAACAGAGCAATGAATATCAAGTCAAATGACACCTAACTTACTCAACATGGAGATAGAAAGTAACACTATGGTCCTACTAGAACCAGTTAGAGATCAAGCTGTTCAGTGGGTCACAGAAATAGTCCATCATATACTAACATTATTAGTGCCATCAAGCAAAGAATGGAGAGGTAACATGTAAGACAACAGAAATAGAAAGTAAAAATAAATAAATAAAAGATAAACTAAAATAATAACCACACTAAGAAAATAGCAAAATGACAATAAACATTTCTATCTCAATAATCATCTTAAATGTAAATAGCTTTAACTCAACTAAAGTTGCACAGTGGTTCAATGATTTCAAAACAAGATACAAACACCTACTGTTTATAAAAATCTTGCTTTACCAAAAAAGTCAGGGATAGACTTAATTAAATATTGGAAAACCATTATACAAGCAAATGGCAAAAAAATAAAAGACAAATCAGGGATATGCCTATGTATATCTTATAAACTTCCAATTAAGAAAGATACAAAAATGGATACATAATAACTAAAGAAAGAGAAACAATGCCTATAAATATACCTGTAATGAAAAATGGAGTACCAAGATACATAAAGATATTAACAACAGAACTAAAAAGAGAAATATTGATAACAGCACATAACCCAAGTAGATGTAATTCCCTACTTAGAACAATGGGCAGATCAACAAGACAAAGTATAAAAATGAAACAGCTCTAAGTGAGGAATTAGACCAAATAGGTCTAACAGGAGAGAATACTTTACTCAGAAATGACTGCATAAACTTTTTCCACCAAGAACACATGAAAAATCTTCAAAAATAGTCTACATATCAGGACATAAGTCAGTTGTCAGTGTAACTACCAAGAGTGAAGTTACACAAAGTACCTTTTTGACCACAGTCCCACAAAATCAGAAGTCAACTATCAGGAAAAAAGATTGGAAAAACTATGAACAAATGGAAATTAAACAATATGTTGCTTAATACAAATTGAACAAGAAAAGACTTCAAGGCAGATATTAAAAAAATACCTCGAGATGAAAAAAAAAAGATACAATTTACATATGGGATATAGCAAAATTGGCCTTAAGGAAGAAGATAGTTGCCATACAAGCCCATAGTAAAATGCAAGAAAAGCTTCAAATAAACAAACTAATATGACACCTAGAGCAACATGATAAAGAGAAATAAAACTTAAGTTAGCTCTAAAGCACTATGGTCACAATACCTGATGGGAGTGTCCTTATATTACCTCAATTAAAAATAAATAATTTAATAAATAACATTTTAAAAGACTTAAAGTTGGTAAAATGAAGAAAATAATACAAATAAGAATAATTAAAGCATAAGTAAGTGAAATGTAAATAAAAATTACTGCACACACACAAAAATCAATAAAATCAAGAGCTGGATCTATGAGAAGATAAGAAAAATAGATAAATTCCTATGCAGATTAGCCAATAAAAGAAGCATGAAAAAAAGTACAATCAGAAATGAAAATATATTAACCACTGCAAATAGCATTGAGAGTCTATGAATAGCTACATACCAAAAATATTAGGTAACTTTGATCAAATAGATATATTTTTAAATCAACGTAATCTACTTTGACTAACCCAGTCAAACAAAGGTTAATGGAACAAACTGAACACATATATAGACATTTAAACAGTAATAAAAAAAAATCTGGAAAACAAGAACTCAAGGCCAGACTACTTTAAATGAAATTTATCAATCCTTTAAAAAAGAACTGGAACCCATCTTACTCAATTTATTTTAAAAAGAAGTCCTCCCTGGTGCATTTTATGATGCCAACATTCTTTTAATACCAAAACCAAAGATAGCATAAAAAAGAAAATCTATAACAATATCCTTGATGAACACTGAGACAAATATTTTCAGCAAAATGTTATCAAATTAATTTTAAGAACATATCACAAGTGTTATAAGCCATAATCAAGTGGGGTAAATCCCAGAGTTGTGGGAAAGCTATAATATATAGCAATTACTTAATACAACATACAATATCAACAAAAATAATGATAAAATTCATAATAGCAACATATACATAAAAAACACTGGATAAGATTCAATACAAATTTATTATTAAAAAAAAATCTTAGCAAGATGGAATTAAAGAGAACCAACCTCTATATGACAAAGATCATATGTCACAAACTGACATAAATACTCAATAGTGAAAAACAGAAAAACTTCCCTGAAAGATCAAGCAACAGACAAGGATCTCCATTGTTCCCACTTCAATTTAACTTAATATTACCAGAGCTTAGAGGTTTTACCAGAGATATCAGAAAAACACAGAAAACAAAAGGAATCCAAATAGGAAAAGAAAAAAATGAAACTATTTTTTCTATTGCAGATAGTAGATGTTATAAATATCATTATTGCAGATGATAGATGTTATAAACAGAAGACCCAAAATCTTCCAACAAAATATTAGAAACAGTAAATGAATACAGTAATGTAGCATACTAAAAAAATCAATACATAAATACTGAAATTTTTTTTTTAATATTCAAACCAAAGAACTATAGAAAGAGAGCTACACGATGTCACTGCCATTTTAATAATGACATAGAATATGAAAGGATATTCCATGCTCATGTATGGAGAGAAACAGTACCATTACCATGACTCTGAAATTAAATACAGATTTAATGTAATCACCTTAAAAACCCAGAAATATTTTCAAAGAAATTAAAACAAAATTATATGGAATTACAAAAGGCCTCAAATTGCAGCACTTAACTTAAAAGGACACAGATATATAACATTATCTGATTTGAGATTTTAGTCTAAAGCAACAGTATTAAAAATGATATACTGTTGGCATAAAAATACATACATGGACCAATGGTATTGTTTCAAATGTCTAGAAAAAAATGAAGGAATATACCAGAACTTAACCTATATAAAACATCTACCACCATACAATATGTTAACCATACAATATGAAAACCTCTTTAACAATAGTGCTGGGAAAATTAGAAAGGCCCAAAAGCAAAAAGAATGAATTCAGATTATTCCTTAATAACATACACAAAAATAAATTTTAAATTAATTAATGATTTAGATAAAAAACCTGCAACAATAAAATATGTGGAAGAACACTTTGGTGATAGATTCCATGATTTCAACAATAAATATATTTTTGGTGACGCAACACTTATGGCAATGGGGTTAGAAATGAAAATAAACAATTTGTATTACCTCATAAAAAGCAATGGAAAACAGTATAATTCAATAGACACCCTACTGAATGATAAAATATTTGTACAATACATAACTAATAATGGGATTAATATATAAGTGTACATATTTAATAAAAACACATGTAGTTCAACAATACCAAAATAATCAAATTAACACATGGGTAGCAGATAGGAAGAGACATTCACCAAAAAGAATATCCAGAAAGCCAAAGATCATATGATAAAAACCTTCACTGTCACTCCTAATAAGAGAGATGCAGATTAAAACTCCATTGAGATAATACATCACACCCTTGGGAATAGCACAAATCATAAAAATGCCCAGCAACAAGTGTTGGCGTCAATGAAGAGAGAATAAGGGAGTTTATTACACCAGTAGTGGGAATGTAAACTGGTGAAACTATTATGGAAAGCAGTCTGGCTTTAGCTTAAAAAATTAAAAGTAGAAATACCATGAGATAAGTCAGTCCTTCTTTTGATAAAATATACACAGAATATAAAACCATCAACAAAAATCCCAAATTTACTACAATAATTACAACATTATTTATAACAGTTGGGACATAGAAGCAGAATAAATGTCCTTTAACAGATGAATGGATCATAAAGTTATGCTACATACATATCAAGGAATATCACATAGCCACAAAAACATTTCAAGTGAATGGAGGTATAACATTTTTAGTCTTCCAACTCTATTGCAAAGCCTTAATAATTAAAACAGTCTGGCTCTGGGACAAAACCATACACAAAGAACAATGGAATAGAAGTAAGAGTCTAGAAATAAACACACAACTACATGGGCCATAAATGTCTAACAAAGGGGCCAAGAACAAACAGTGGAAGTGGGCCTCCCTGGTGGCACAGCAGGTTCAGCACCCCACTGTGAAGCATCCATGGCACAGCATCCTGAGTTCAATCCCCTGCCAGGAAGGGGACCCACATGGCACAGCAGACTTCTCCTGCCTTGCCCTCTGCTCCCCTCAGCAGTGTATTTCAGTCTATTTGCCTGTTCTGCTCCCCACTCTGTCTCAGGTGAATCCTCTCACCTTCTGCAACTCTGGCCTGTACCCAGCTCTTGTATGCATAAATAAAATAAATAAATAAATCTTAAAAAAATAATAATAAAAATTTGAAAAACAAAACAAAAACATACACTGGAAGAAGTATAGCCTCTTCAATAAATGGTGCTGGAAAAACAGAACATGCATAAGATTGACTATTAGACACTAGACCACTATTAGATATCATACACATACACACACACACAATCAATTTAAAATATTCAAATACTTGGATTTAAGACACGAATCCATAGAAAACATAGGCACAATGCTTCATGACATGAGTTTCAGTGATGACTTTGGGGATTTATTTCCAATAACAAGGAAAACAAATTAGAACTTAAAAAGCTTCTTCACAGGGGAAAAAACAAACAAACATAACTAAAACAAAACACATCCTACTAAGTGAGAAAAAAAATTTGTTCAACATATATCTGACATGGAACTAATATTCAGTAATCAAAATATTGGTATTGAACTACACAGACCATTCTCAAAAGAAGACATACATCATTAATCATCAAAGAATTGCAAGTCAAGACTACCATGACATATCATTTCACACCTATGAGAATGGTTCATACTGAAAAGACCAGAAACAAATGCTGGTGAGTTTGTAGAGAAAAGGGAATTCTCTTATACTACTGCTGGGAAAGCAGACTGACCTAATCCTTATGGAAAGCAGAATGGAGGTGTCATAGGACCCAAAAACTCATCTTCTAGACATCTTCCCCCCAAATTGAAAAAAATACTAATTCTAAGGAAAATTTTCATTTCCATGTTTATTGCAGCACTATGAACAATAGCCAAATTAGGGATACAACATAAATGCATAAAAAATCATGAGTGGATTGAAAAGATTTGAGACCATATATATGAATACTACACAGTGTTCAAAATATGAACACACGCTATTTGTGATAAGATGAATGGACCTGGAATGGATAATACTAAGTGAAATAAGAAAGAGAAAGATAAATACTAAAGTGAGTCACTAATATTTTGAATATGGATAAACTGAACTAAGGGTCAGGTAATGACAAGTCTAAAAACTAACCCTTGAATGCTAACTATAGATCTGAAGCATCCAGAAGTGGTAAATGGTAGGGGAGTGTTAAAACAAGGAAGGAAGCACAATGGCCTATATTGATGAACTTGGGTGATTTGATGGTAGGTGAACTATGGTGCCAACACCTGATGGTGGTATCCAAAATTGCCTCACTTCAAAAAAATAGCATAATATGGTAGGACATATTATGTGCTCAACAAATATGAATGTGTGTTCAGTCCTCCTAAAGACTCAGACAGACTTTCACTAATAGAACCAGAGTAGGTATCTTGTCAATTTGGTATGAGAACTAGAGATCAGTCAAGGTTCATTGAGTCTTAGGAATTTTTATTTTGTATTAAGAGATGAAGACCCTGAAAACCAGAAGAAACTTCTATTCTTGCCTGAGTCTTCATATCTTCCCCAGTCAAAGATGAGATAGTATGTGCTAAGCTTCTGTCCTTACCCTAGTTGAAGAAGCAAATCACTGTTCATCTTTTTGTGACTTAGAAGAATGTAGTGATGGTGTTTTGAATACTTGTCCAACTCAAGAAGAACCTCAATGGGTATGAGATGACTTAATATGCACCTAACAGCAGCTATTTTGATTTTGTTTTTTTTTTTTTTAAGATTTATTTATTTATGCATACAAGCACTGGGGTACAGGCCAGAGGTGTGGGGGTGGTGGTGAGAGGATTCACCACAGAGAGCGGGGAGCAGAACAGGCAGATCAATGGAAATACACTGCTGAGGGGAGCAGCGGGCACAGCAGGAGAGGTCTGCTGAGCCATGTGGGTCCCCCCCTGGCTGGCAGCAGGGATCGAACTCGTGCTGCAGTGGCTGTGGTCTGCCTCATAGTGCGTTGCTTAACCCACTGCGCCACCAGGGAGGCCCGCTATTTTGATTTTGAATATTAATAATAATTAAGTACTATCCAAGCATCAATTTAAATTATTTGTTACAGCATTTTCAGGAATCTGTTTAAGGTGATATTATAACTAAGACCATATTAAGAAATTAGCAATCTCTTTGGAAGTTGTGTTTGACATATAAGTTAATATATGTATGAATTATTTTTTTAAAATAAAACACCACATAATTAACTCTAAGTATTCATAATCAATTTTTCCCTTCTAAACACAAAAACTTCCATGTAGTACCCAGATACTCTGATATTTTATGGTAATTGCAAAAATCTATTTTAAAAAAATGTGAAAAAAATCTATCCTATGATTCTTAGAAGAAAAGGAGTCAGAGTATTCAATTCAATAAAATATTCCTTTTGTTAGTTTGAACCACATTGAAGTAACATTGAATATCAAAAATAATCAAATAGTTTCACATTTCAAAATAAATATCAAATATACTTCTATAAGTAATGCTCTTTTCTATAAGTAATTCCTCTTTTTTGGGTTCTAATCTAAAAGTATAATTTAGTTAAGCCTTGTATTTGATCCATGTCAAACCTTAATTATTGCAGATTAATTTTAATGCATAAGAATGTGATATACTATACAAGTATGTTTCTGACTAAAAAGGGCAGAAACCACTGTGGATGACTAATCAGAAAAGGAACTTCCTGTTAGGAAATACCATGAAGAGGAAGGAAATTTGAAAACTCAGACTTGGACAGGAAGACCAAGACCTTAACACTTGTCGACATAGAACATCATAGTTTGAGACTATGCTACATGCTATTCACTATATCAGACAGAAATAATCTCACATGGACTCTAAACTCTTTTTCTCTCAAAGGTTTGAAATTGTACATAAGAGTGTCTTACTATAATTGGTGTCACATCTTCTCAACAGTCTTCCTTATGGCAATTTCCCCTCTTTATCTTCAGCAATGGGAGAAAGAGTCCCACTTCCTACTTTGCCTAAAGGTTGACTCTTCTTGATTAAAAGGAAATCTGTTTCTATGTTGGGCATATATACAGAGTTCATTAACTAGAACCTGTATCTGGATTTATTCTTATACAATACTGTGTTAAGGGTGTACTAGTTTGGTATAAACTGAAGAGATTCTTCATTTTCGATAATTAGTTTTTGATCATATATACACACATATATTGTGTTTTAAATATGTATGTTCATAAGTATAAGCACAAAAATGAAGTATGAATTAACATATGGTTTCTAACACTCAAAAATTGGTAGTTTAGAATTCTCTCATATTTATTTGATTTTTCTCAATTGTATTATCAGTGTCAATTGCTATACAAAGAATGACACAAAAGTAATATGATGACAATTTTTTTGTTGTCTTACTGGGCAAAATATACTTAAGAGAGTGCTGCTGGGGATGCTATTCACACATAAAAGAAGTCACACATTCAATCTCTGTGTAGAAGGTCTGGAAGATTATCAGTTTAACAAAAGGGAAACAGAATCAATTTTCACCAATTCAATTGCGTGAATTTAATCAAAATAGAAAAGTAAATAAACCTGTTTGTTTATGACTATGCTTTCCACTGAGGGTAGAAAAAGGAAGTTTGCATTGTATGAATAAATCATCTTTCATAAAAATGAATCCCAAGATGAAAATTTTACTTCAGATTAACTCTTAACCCAGTGCAGTGTTGGGAAAGTAAAAACTATATTTAATCCCAATTATTTCACAGTAGGAAGAAAACTTACTGAATGCTATCATCGTATATTCTTTATGGCATTTCAACTCAAAGAACAACTTCCAGGATTCCAGAGGCAGTGTGTTATTTACCTGAGTCTTTCATGCACATTATAGTCTTCAGACTCAAGTACCTCTTTTTATCCATTTAAAAGAACACTGAAGGAACTTTAGAATATATATGATAAGTGTCATCTATTCTTTCAGTTGAATTAACAAATTTAAATTACTTTGTTTTTCTCCAAGAATTAGATGTTTGTAAATGCTTTCTTCTTTATTGTTAAAACGTTGAGAGATATTTTTTTACTCCTATTTTAAGGGAGGCAGGCATCTGAGGAAAACATATTTGTATGCTAGTGACAAACCCAGTATATTTATGGAAAAATAATTGGAAAGTAATTAAACACTCATGCAAGAATAGTTGCATGAATAGAGCAATTGGATATATGAAAATCAGTTTTTGTAAGACTCTGTTTATAATGTGATTGTTTTTCATTGTTAAAGTAATGAAATTAGCCAGTACATAAATGATGATAATTCAACTTGGGAAGAATTTTTCCTATTAATTGGGATGATTTTTAGCAAATCAGTAACTGGGCTTCAGGATTCATTTGAAGATGCCTGGTAGGTTATTGAGGAATATTGTTTCTTCATCATGAATCATAAAAGGGTAAAAGCGTTTTTCATTATCACTGATCTAATTTAATCTTAGTACAGAACTAGTGTGCTGTTCAACCATTTGTTTTTTTATTTCATATTTAAATACTATGTAAACTGATATTTGACACCAATGCCTATGAAAGGAAAAGACATTTTATAGGAAGACCAAAAACAAAAGTATTAGGACTTTGATTTCTTTTCTCTGTTTTCTACTTATTCCTACTGGGAGCATCACATCACAGACACCAGAAATATTACCAAGCAAGAAAAGTATCACCAGTGACAATTTTAATTATTTAATTCCATGTAAAACACAATCTTTTGTTCAAAAAAATATAAATCTAGGTATTTAACGAATGAGGGAAATCTTCATTAAAATCATACTATAGATCTGCAGAACCAAGATGAGTAGAGAGGGAGTAGAGTGGGGATAGGAACAAAGCAGGTACTATGCCCAGTGGTCTATGTAAAAGACTGTGCACACTTTGATGGTACATACAAGTGTGAACCTGTTCTAAATCATAGACAGTATTTTAAACCATGTTACCAAAATAAGGAAAAGAAAGAAAAAAGGGGGGATGGCCTATTGAATTTGTCAGGTCCAGTGACTAAGTTATCCATATTGTTTTTACCCAAACAATGAGATAGCAAAACAAAATGTGAACATCAAAGTAGATTATAAAAATGACTGTGTGCATGTCTGTTTTGCTCTTTCAGTGATAAGAAAAGGTATCTATATGTTATGTGTGCACGTGTGTGTATGTGTATGTGTGTGTGTTGAAAGAGAGAGAGACAAAGATTGAAAGAGAACACATATGTAACCTCTTGGGAGGTTTTATACATGTGTATAAATTTTATATATGTGTTTATATGTAAACATATATATATGTGATAACATATTGAGATAGAATTTGGAGCAAAGCTTGATTGTCCCTATGGCATCAGTATGGTCCATATCACTTGAGTAATCAGCATCAGAAATGTTAAACATAATAAAAAGAAGAAACAAAACAAACATGGATTGTTTTAGGGAAGGCACGAGGCTTCTATCTCTCCCCTTTACCTCCTCCTTTTTTACCACACTTCTAATTTTGTACCCAACATATTATTACATCAGAATGGAAGTGAATGGTAAAATATATGATATCAGTATGTGATTAACATATACTTTGATTCTATACCCCTTGGTTTCTGACTTCAGTTACTTATACAACAGAAAAATCAAAGGGGTCTCTTCCAGGCTAATAGCATCTTATGAACAGCAGTAGGTGCCCTGTAGTATGACATAGAAGATACTTTTATTGTACTTCTTCCTGATTCTGTCACAAGGGTACTGGGTTATGTTGTTGTTTTTGTTTTTAATTTAAAAAAATCTACTCATAGTCAAGAGTTAGTCATTAATGACTCAACTATCATATATTGAATAGGAAGATTGATTTTAATGAATCCTGAAAGTTTCTGTTTTGTCAGTTTTTAACTGAAAGTACAAAATTATCCAAGTCATTTGCTTAAAATAGTGCATTCTATGAAATACTTATTCAAGTTGACTTTTAATTCAATTTATTCAAGGATGGAAATTGTTATGAAAATAATCTGAAGAAAAAATTCCCCAAACAACATGTACTTATAATCCATTGTTTCTCCAAAATAAAGATAATGGTTTAACAAGATTAACAAAACAGTATTTTTCTGTTCTTGTTAGTATCCACAAAATTACAGGAGTTTCAACTTCCTTCATATTTCTCCTATGGAATCTAAGCTCTCCCCATGGGGGCCAGAAAGCTGTCCATTCAGCTGATATTGAGAAAGTGCAGTTTCCTCTTGCATATTCTTCTTGGGCACTTCCATTTTTGTCTCCTACTCCAGCTGCTGTGAGGAAAAATCTCTAATCCCTAATGTTCTGATGTTTTTATCCCTGAAATAAATAGTTCTTTTTTTAACCCCTTCATTCAACACAGAGACTGTATTGATTTGCTACTTCAACTAATGTGGATGGAGACATAAATCATTACCTGAATCAAAGATAATGCTTTACTTTTCCATGTAGTCTATTAAGCAGTGGTTACTCTGTTCTGAGTTTTACAGAAATTTTAAGGAACCAACTCTTTTTTATTTTTTTAATACAATCTATACTCAGGTGTCTGCCCTAAGTCTTAAGGAAAGAAAGGAAGCACACAACATGATCTATTTACAAATTTTCCATATTTTCTTCAACCTGGAAATAAATTTGTATGCACTGATTCTTTTACCCAGAGACACATACTTTTTAGAGGTTAATTTGTATGTTATGACAACAGACCCTGGCAGATGTTTTTAAATAGACTCAGTCTTTCTAGACTATATATAGAATATATATATATACATATATTCTAGTGATCATATTCTATTTGTGAACAGACTATATTTTTCATCAACTTAAATGCAATAGTAAGTATATTTTAAATGGATTTTTTATTGTAATTGTCCTTGTGCCACATTTTACATTTGGGTCTAACTGCTGTTTCTAACATGGAACAAAGAGAGCATTTTCCTTAACATCAGTTTGGATGGCATGGTGCCAGGGTTACCTATGGATTTTCCTAGCATGAATTAGTATTATTCCCAAGAGAACCATGACCACTGTCAAGCACTCTTGACACATTATAAGGATCTCACCAAAGAAACACTTACATAAGAAATTACTGTTTTGCTGTGATAGGCCTTGGTCAGTTTTAGGCCTTAGTCACACCTAAGCTTTTTGTGTAGCAAATAAACCATTATGCATGCCTGCTCTGGTCATTATTATTATTTGAAAAGACATTACACATGGGTGAGATAATTTGTCATTTTTACATATTCTGTGAAAATGAATGCACAGGATAATGTTTACTTAGTAAGAAATCATAACTGAGTCTAAAAGTCATATGACTTTCAGAAAGGTTTTTTTAAAACCAAATAAATTACAATTCCTGTGTGAGATGACTGTTAGTAAGATGTTTGGAAAACTCTCCTTGAGATTGCACCTGTTCTGAGATGGCATATGGTTTTCACTTTGGACAGAACTGTAAGTCTGTCACCATTTGAGAGCTTATATAAATGAGGGAATTAGAGGAAACTCCAGAAGCCCTGGTCATTAAACTTTCTAAGCATATTTTCTTCTACCTTTTCCCAAGAACTATCCATTATGATTATAGTAGCAAATTGCAATTGCCTATAACTAAGTTATTAGAATGATTACATTTGCAAAGTTTTAAAACTTTTCCTCAGAGAAACTAAGCTGAGATACAAATAAAAATTTTGATCATGAATTTGAAAGGATAAGAATTTGATCATTCTAAAATTCCTGTTTAATCCATTATAACTGAATATTAATCAAATGTATTATAATAGTGTGTTGCAATCACTCAAATAATGTTCTGTATCAAATTTGTGACTTCTTTCTTTTGCCCTAATGGGTTAGAATTAGCAAAGTCAAAACTGGCAAGCTTACCACAGAACTAAGGCTCACAGTAAAGGAGGGGGTAAGGAGGGGAAACATGGAAGGAATTAACACAAGGGAATATGGTGATGGTTCACGGGTGATACAGAGGCAGGAAAACTATGAGAACTACAATGATGTTTAAAAAAAAAGAAGAAATAAAAAGAAGGAATTAGCAAACGCAGTCCCTTAGACGCCTATATGGATACAATGAAATAAAGGACAAACGATAAAAATATTTTGGAAGAGTTTGATGAATATAGACTGTGGCAGGCTTCTGTGATTCTTTTCCCTACTATCGAAATTTGAACACAATTCCTGACAGAAGGAACCTAATACAATACACAGGAATTCCCAGTCTTCAAGCACCATGGCAGAAATATGATCTCCAGGCCTCCCTGGCGGGGTAGGAGTTAAGTTTCAGTGCTATTACCACTATGGCCTGAGTTCTACCCCTGGCCAGGGAGCTAGTTCACCTATGGCACGAGTAGGATCCCTGCTGCAGGCTGGGGAGGGGACTCACATGGTGCAGCAGACCTCTCCTGCCTCACCCGCTGCTCCCCTCAGCAGTGTTTTTCAGTAGATCTGCCTGTTCTGCTTTCTACTCTGTGTCTGGTGAATCCTCTCAACCCCCACGCCTCCAGCCTACACTCCAGTTCTTGTATGCATAAATAAAAATAAATCTTAAAAAAATACCATCTCAAAGTTTTTCAGGGTAAGAACTGACTAAAGATGTTAAAATATGGCTCATCTATAAGGAAAGAAAGAAAAAGGTTTCTATTGGAAAGGGACTAGGGTAGAGTTAGGAAGAAAATTGACAGCCAGAGGAAAATCTGTAAAAGATATCTCTGAGAAAGGTCACTCCAATAGATGTAAGTTTCTCTGTTACAAATTCCTTTTTATGTGTTTAGCTGTTAAATGTGAAATCTTCCATTTTAGCATGGACTTCAGTTTCACCATGGAATAGGGCTCTGGCCCATGCAAATGATAATCAGTGTCTACATATGTATTTCATTTTATATCATGTGCTCTTTGCACATGTCTTCTATTTTTCTTTTTTGGTGCCCTAATATAAGGGCATTTATCTGTCAGAAATGTCATTGTGTGAATGTGTTTTAATATCCTCTTGTGTAAATGCCTCAGGGACATTCTTTACTAATGGATGTTCCAGATGTCAGAGTTTACACCTGTTCCTAAGTGTAAAATGTGTAAGTTAACCAACCTAAATAAAATTTATAAGACTAATATGATTTTAAATTATGTCCATGTAAATGGATACAACAAGGTGTAGAAGATATTAAACATCTCATATATGCTTGAAAAATAAATAATTTCTATAGGAGTGCAAATAGGGCATTTGAAGGAAAGGTTTGGATTAAGTATCATTTATTTAAGTGACTAAATTGGATAGCTTAAGTAAATAGTTTCCGGGTTCCAAGCAGTTAACGATTTTTTTCTTGACCTGACTTTAGAGGCTGATAACTTCAGGGAAGTGAAAAAAATAGAATTTTAAAGTAAAATATCAAACTTAAAACATAAATAGAACTTAATAACATTGTGAATTCTCTCTAATGTAATCAGCAATGTAGTTAATGATGATATGAGTCAATAGAGGAAAAATCTATATTTCCCACATTAGCATTTATTAGTAATAGTTATTCAAACATCCACCAATTAATTGTTAAGTGTTTGATATGTGCCCTGCAATGTTCTTGGAACTACTTTAGCATTTCTTAACTTTTACTACCTGATCTGTAAAATAGGAAGTTATTTTAAGGTGATTTAAATAGTAAACAATATATTCTTGGAAATTTCATTACACATTTATAATTTCATTGTTGTGGGTAAGTTTATCAATTTGTTCCTTATTTTCTCTTCTTTCTAACAGGAGTAAAAAGAGAGAGCACCTCAAGCAAGTAAAATAACATAGCAGAAACAATAATTATTTACAATTAAATGTAGCTTTGGCAGAAAAGGTAATAAAACAAAGAGAGAAAACCAGGATTAGGAAAACTTCTAGTTCCATTCTTGTTACTGCAAATGGTATGAGTTTATCATTTTTAATTGCTGAGTAGAATCCCATTGTTTACATATATCACATCTTCTTGATCCACCCTTCTGTTTTTGGGCACTTAGTTTGTCTCCATATCTTGGCTATTGTAAACAGTGTTGCTATAAACATGGAGTTCAGGTTCACTATTTTAAATTTATTTTCTTTCATCATTTTTAATTTTTGCAGTATTTGATTTCTTCCCTAAGGTGTAGTTCCCTTAGTTCTTCCACCATCACAGTTCCTATGATCCATCATCACAGTCCCCTATGCCCTCCCCTCCTTTCTTTTTTTTTTTTTTTTTTTTTTTTGGTTTGACTCTTATACCTTCTCCTTTCTTGTTGTATTTCTCAGATCTATGATCAGCTAGCACATTTTGTCTTTTTTCTGAATCTTTGTTTTTTTTTTTTTATATTCCACACATAAGTGAAATCATCCCATATTTATCATTTTCCTTCTAACTTACTGCACTTAGCACAATCCCTTCTAGTCCCGTCCATGCTATTGAAAATGGCATGAGTTTATCTTTTTTGATTGCTGAGTGGTATTCCATTGTATAGCACATCTTCTTGTTCTTTTTGAATTTTTGTTTTAATAATTTTGGGGTAGATATCTAGGAGTGGGGTTGCTGGATCATGTGGTAGGTCCATTTTTTGACTTTTGAGAAACCACCACACTATTTTCCATAAATGCTGGACCAATCTACATTCCCACCAATAGTGGAAGAGGCTCCTTTTTCTCCACACCTCCACCAGCACTTGTTGATTCTGGTCTTTTTGATATGGGCCATTTTCACTTGTGTGATGTGGTAGCTCATCTTTGTATTGATTTGCATTTACCCGATGGTAAGAGATGATATACTTTTTTTTTTTTAGTGTATCTGTTGGTAATCTGCATATCTTCTTTTGAGAAGTGCCTATTTAGAACCTCTGCCAAATTTTTATTTGGGTTTTTGTTGTTGTTGTTGTTGTTGAGTTTATGAATTATTTGTGGATATTTTATGTCAATCCCTTGTCAAACTATGGTATACAAATATTTTCTCCTATTTACTAAAACATCTCTTCATTTTAGTTGCAGTGTCTTTCATTGTACAGAATCTTTTTATTTTGGGGAGTCCCAATTGTTTATATTCTTTTTGTTCTATCCACTATTGGGAACAAACCTATAAAGATATCTCTGATATTTATATTTTAGAGAATGTTGCCTATGCTTTCTTCTATGTAGTTTATGGTTTTAGTTCTCACATCCCAGTCTTTTCTCCATTTGTGCTGATTTTTTGTGTGGTATGAGATAGTAGTCTAGCTTCATTCTTTCACATGTGATATTCAATTTTCCCAGCTCCATTAACTGAAGAGGCTTTGGTTGTTCTAATGTATTTCTTTGTTCTTTGTTGTAGATTAGCTGTCCATTTATGTATGGGTTTATTTTTGGATTCTCTATTATATTTAACTTTTCCATGTGTTGGTTTTTGTCTGCCTACATGCTGTTGTAATTATTATGACTTTATATAATAAAGTCTGGAACTATTATACTCCACTTCTCACCACCCCTTTTTTTGGGGAAGAGGGTTCAGTATTACTTTGGCTATTCAGGATCTTTTGTGATTCCATATGCATTTTATTAATTTTTGTTCCATTTCTTTGAAGAATACAATGGAAAATTGCATTGGGATTGCACTGAATCTGAAATTGCCTTGGGCAAGTTGGCCATTTGGCTATGTTGATTCTTCTCATCTATGAACAGAGGACATAGTTGTGTTTATTTGTATGACTTCTATTTCCTTTAGTAATGTCTTATAGTTTATCTTGAATAGGTAACCTTGTTAGGTTAACACCTAAGTGTCTCATTATTATTATTTTTTTGATGTGATGGCAAATGGAATTGTTTTCTCAATTTCTTCCTCCTCTAGTTCATTTTTTCCATATAGGAAGAAAACTGGGTTCTTTATAGTTATTGGTTGTTAGAAACACTGTACTATGTAGATCCCAGCTCACATATGTTTATAGTAAATACAGCAAAAATAGCTTTCTGAAGTGGTTGTATTAATTTATAATCATAAAACAATGTATTAGAGTTTTAGTTGGTCAACATAATTGCCAAAAGTCTATTGTGAGTATTTTAAATTTTCATTATGGCAGTAATTTAATCACACTGTCATAATTTGCATATCCCTGATGCAAATAAAGCCTTTTCATAGGTTTATTGGCAACTCTGATATTTTCTTTTGTAAAGTGCCTATTCAATAGTTTGATCCATTTTATATATATATATTTTAATTTTGATGTGTACAAATTGTTGGATATAAATCTTCATTAAGATAATGAATTGTAAATATATATTCTTCCAATCTGTGATGATTCTAAATAGTCTTAATGTTCACACACCTAAAGATAGAAATTTTAATTTTAATGAAGATAGCTTTGTTTTTTTAATGTTATGATTAATAAATCTATATAAGATTCAGAGGTACAGGTTTACCGATCTTTAGATATGCAGCACTACACCCTCCCCCACCCAGAGTACCCACCTACTTTTATCATACATATGCCATTGGGTCTCCTTCCCTCTATGTTCCCATCACCTCCCTCAGTAACCTTAGTTCTAAAGTCACTTTTATACTTTGTCTTGCTTTAGGTCTGTCAGTCCTTTTTTTTTTTTTTTGCCCCTCTGTAATCCATATCTGAGTGAAATCATCTGGTATGTGTCTATCTCTCTTTGATTTACTTCACTTAGCATAATCGCCTCCAATTCCATACCTGGTTTTGAAAATGACAAGTATTCATATTCTTTTTTTAATAGCTGAATAGTATTTTATCAAGTATATGTACCACATCTTCTTAATGCAGTTATCTGTCATTGGCACTTAAATTGTTTCTATAAGTTGGCTATTATAGTGCTGAAATAAATATAGGAGTGCATATATTCTTTAAAATTTGTGTTTTTGCATTATTTGAATAAATATCAGGAGTTGAATTGCTGGGTCATATATAGAACATCTATTTTTAATATTTTAAGAACCTCCATCCTATTTCCCAAAGGGTCTGAGGACAGTCTGCATTTCCAACAATGTTGTATGAAGGTTCCTTATGATCCATACTCTTGCCAACATTCATTGATTTGGGGTTTAATGGTTTTGTTTTGGGATAGGTGTCCTTATCACTGGAGTGAAGTGATACTTCATTGTGGTTTCAATTTAAATTTCCCTGATGATAAATGATGCTGAACATTTTTAATATGCTTGTAGGTTATTTATATGACTTTGTTGGGGAAATGTTTATTTAACTCTTTTGCTCATTTTTGATTGAGTTCACTGTTGTGTTGTTGTTGAACTGTATTAGTTCTTTGCAGATCTTCTAT
This sequence comes from Galemys pyrenaicus, assembly GCA_019455555.1. Classification (NCBI taxonomy): domain Eukaryota; kingdom Metazoa; phylum Chordata; class Mammalia; order Eulipotyphla; family Talpidae; genus Galemys; species Galemys pyrenaicus. Next base: position 16,526,613 of record JAGFMF010011830.1, read on the forward strand.
ATTATCCCTTTGTTGAATGTATGGTGAACAAATTTTTCTCCCTTTCGGTAGGATGTCTTTTGTTGCACTGGTAGATTCTTTCACTGTACAGAAGTTTATAGTTTGATTAATTACATTGGTAAATTTTTACTTTTAGTTTTCTTTCCGTTGGAGTCAGGTATCCAAAGATATCCTTGAAGTCAATATTGTGGAGTATTTTGTCAATTTTTCTTCAATGTACTTAAAGAGTTCTTGTCTGATATCCAATATTTTAATCCATTTTGAGTTTTTTTATGTAGTGTGAGGTGTAGTCCAATTTCATTTTTCTGCATAAAATTGACTGTCCAGTTTGCCCATTTTAAAGCTTTGATTAACTTAAGTATTTAGGACAATGTTTGGAAATATTGTGTGCCAACTGTTGAAAGTAAAAATCATAGACAAAATAAAATGACACTACAAGTACAGGGAGAATAGACTCAGCATCATGGAATCTGGTATGGGTAATATGAAGAAACAGTGAATGTGCATAATGTCATAGGACTTAGGGTCAGAATTGAGGAATTTAAGTTTAGTTGTTATATACTATTTGAATATTAATTTATTCATAAGAAGGTAAAGGTTTTATTTAATGTAACAATACATTTTTTATTTTTCTCAAATAATAAAGCCTCATTATTTAGTAGATTTTTGTTTACTATTGAAAAGTGTTAAAAGTATGAAAGTGTTAGTATTAATAAATTATTTAAATGTCAAGGGAATGTCAATAGTTATTAGTAAGGGTCCACATAATTAAATAAACTAATGAAATATTTGTCTCTTGCTAGATTCTAAATTAAAAACATTGCTTTCACATACTCTACCACTTCATCAAATTCTCATCATGTTATTCATCTGTTATTTTTATTGTTACAAGTGAATGATCTCATATGCAACAAAACATTTAAAACAATGAAAGTTGGTTCAGTATTTTAAGATAAACACACTAGTAAAATCAAATATTAGCCCATGATTGTCACAGATAACATATTACACTGGAGGTTACTATGGGATAGATAGAGAGGGGTTGTTCATAAAGAAACCAATGATATTCATAAAATTTTAAGTGTTTGGATGTCTACCATGACAGAGGACAATATCCTGTCAATATAAGTAAAGAAACAATTACCAGTAGTTCCCATCTGTAAAAAGATCTTTTCTTTCTTCTTCTCTAACCTATCTTCATTATACTTTAGCTTATGTAAGAAACAAGAGAATAAAGAAATAGAGGCAGGTGTCCTTCTGCCCACCTGTGCCTATGTAGGTGCTTCTTTTTATCATCTCTCCTCTGCAGAGCAGCAGCCTTTCTTCTTGCCTCTGACCTGTACCTTGCAGAGGCAGCTCTCCTCAAGGTCACCCACCTGCAACCATGCAGCAGGACTTTCTCAGCAAACCTGTCCCTTTTGGAACAACTCTTCCTGCCTGCTTTTTCTATGCCAGTGTCCTTTATTCTTTTGTCCCTTTCCCTAATAACCCTGATATTTTATATATATATACATAAATATACATACATATATATGAAATATATATACATATATACACATATACATATATATGAAATAGAGAATAAAATACCAGGTAAACACAAGAGTGGATTTGCTTATACTCAATGAAACTCTAATGTCAAAGCTGCTCACTTGCCACAGGCCTCCTTTGGATGCCATAAACTAAATTTTATATTCATAATTTGTGTTTTTAAAATAAATTTCATGTTTTAGCATTCAAAAAATTTGGTAGATTGCTAATCTAGATTGCTAGATTACTAACATAATAGCTTGAACACTTTCTAGTGTGCTAAGAGACTAGACAATACAAACCCTTTTACTCACTGCTGCTTGCCTGGGTATGGATTAGGTAGCATGTAGAAGAAATTAATATTTTGAAATATAATGAGCTGGGCTAATTAAAATATGAAATTAAAAATTTTAATATCTGAATAATATTAAATTTACACAGGAAAGGTTTGTGTTGTGTAAAGAAGGGAAGGAAAATAACAGTGAAGTTTTAAAGACTGTGAAGTGGAGGGAAGGATAAGCTGTTTCCCACTGACTTCTTGTGTTTTGTTGAGAAAGGAAAAAATAATTGATGCTAGTTTTGTGGTGAGGTTTAACTGTAATTTGGAATGAAATCAAATTAATTACTCTCTTAGCATTTCTATCTTTCATGTTTGTACATAGTTTTTAATTGTAGAGTGAGTCTTTAAAATGAAGCAAGAGGATATAAATCTTACATACACACAAATATTTATAACCATCATCATTCTCATGTATATGTGGGAAAATTGCTTTGAAATCACCAATCTTGTGTTGTTTCAGACCCAAGGAAATTATTAAATATGTGAGAATTTTATGCTTTTGTCTCATATTTAAAGTAATGTTAATTAAAATGCTGTGACTAAGTAAAAAATAAAATTACCTTAAAATTAATTTTACTCAAAAATTCTTTCTATCTGTACATAAAAACAGATATCATCAGTGTTTTTATCATCTAATAATAAACAGCTTAATTTAGTTTACAAATATAAAAGAAAAATTCTCTAAGGAAGGGAATATAAGCAACAGGTTGTAATTCTAGTGGCAATAAAATAAAAAAAATTTAAATATAATTTAATATATGAAAAAGTTTGAGTCAAAATTAAATCAGATAATGAAAATGAGATTTAAAGTCTGTAGAGTATAAGATTTTATTTTGTCATAATGGTTTGTTTCATTATTTATCAAAATATCCATGAACATAGTCTAATTTGCCCCATGGTAGTTATAATTAGCTCATCTTTTTTTGTGAGATATGTCATTTTTTGCTTCTTAGTACATTGTGCCCTCAAGTCACATTTGTTGTATTTCTGGTCTCATCTTAAACCCTTTAGAATACAGAGTGCTACTGAATTGAGTTTCTATTTGGATTTCTTCCAGAGCTATTGCTTTGAGAGTAGTGCACGAAATAACAAAATTGGCATGGGCTATTTTAGCTCCATAGTTAACTCTGTTGTTTTCTGTTGATTATAAGTTATGGCATAGTTGAAATTGTAATCTACACTGCCACTTTTCTATGCAGATAGATGACATTATATATAATTTGCATTTATCTTCAGTTATATTCTGAAGCCTTACACATGTCAGTAAATATCCGTTTTATAGCTTATGATAGATAATTGATAACAAAGTATTGAAAATGGGGAAGCAGAAAGAACACACTCTTCACTAGCTAGAACATAATAGTCAACCTTGCCTGTGTGTATGTTTGCTTTTTAATCATGAGAGTAGTTTTCAGACACAGTCAATAATGTGATTTAGGATTTGCAATTCTCTTCACATTGCTATATTTCAAATAAGGGCATTCATCTTGGAAATTAGTGTAACTTAAAGAAAGACAAAAGACACTAATTTAGATTAGGGTATTTTTGGGAGGAATGTGTCATAAGATTGTTGTGGAACTCCTTGTTCTGATCTAATTCACTGAAGCACCATTCTAGAATTAATGCTTCTAAAGAAATGTGTGTATAGTTAAAGAAAACATACCAGTGAGGTTTGATGTTTGAAAGAAAATCTTGCAAAATATGTTTACATCTTACAAATAGATGTCAGTCTAGGTGCCCTACACATCAGGCTTTAAATTAAATAGCCTCAGTTTCTTTCTTACATAAAATAGTTTTGAATTCTAAGATTCTGAGTTTTTTGTAAGTAAATAAAATGATCAATTTCTTGATTATGTTACCTGAGAAATGTAATGGCCTACAAATAGAAATGCAATATTGATTCTGTGGTGTTTTGTTCATTTATGATTGCAATGGAATATCAGTGTAAATGATTGAAAAAAGTAGGGGGCTATTTGTTAAGATAGATCCTCAGGCAGACACAGATGGGCTTTTAGTCATACCTCAATATTGCTAATATTTAAGCTCCATAAGACTCAGAACTCCTGTTCTCTTCCAATTAGTTTTTTTATACAACTTTCTGGTTGATCATTACATAATGAAGATTTTTTACTGTAAGTCGTACTTTGCTTTCCTCTTACAGAGGAATTTTCTTTGGCAACTATTAATTGTTCCTTAATTAAATTCTGCCTTTACTCACCTGCTTACTTAACTGTCTTCTTACTACAGCTATATCTTCACATTCTTATTTCTATTTGCCCCATCTATTAGATTAAATTTACATATCAAACTGTTTGAATATTTCTCCAAAAATTTATATGTACTCTATGTATTTGTAATACTCCCTCTTTTCATTCTACTTCAACTCATTCAATAAAATCTTCTCTAATATCTCAAAACAGAAAGGGGGTCCTTCTACAGAATTGCTTCCATGATTTTTCTGCTTATGAGACACAATTAACAGGTTATATATTACTTACATTTTTGTTATTCTTTTTGTCAATCATATTGCGCCATTACATTATTCAAAAAATGTGTAATAGTTTACTTTTTAATGTGTTGTGATCTTCTATGACACATTGCCTTATAAGCATAGAACTATCTCTTCTAGGCACTTACCAATTTTTTTTTTATTTTATTGATTAGCATATGAAAGAATTCACAAGCCACCAAGGAAAGAAATTTCTATATCACAAGGCTAAGAGAAATAGCTTGTTTTTAAAATATATATATTTTTTTTATTTTTGTGTACGAAAACTGGTACAGGGCAGAGGTTTGGGAAAATAAGAGGATTTACCAGAGACTGAGTGGGGAGCAGAACAGGCAGATCAACTGAAATACACTGCTGAGGGGAGCAGCGGGCAAGGCAGGAAAGATGTGATGTGACACATGTGGTGAGCTCCATGGTGGGGGTGGAACTCAAACAGTGGCAGTGATAACACTGAGATTTAACACCTAGGCTACAAGAGAGGCCCTAAATAGCTGGATTTTAAGCATAGATTCAAAATAGTTTGATTTCTTTGGGAGAAAGTTTATGCAGGTATGGAAAAATAATTTATGGAAAACAATTCTACAAAAAGCTAAGAATGACCTTCCGTGATACATTTTCTGTCAAATATGTCTAGTCACGGGTAAATCTCACTTTTGGGTCAGTGCAACTGGAGAGTTAGGAATGGTCATTTTCTCCTCCATTTCCTTCTCCTTTTCTTTATACAGCCTTCTTCTTTTTCATCTCATATTTATGTGGTCACATTCTAATAACTTTGCCATACAGAGTATCATTATGATAGGAAATGATGACAGAGCCTCTTTCCCAAGACTATGAGGAGTATCTGCCAAACTTGTTCTCTCTTCATGCTATTGGACCTTCTAATAAAGATTTTATATACATATATCCAGAATTCTCCTCACCTATGTAACCATGCTAGTCTTCAATAATATTTAACTGTTCTCCCAGTTTCAACTTTTGGCTACCTTCACTTCATTTTCATTTCAGAAACTAGTGCAATGCTTTAAAATATAATTCCTACTATCTTATATTCCTGCTCAATCCTCACTAAAATCTGTCATAATATTCCAATCAAAACAATAAACTATTATGTATGATTGCTTACTATTCACTACCCAACCTACCCTGTAATTTTACCTTATATCCTCCTAAGTTTCCCCTTTCTTTTTCAACTTCAACAATTTCTTGCAGGTCCTTTGCACATGCTATCTCATTAATCTGTAATGATCTTCTCTTAGATTCCCCAAGACCTTTCTCCCACTTTTTCAGTATTCTTTTTCTCAGATGTCATCTTCCCTGGTCTCCCTTTTATAATAGGGCACCCTATTTTGCATTCTATTTACAACTCCCACCTTATTTTTTTAATAATTTTTCACAGCTTGTTTTCTTCCTAGTATTTGCTAATCTACATTATCATCTAACTTTACTCCTACAGAATATATATTCTATTAGCATGGGAAGTTTTCTGAATTATGTATGCTGCTATATCTCTAGCATTTATCCTAGATTCTGAGAATGAATAGGAGTTCAGTGAATATTTGTTGAATGAATGAATAAACACCTATGTGAACACCAGATTACTAAGGCAACTGGGAAAGAAAAAAATGTGTAAATCATAACCTTTAAATCAAAGTATTCCCAGAACTTTTTACAGTAGATCAATATGTACACAATAGAAGCAAAGATGCAAGATGTTATACTATAAAAGTTATTATTGAAAATAATTATTTAGATGTAAAGAGGACAACAGTAATACTACCTGGCAAAATGTAGAATGGTGAAACAAAAAAAGGCAGTGGAATAGAAAGATATTGCTTATTCAGGAGGAGCCTAAATGCAGTTTGATGAGAGTGTTGAGTATGAGGATACAGAATGTAGATAAAAATTTCAGGCTGGTGCCATGTCATAGGTTTTGAATATCAGATGAGGAGAGTAAATGATAATTTATTGATAGCAAGAAACCAGGAAAATTTTTGAATAGGAAAATGATACAGCCATGTCTGTGTTTGAAGAGGTAAATAGAAATGAGAAAGGAAGGACATATAGTAAACAGATTAGTAAGGAAATTATTTAAAATATTTAGGGAAAATCAAGTAATAAGGGCTACAGTAGGTAGTAGCAGAAGGGAATAAGAATGAAAGAGTGTATTCAGAGACAACTGAGGATCGAAAGGAAAAATAAATGAAACTAGTTTTAAAGATTTTTTAAAATAAAAATAGCATACACTATCCATACAGATAACTCTTCAACCCAGCTATAAAAGAGAGTGAATATTTGAAATGAAATTTTATTTAATTTTCACTCTGTCCTGAGATGCTGCAGATATTAAGGTTTAAGAACATTTTTAGAAGCATACTAACCATCCTTTCTTTGCATTGTATTCAGAATTCATATGGCAAGAAAATTTTCTCCTCGCCTGAAATTTCCAGTGATATCAGATTTCCAGTTAGACTAATTTGTGCAACCCATAACCATCAGACTCAAACAATGGTCTGGCACATATGGGAAGACAGTTATCCTCATTGCCTCAATTCCACTAGGGAATGATAAAAGAAGGAAAATATTCTCAACATGAAACATTTCATGCTTGCGAGAGGATGATGAGCAACTCTTTCAATGAGAATAAAATCTCCAAAACTATCTCTCAAATTAGAGCAGGAGGCTTGCATAGCACTAAACAAAACACGACAAACAAATAAAGGTGATCAAAACATGCTTAGAATAGACAAGCAGCAAACAAAGCCAGAAAGGGTTATGTTGGGGACACAGAAACATAATTGCATTCCTCTGCCAACCCTGGTAATTAAAATGGAGACACTCAGTACCTTAGTTGCTCTGCAATCCCCATAATATGTTTGAGATTAACAACCCTTGAATCTTGGTTTTACTGCTGTATTATTTGAAGATACAATACTTATCTTTGCCACTTTCAAAACACACGAATAGAGATTTCCGTAGGGATGTAAGGATTACAAAGCTCTTCACAGGAGAGGCTGACTTGTGCTCTCCCATCACACTTTTTGCTGCCATGAATATTTTGGTTAAATGTGAACAGAAAATAAATAAAAAAGCAAGGTAACAAGCTTTGTAGTAACATATTTCAAAGAGAGAGAGAGAAAAAAAAAAAGCACAACAACAACAAAAAGAGTCAATGCTCAGTAGTTATCCACAGACACTTCACTGTTTGCCAGATATATATATATATATTTTCTGATTTCAACAGCACCTTTTAAAAATGAAAGACGTAAAACACATTATTGGCTTTAGCTGCCTGATGAGGGCTATGTTATTTGTGAGAGGCCATTATCTTCATTAGTGCTGCCCTGCACAACTCAACCCCCTACCCTGTGTCTCAAACCTCTGTCTGCACCCATCAGGAGACAGTGTCGAATCAGGGACCTCCTTATAGTCTGTGACCTTATCTAGCTGATGCCCACAGCTGCTGACCAAGCCAGCCAGTCTGGGGGAAACTGCACACATACCGACCACTTGCTACTGAAGATGTATGGGGTAATTTCAGCTGAATCTTGCTTGAAGAATGATGATAGCATTTCATATTTGGCTGGAGGTGCTTCTCAGGTGCCACAAAATGTCTTACAAAGGCAACAGGAAGTACATATCTATAAATAATATCCTATCTTTTCCCCAAAGCCACCCTTTGGCCTGTTGTATTGTAGTTCACTGATTCTCTAAGTCCTCTGAATTGCAATGATGAAGTTACAGTAAATATTGAGATTTATAACTAATTTCCATTATTTAAAGGGAGAGAGACACACAAGCACACAAAGCAGGTGGGTCATAGATATTTAAAAGATCAGTGATATTCTAATGCAACTTAGAGGAGAGACCCAAGCTTCTTGTTTATGGACATTGTTTCTAATAAGGTCTGTTTGTGGTGAAAGTTATTACTACCATTGGGAGTTTGGAATTTGCAAAGGTTTAAGGTGAAAAATTAGAAAGTTCTTCCAATATTTTTACTTCTGCTTCACTGTTATATACTAATCTCTTTTACAAAGCAAAACCTTGGCAACAACTCTGAACTAATCCAACTTGGCATGGTGTCAAATATAGCTCAGTTCTTACCTCACCTCCCTGATTGGTGCAAGAGGTGAGCAGAAGACCTAGGGTGAATGAGTGATTATTCTTCCCACAGTGTATACATCTATCTTTTCAGACTCAAGGCTGAATAGTAAGCTCTCTCACAATAGTAAGAGAACAACTGGAAACTCACTCTTTTAAAAATGGCTTAAATTATACATCAACCACCTTTTGGCATGAAGATAATAGGCACTCTAAGGTAAATGTCTAGTCTAAGCATGTGGAAAATCCTATAATGCCTGCTTTTGATCATTCATTTACTCAATAGACATTTACTGTGGGCTTTGCTGTTGCATCGGTTACTGCTGGGCTGTAGAAGTGAAGATTCAGGTGAAGTGAAGACTAGGTAATCAAGTTTGTTGCATAAAGCTTGAAGAAAAAGGAGGAACTCGAAGCTTATGTGAATTTTGTTTGATTAACAAAACATTAAAAAATTAATAGGAGAAAACTAAGCTGGATTTCATTTTTTTTGTTATTGAAGTAACATTAGGTTATATCATTATTTGTGTTTTAGTTGAAGATCTCCCCTATCAAATGTTGTTACCACACTGCACCCATGAAAAGATGGATCCTTTTAACTCCTCCCCACTGACACCCAATCTCCCATGTTATGCTGCCACAATTTTTGAAGGATTATGTAATATTAGAAGTATTACAGCTAAGGAGTCTGACCATAATGTAGTTCCAAGAATACTCACCCTGGGTACTAACTGACCTGTCCCCAAAGAGTCAAAATAGCTACTGAAAAACCTGGTGATTCCTTTGTTGCTAAGAGAAAATTCCATCCTGTATTCATAATTTAATTTGGTTAAATTTTTTGATTTGTGACTTCCTGGATTATCTTCATTTTTTCCAGGGGATCATGCTATCTCTTGATCCTAGATGGCCAAATGTTTCAAATTCATATATCAGAGAAATAAAACATGATGTGCGTGATCATAATGATAAAGGGAAGGCATTATAAAATAATCAATGGAGTGTCAAAACTCCTCCAAAGTGGACAATCTTTGCATAGTATCTTCATTTATATTTATATAGAGAGATAACGTGTACACATATTATCTTTGCTTATTAAAAGTACCACCACATATCATAAGAATCAAAATGTCTTTTTTTCTGTCAGAAAGTTACACTGACCTCATAATTACTTCTGTCAGTGGAATGATATTCTTAATGAAAACAAGAATACTTTTCCTTCTGAACCCCAGTATTGTTCCAATAGCTTTTGGAGTGTCAGCATTTTAATTTGAGTAGTGCAGTTTTGGGGTTTGAGTATTTCAGGGGGAGAAGACCCAAGTTTGGGTCTACTTGTGCACAGCAGGGGTTATGCTTCATAGCAGATGCTCTGGAGGGAGAAGGGAACAGATGTAGCTGTGGAGAAGAGTAGGCCTCTGCTCTGGGACGCCGTTCCACATTGTTGGGGCTCAGCACTGGTGATTCCGGGAGCTGCACAGCATTATGGTGGATGCAGTGGTTCAGCTGTTATTAGTGAGTGTCATTGTGCCTTGATTGCAAGCACTCAAGTGTTCATAGGGGGAATCACGAATACAAAATGGAGAAAAACAATTCACAGGAGCCTAATATCTTTAAGTGGGTAAATTATCTTTTCCTTGAGAAAGCAGAAAATGTTAATGGCTAAGTCTGCCAAGACATTTTATAATAGAGGTAAATAAAGGAACAAAAGATTGCTCTAGTACTTTTGTGTGTGTAATTAAAGTATGTCATTCAATACTCTGAATGAATTTATGAGTATAGCATAAAAGGTAGAGTTTGGTTTGATTTTTGCCTTTATAAAAATATTTTGCAACTAGGCATTTTTCACTTGTCCAGAAATGCTCAATATAATATTTCTATGCTATGTTAATATTAGAGTAAGTTTTATTTCTATTTATCTTTTGTAAAACATCTAGACTGTTTGGTCATTGGCACTAAATTTTGTTAGTTAAGATTTATTTTGTTCTAGATAACAAAATTGTTACTAAGTTATCCAATTTGAGTAGGGGGAAAAAAAGTAGACAATGAATTAAGAGATTGTCAGAAATAGCTGAACCAAGCAGGATAGTGAACAAGACAGGATCATTTCCTGCCTGAGGAACTCTTTCAGTTTCCTCTGGTTTAAGATACTTGCTTTTCTCTGGGATATCTAGAAAAGTTAAGCATTTCCATTCTGGGATTCTTGAGGACATGTTGAGGTAAAATTTATCTTCTTAACCCAGAACTACTACACCTAGCAACCCCATTGATAAACTGGGAAAAACAGTAAGTTGAAGTAATTTTCCTCATGTTACCATGTGGTAGGTTTGATTGTAAAAATAATTTCCTATGTAAAGTGTCCTCACTTCTCCCACAAAAGGAGAATGGATTGATAGAATCAAAATATGTTGAATCCCTAATGTAAGGTCACATGACAGAGTAAGGTAGTCATTGGATTTGTTGAACTCTTGGGTTCATGTCAGGCACTGCCATCATCAATTGTGAATAGCAAGTTTTAATCTTCCTGAGTCTCATAATCCAAATATACCATTACCACCTTTATCTTTACCTTTACTACCTGTTTACCATCTATTTCTAGAATGTTTCTAATGATGATTGAATGGAAAAAGAAAATGTAAACATAATTTCAAGTCAAAGATTAAAATAAACTTTCGATATTTCCTTGTACATAGCAGATTCTCAGTATATACATGTTGAACAATGGATCCAGCGTGCCATGAAAAGTTTCTAGATCATTCAAGGTGACTAAGATGGTATCCCATCCCACAAAAAAAATCAAAGGAAAAGATAGATGGTACAACTTCTTTGGAAAACCATTTGGCAGTTTTTACAAAAGCTGAAATTTTACTTACCACCTTAACCCAAAAATATACTCCAGGGTGTATACCCCAAAAGACATTAATATATTTTTAAACTAAAATCATAAAAAGGGTTCATCACAGTGTTAATTGTTAATATTCCTGTATCAGAAAAAAACATAAAGAGCCATCAACAATAAAATGGGTAAATAAATGACAATGATTGTACTGCAACTATATCATCAAAAACTGAGTGAAGGAAGCCATCCCTAAAAGAGTAGTTTAGGATTTTGTTTGTAGAAGCTTCAAAACGAGGCAAAACTAATCAATGATGACAGAAGTAATAATGTTGTTCTTGGAGGGTTCCTGAACAGAGATTCTAAGTTGTTGACAGTATTCTGTGTTTGGTTATGTTGCATTTATTTTGTTGCTATCCATCAAAATCTGGTATACTTTTCCATATATAAGTCATACATAAATATTAAACAATCTGGGTTTTATGAAATTTGGTTTTCGCTATTCCAGATTCCTTGATTCACTGATTCCCATAAAAGGAATCCTGAATACGTATGTTAAACTCAAATTTACTGTCTTTATCAATAGAAGAGATAAGGCAATCAATTAACAGAATTATTTAGTTGATTGTACCGCTCACACATATTTACATTTTAAAAAGACAATCCATAAGAAAAAAACATGTCAAACATTTGGCTTTCATTAATCATTTAGGAAGATAATTTCAAGTGAATTTTTTTTAATTTCCCTCAAGTCATACTACAGATGAGAAAATATATTATTTTTACACATAAAGCCCAATTTCAAAATTCAACGTTACCAGATAGGAATGAAAAAGAAGATGCTGAGATCAGACAAGTGCAGAGAACAGTGTCAATAGTGTCAATGTTACGTCAAGTACTCCACTGAACTTTTAGTTTGTTTCAAGAACTGGGATATGAATTTTCACAGACAAAACAATTTGCTCTTTGCTTTCATAGACTTTACAATTTAGTAGTAGAAAGAGTTAATTTAAAAAGGGAAGCATAAGGCCTCCTTGGTGGTTTAGGACTTGAGTCTGAGCACTATCACCAAGGCCTGAGTTCCATTCCCTGCCAGGGAGCTAACCACATATCATGTGGCTGACCTCTCTTGTTTGGCACACTGCTCCCTTCAGCAGTGTATTTCAGTAAATCTGCCTGTTCTGCTCCCCACTGTTTCTGATGAATCCTATCCCTCCCTACCCCCACCCTGCACCTCTGGCATGAATCCCTATTCTTCTATGCAAAAATAAGTAAAATTAAAATAATTAAGAAGGGGGTTGGGTCTCCCTGGTGGCACAAGAGGTTGAGTGCTACACTGTGGGGCTTCCGCAGCCACTGCAGTATGAGTTCCATCTCCAGCAGGGAGGTAACTCTCATGGTGCAGCAGACCTCTCCTGCCAGGCCCGCTGCTCCCCTCAGCAGTGTATTTCTGTCCATCTGCCTGCTCTGCTCCCCATTCTGTCTCTGGTGAATCCTCTCAACCCCTGTTCTTCTGACCTGTACCCCAGCTCTTGTATGCATAAATGAAAAAAAGATATATATAAGTTCACACAGTTTGGCTTTTTGACTATATAAAATTCAGTGAATTATTTCGCCATTTTAATTGTGCCTGCCTCATGGAATTTTTATGAAGATGAAATGATTAAAAATACCTCTAACTATTTGTAAAGCAGCTCTTTCAGTAAGAATTTTTTAAAAGTGCATCTTGTGAAACATTGTGTCACATTTAATTGGTACCACATAATATTTCTGATTGATAGGTAACACATAAAATCAGACACATCTTACCACCAGCAGTGCCTTAGTTTCAATAAAAAATGGCAGTTATTCATTAAATAAATAAAATTATGTGATGAGAGCTTAAAATCTTATTAAAAAGGTTAAAGAAAACTTCCCTGAAAAATTAACTTTTGAGCTTAGATCTCAAGAGTTGGCAGAAGTTGAGGTGATAGACAAAAAATAAAAGCATCCTAGACAGAGGGAAAATTAAATTCACAGTCTTATGGCAAAAGGAAATATGGCACTCAGAAAGGCATAACTAGAAGAGTGGTCACATGACAACCCCATCTTAACACATCTTTAAGATTAATTTCCTTTCATTTGAAAGCAGACTTTTCCTTTACATGTATTCAAAATCTATCCAATTACTTTCAAAACTATGGTGTGAATTGGAAGTTGTAATATTTCTGTTGCAAGACTTCCCATTTTCATTTTTAACTATTGATTAAAAGGAAAGTCTGAATTCATTAACAAGAATGATAGATTTTACTAGCTATTTTAATATTTGCATATTTTAGTTTGTTCTTACAGATTCCACTAATAGGAATTTACCCAAAGAACACAAAAACAATAATTCAAGAAGAAACCTGTATTCCCATGATGGGTTATTCAACTGATTTTACAATAATAGCTTTTACAAAAGTGAACAAATATTATTATTATTTTAAAAGATTTCATTTATTTATAGATACAAGAGCTGGGGTACAGACCAGAGGTATGGGGGTTAAAGGCTTTACCAGAGACAAAGTGGGGAGCAGAACAGGCAGATCTACTGAAATACACTGCTGAGGGGAGCAGCGGGCAAGCAGGAGAGGTCTGCGTTACAATGTGGGTCCACTCCCCAGGCAGGTATGGAATTCGCGCTGCAGTGGCTGCGGAAGTTCCACAGTGCAGCACTCAACCCCTTGCACCACCAGGGAGGCCCAGAATAAATATTATTTCATTATGACAAATGGAACAAATCTAGTTACAAAATAAGAAAACTGATTGAATCACTGTAGAACACAAGTTAAAACATAATGAAATAAATTGGGTTTAATTTGAATGTAATAATCCATTACATCTACGCATCTCTTTCTTCCATTTTCATATAGTGAGCTAATTGCTTTTGCAAACCTGAATATAATAACATCTATAAGTGATAGGAAAGTATTCTGTTCTCTGAATTCCAAAACCACTTATGATTAGAAATATATGCTTAGTATACATTCAATAATTTGTGTAAGATTAATTACTTGTATGTGTTTTACTGTAATGTTTAAGCATGTTTATCCTTATTTTCAAATTTTCTAGTCACCATCCTTTAATTTTTTAAAACTTTTTGTTCTTAATTTTTCTTCCTTATTTTTTTTTAATTTTCTGGTGATATGAAAGTAAATAGTCTGTTTTGATTCTCCTAGAATATACATTTACAATTTTTAAAATACTGATCATTCTTCAATTATATCGTCATGAGTTACAGTTACCAATAACATGGTTGACACTGCTTTTCTGTAAGATGCGGAAATTTTATCATTTTTACTGCTGTCTTTATTATTTTACTGCTGTCTTTATATATATAAAGATATATATATCTTTAATATATTAAACTGATATATTGTTTGTTTTTCCACTGATTAGATTTTTTCCAGAACTTCTTTATCTTATATTACATAAGAATTTCCATTACAGTCTTTTTTTTTTTTAAGCTTTTATTTATTTATTTATTTTTTATTATTAGTTATGTTTGACATCATTTGTAGTCCCCAGGGGGTACCCACCACCATTTCACCCGTGCACCATCACCTCAGTCCCTTGTGCACCCTCTGGCATCATCCCCGTCTT
>JAGFMF010011830.1:16546930-16566223 GCA_019455555.1 Galemys pyrenaicus
GCAGTGCTTACCCAAAGTTGCAGCTAGCTGAAGTTGTTGGTTTTGTGGGGGGAGGAGGGAGCGTAGCTCCAGGGCTTGCGCACCTAGGCTCGGTGGAGGTTCTGTACTTCCCAGTGTTCTAGAGTCCCGAAGGGTATGTTTGGGGCTCCCCACTGGGCGCTGAGGCTGTGGTTTTCAAGTACTGGATTTTCCCTAGTTAGGTTGTTAGTCTGCTGCACCAAGCACGCCTTTCTGTACCAACTTGTGGCTTAAATACATCCCATCCCCCATTCAGTTTAGAGATCGGCTAAGGCTTAGCCGGTTAACTGTTCTTTGTCACCGAGGTCTCTATTTGTGAGGCTTCCCTCAGCCTAACTCGACTACCCGCTCCTTCTCTAGTATCCCTAAAGTTAGAGACTTAACTCACCAGGTCTGGAGCGCTTCCTCAGTTGTCTGTATCGCTGCAATTCTCCCCACTAGGCTGTTTATAAGCTTTCTCTTCGGTGTTGGGTTTCTGGGTTTGTCTTGTAGTTCCTGGTTCGCCGACTTAGTAGATGTGGGGAGGGGAAAGGGAGAAGGGGCTGGGGCAGGATGTTTAAATGGCTTTTCTCCTTTTGTTAGTCTCTTCTGTGCGTCCTTCTTCCCTGGGTAGGTTGAAAATATAGTCCAATTTATCCTCAGTGTTACAGTTCCTACTGGGGCCTGCTGTATTTTTTCCCTTTTTCCTGTATCTTCCAGGAGCTTTTTAGCCTATTGTCTCTCCGTCGCCATCTTTTTTTCTCCAATCTCCATTACAGTCTTAACCTTTTCAGCCTTTAGAATTTTATAATGAAAATAAAATATAAAGTTGATAATAGAAAATACATAAATAGAATTACACATATTTTCTAGTGTTTCCAGTATTCTCTGGAGAAAATAATTGCCCATTTATGTTAAAATAATTTTCTCTACTTGCTGACTCATTCATGATTCTCCACTATTTTATTCCGGATGTGATGAACCTGCTGTTACTGCTTGTAGAATTTTTAGGATGTATTTGTGGAAATTTTAAGCGGTTATATTTGTACTAAAGAAATGTTAGCAAAAGAAGTGAATAATCATTGAGAGTTCTTATCTCAACAATAATTTAAATCACAGAATATCTTTTTATGAAAATATTTTTTATGATTATGAGCATGTTCATGAAGTCTAGTCAGGCAGTTTTTGTCCTAAGTAAGTAAAATGATTAAATTAATTCTTAAATTTATGATGCAATGTCATTATTTTACAAATTTGCAAGGCTCACTAAAAAGAAGTCTGAACTGAAGCCGTTCAATGATATTGGTTCCATGAACCTTGTCACATAATGTCAAAGAGTGTCACATTATGTTTTATATTGAACACAGGTTAACATAATACTAGTATTACTTAATAAAAATTTGGCTTTTCTTTCTTTTTTGGTTTCCTGATTTTTCTATTTTTTTCTCTTTCTATATTTTATTTATATATTTTTGACATCAAATGTTGTCCCCTGTGACTTCCCACCACCATTTCACCAGTGCACCATCACCTCGGTCCCTTGTACTCTTTCTTCCTTCAACCCATTCCCTCCCTCCTATTTTCTTTGTTCCCTATTTGTCTTTTTGTTTTTGTTGTATTTTGTTTTTGTTGTATTTTGTTTTTGTTTATTATCATTATTATTGTTATTATTCTTTTCCTTGGTTGCTATTTGGTTCCCTTCTATTGCTCCTACAGGACACACCATCCAGTACTTTTCTTTTGCCTTCTGACTTATTTCACTGAGCATAATCCCTTCTAGCTCCTTCTATGTTTCTATAAATGACTCTAGTTTATCATTTTTCATTGCTAAGTAGTATTCCATCACGTACATGTAGCACATCTTCTTGATCTCTACTACATTGCTGGTGGAAATGCAAGCTGGTCCAATTGTTATGGAAAGCAGTGTGGTGGTTCCTCAAACTACTAAGAATGGAACTTCCATATGATCCAACAATCCCACTCCTAGAAATATACTCAAAAGACACAAAAACACTGATTCAAAAGAATACCTGCACCCTTACAATAGGTAAGACCTGGAAACAACCTAAATGCCCCAAAACAGATGATTGATTTTTCTATTTTTAATAAGATGTTACTCCATATTTTCCAAATTCTCACAGATACAAGATTATTTTGCTATTAAGTTCTCATCT
The DNA here is from genome assembly GCA_019455555.1 of Galemys pyrenaicus. Taxonomy (NCBI): domain Eukaryota; kingdom Metazoa; phylum Chordata; class Mammalia; order Eulipotyphla; family Talpidae; genus Galemys; species Galemys pyrenaicus. The sequence continues at coordinate 16,549,102 of JAGFMF010011830.1, forward strand.
GATTGAAAACGTAGATGCATAGAATTTTTGTGTCATTCATTTCTTCACTAAAAATTCTGTAGACATTGATAGATATTCTGGAGTATTTATAGACATCTGAGAAAAATTGATTTATAATTTCTAACAAGGCATTTTTTAGTATATTAAGATGTCTATAGGATGCTTTTCTTAATACATCTTACATTTCAGAGAATGGTCCATATTTTAAAAAAAAGAAAAAAATGCTGACTAAGGTAATGTACACTGGTGGTATGGGCCAAACCATGGTAAAAAAACAGTATGGACTTTCCCCAAACTATTAAAATAGATCTACCATATGATCTAGAAACTCCACTCATAGGTATATATCCAAATAATACAAAATCAGTAATTTGAAGTTATATGTGCCTCCTATATTCATTTCAATACAATTTGCAGTAAACATTTGAAAACTACTTACGTGTCCAAGAACAGATAAGGGGATAATGATGTGTTATCTATATATGATGGACTACTACTCAGCTATTGGAAAAAAAAAAGGTGCAATCTTTCCATTTCAATGACATGGATGGAACTGGAAGGAATTGTGCTAAACATTGTGCATTCATTGTGCTAAGTGAATTAGAAGGAGAAAGACAACTACTGGATGATTTTACTCACACAGAATCTAGCAAAACAAAATAAAAGAATAGGGATAACTATTTTATATTGTGGTTATTTCTAGTGTGCACTGTACTGGTTAGGGGCATCTAGCATTTTAGATGTAAGCATATATGTGATTTTAGGTTTACAACTAAGACTGGCACAATTTACTCTCAAAACACTGATAATTACAGTTCAATCCTACTTTATGTGGTCAGGCCTAGATTCTGATTACTGAGCTAACTCTCACCCCACCAAAAATGTGAATGGAGAGAAAGCACCTGTGTTATCTCCCAGGAAACTTAACAGAGTATAACTTCAGTGAGTTTGTTTGGAGACTTGATGATTTTCAAGGTATGAGTGCCTCATTTTGCAAACTTTTTGAGGCATCAAAACTAATAATCCGATCCCACACAGTTTTTAAATCTATTTGGAAAATCCTAGGCCCACCTTGACTTCAGTTTTGTATGGATTTTGTTTTCCTGTTTCATTAATAGTATCTGACAACTTTTAATTATTTTTCTTTGAATTAATCCATATAACATTTAATGGTTTTAATAAGTACTATATTCCTATGCATTGGAGTAGAATTTCATATCATATTAATTTGACATATACTGGTATTTGTATTTCCACTGCATTATGTTCTATGAATCATAATGGTTCTTTGTTTACTGAGTTAGTTATTCAATAAGCGAATAAACTAGAAGTAAATGCCTTAAGTGTTTATGTTCATTGGAAAAGTGGAGAAAAAGAACCAAAGTGGCCCATCTATCATATCAGAAAACTTAATATGGGATAATGAGAAGAAAAAGGGTTTATAAAAAGGCAGTCAAAAAAAGAGTAAAGAATACTGTTTTTGGGAAAAAATTGCTTAAGACCTGACTTCTCTAGGGAGATAAAATAAAAGTCATCATTACAACACTAACTTTTTATTAAATTGTTTTATTTTACTTTACTTTGTCATATTCATGTTATATTTATGTTATTATATAAAGTTTCCTTAACTCTTCACAAAATGCACATGATAAAAATTCTGCCCAAATGAGGGAAGATCTCATTGAAAATATATAGTAGAAATGCCATCTAATGCAAATTTCTACTAGCAAGTTTCTCTCCATGACATTTCCAACTTGACAAATTTACATCACAATGCAGATATATAATTATTATTTTGTTGGCAATAGTGCCACTTTTCCTCCAAATAGAAACTATGTGTTTACTGCTTTCCAGATGTTCAACTCCTTCAGTTATTCTTGCAAAAAACGATTTTTATTGTTAAAAAAATTGAACAAGTTTCTTTGTGTGTTTATTGTTTCATTTGCTAAAAGGCAGTTTATTGACACAGCACATACATTGCCTTCTTGCTTTCTCAGAGTACCTTGTGGCTGCTGGCTATTTTGTTTTGTTTTGTTTACCTGCATTTGCTGAACTTAGTATGAATTGTAGGATAATGCTTACTAGGAACATGGATTATAAAGATAAAAGAAAGAAGTATTAAGCTCTTTCCCAGTCAATTCCAAATGCACCTTTATGCCTATAATATCCTATAAACACCAGGCAATTCTGCCAGCTGCTCTTGACTCTTGAAGGACTTGATATTTCCTCTCATTCTGGTACCAGCCACTACCTTCAAAGAAAGAAACTTACAGAAGCTGGAAGTAGACAAGCAGGATGTTTACCAAAGCTATAGATAAACTCCAGGACCTGATAGCTCTCTGCTGACTATGAGTTCCTACAAAAACAAAATAAATGAAATATAAAAAGATACTAAGTCTAGATATAAAAGCTAGTTTGGGGATTTAATTTTCATTATATTTTTCTGATATTTTATAAATATGATATCCAGGCTTATTGACCATGATGCACTAATGAGAATGAAGTGGAAAAAAAAAAAAAAGGGATTTAACTAACTGAATGGACTGATAAGTGCATAGTTGACTTGCTTCCATTAGACAGAAACCTCCTTTTTCTCATTGTATTTTTACACAGCTGAAAACAAATGCACTGGCTTCAGATAAAAACGGAAACACCATCCAAGTACCAAAACTTATGAGGTGTAATTCCTGCTTCTGTAGTGATTTTATTTTAGACTATCAAATGTTAAAACCAGACATATTTTAAGAAATTAGTTTTTTAAGTAACCCTTGATTATATAGTTAATAGTATTTTATAAGGATGGGTCACCCCTCAACCCCCCCAACCAGGTGCAGTCACTAAGAGTATACAACACCTAGATACTCATACTCCTCCACCATAGTCATTGTACTCTTTACCCAGTTTTTTTTAATTTATTTTTTTAAATTTTTTTTATTAATATATATTTTTTTTTAATTTACATCTTCCCTCAACCCTCCCCCAGTTTGTTCTGGGCTCTCTTCAGCTCCTTTTCTCCCCCACTGGATGCCTCAGTTCTATGGTTCACTTTAATGGTTAGTTCTTATGTTTGAGCTTATTTGATCCTTTGTTTGATTTCTCCATATTCCAAATATAAGCGACACTATCTGGTAATCGTCTTTCTTCTTCTCACTCTTTTCTTAGCATAATCCCTTCCATCTACATACATGTCACCTCAAATGGCATGTTTTTCTTCTTTGATTACTGAGTAGTATTCCATTGGTTATATATACCATGTGCTCTAGACCCACTCATTTGTTTTTAAAACTTGGCTTCCACACTGACCATTATAGTTATAATAAACATGGGAGGGCAAGTTTTCTGTTAAAAAAGTAGTTTTTTTTTTTTTCATTCTTATGGTAGCCACTAGGAATGGATTATTAGGTCATATAACAGATTATTTCTAGACTCTTCAGAAACTGTAAGGGCTGGACCAGTCTATCTTCCCATCAGTGGTGTAGAAGGGTTCTGTTTTCTCCACACCCTCACTAGCACTTGCTATTTCTATTAATTTATTTTTTAACATGTGTATATTGCTTTTGGGGGGGTGCAGGACTCCATAAATGTATTAGGCCCATAGGGTATATCTTTGTTTAAGGTGATTGTGTCCCTTTTCATTGTTAGTCTTATTGATTTCTTCATTGGTGAGAATGAGGTGTTGAAGTCTCCTATCACAAATATGTTTTTTTTTTCTAAAAATAGTTTTCAGAATCAATATATATCTTTATGTTCTTTCATTTGCTGAATATACAGTGATAAGGGTTATCTATTCCTGATGTATTGTTCCCTTAGTCATTTAGTCTCCATCCCTTATCATTTTGACTAGAAGTCGATTTTGTATGATATGATATGACTATCTCTGCCTTCCTTTGAGTCCCAGTCACTTGTTAGATTGCTTTTCTTCCCTTTTCCTGAGTTTTTTTTATTGGCTTATCATTGGAAGTCAGCTGCATCTCCCAGAGACAGAATATTGAACTCTGTTTCTTAATCCTACTGGATACTTTGTGTCTGTTAATTGATAAATTTAGTCCACTTACATTTAGAAAGATTATTAATATATTAAAGTCTGTTGCTCCCATTTTTGCTTTAATTTTGTGTTTCTATATAATTCCTTGTTTCATTTTTTTGTATGTGTTCCTCCCTTTGGCTTAAATTCTAGACCTCCTTTTAATATTTCAATTACATCATTTCATTTTTTCCTTGCCCACAGTAATTCTTCAAGAAGTTCAATGTTACCTTGATCTACATTCATTTATGGGTTATCTGCTTCTCCCCCCTGGCTAGCCTCAGTATTCTTTCTTTATCCTAAAATGTTGGCATTTTCACTACTATATGTCTTTTAGGTCACAATTTGCTCAGGTGACCTGGTGTTCTTCAATTCATGGACTTGTATGTTTATTTCTTTCCACAGGTTTCAGAAGTTTCCCCTTTATTAATTTAAATATGTTCTCTGTTCCTTTCTTTCTTTCTCCCCATGCTGGGATATTCTTATATTACCTTTACTTATAGAGTCAGATGCTGCTTTATGTGTTTCATTTTCTTTCTTTTTTTCTTCTATTTGCTTTCTTGTGTATTTACACCTTCACATTAACTGATTCACTCTTCTGATAGGTTTCTTCTATCATCAAATATGTCTACAGTATTTTTAAACTCCTCCATTGATCTTTTAACATCAAAAATTTACATTATTGAGTACCATTCTCAATCTTTGTTAATTTATTTTGTTTCTCAGGCCATCCCTTTCTTTTTCTGAATTTTCTTGTATATCTTTGACTTGCTTTTTTATGTTTTCTCTATGTTGCCCTCAAATTTCTTTATCATGACAAGATACTTGAATTATGTATCCAAAGAATAACAGATTTTCCATGTCTTTGTGATCATGTTTTTGAAATTTGTCCTTGTTCTATTATGTCATATTCTCTTGAGAACTCATGTAGGCATTGTTATATTTTTCCAGCTTCTTATTCTTTGTTTTCAAGGCAGTTCTGTTGCAGGTCAGGCTTCTGTTGGCTGTAACTCTGACCCCCTACAGAGGGTGCCTTTTGAGTGAGTCTATAGAACTTTGGTGCCTGGAAGGGCCTTCACAGAAGCTATGCTCCAGCCCACCCATGCTGGGTTCAGGTGCTTACCAGTGGGTCTCTGGAACACTTTGACACAAAGACTAAACATTTTTTTTTATTATTAATTATATTTGACACCATTTAATTAAATCCAAAAGAAAATTAGATTCCTAAGAAAGACTGAAAATTACTGACCTGAGCACACTAGCCCCACACTCTGAAACTCTGGCCATAAATTACTATATAACTGATATTGCAAAAGCAGACAAAAGAGGAGCATGTCCTAAATTTGTTGAACTACTAAATGATTGCTCAAAGAAAAGAGTCTTTCATATATTGTAAAAACAGTTTACCCTTTCACACATACTAAGTTAAATCTATGCTAAGTCTGTTGGGTTGTTTGATTTCTTTGTGTATTTTTGTTATTAGCCCTTTGTCAAATGTATGGTGTGCAAATTTTTTCTCCAATTCATTACACTGTCTTATTTTAGCATTGTTTCTTTCACTTTGCATTTGTAGCTTTTTAATTTGTAGGCCCAGTTGTTTATATTCTCTTTTCTTTCTCTTGTTGTTGAAAAAACATCCACAAAGACATCACAGATGCCAATGTCATGCAGTGATTTTCCTGTTTTCTTATGAGTTTCCAGTCTTATATCCAAGTCCTTTATACATTTTTAGTTAAATTTTGATTATGGTATAAGACAGTAGTAGTTTCATTATTTTACGTGTCTGTCCTATTTTCTCAGCACCATTCTCAAATCCTTTGCTTTATATTAACTGTACATTAATTGATGGGTTGATTTCAGGGTTCTCAATTCCATTCTATTGGTCTGACATTTTTTATTGTAGTACTGTACTATTTTGATCACTATAGCTTTGTAGCATAGTTTGAGGTATGGGAGTGTGATTTCAACTATTTTTTTTTTTTTTTGTGGTCAGGATTCATTCACTATTTGAGGTCTTTTATTATTACATAAGAAATTCAGTAATGCTTATTCTATTATTTTAAAGAATGTCATTGAAGTATTGTAGGGTTTGCTTTGTATCTATATATTGTTTTGCTATTTTAACAATGTTAATTCTTACAACTCCTTTGCAAGGAATATATCTTTCCTTTTCTTTTCATTTATTTCCTATAACAATGTCTTATATTTTTTATTTGTTTTATAAATCCTTCACTTCATTTATTAAGTTTACTCCTGGGTAGCTAATCCTTTTTGAAACAACTCTAACTGACATTATTTTCTTGATTTCTTTCTCTCATACCTAATTATTTCCAATAACAATGTAACTAATTTTTGTAAATTAAATTTGTAACATTGCATTTTACTGCACAGACTTATTGTTTCAATTCATATTTCAGTGAATTATTTAGGGTTTTCTATGAATAGTATCATGTGATTTGCAAATAGTGATGTTTTACTTATTTTATTTCTTTTATTTATATATATTTGACACCAATTGTGTTTTACTTATTTTTTTAGAAAAAGATTTATTTTCTTTATGTATGCATACAAGAACTGGTGTATAAGCCAAAGGTGTGAGGGGTGAAGGATTCACCAGATACAGATTGGGGGGGCAGAACAAGCGATTGACTGAAATATACTACTGAGGGGAGCAGTGGGAGAGATAGGAGAGGTTGGCCACACCTTGTGTGTCAGTTCCTTGGCCAGGGATCGAACTTGTGCTGCAATGGCTGCCTACAGCTTCATAGTGCTGAGACTTAACCCTTTGTTCCACTAGGGAGGACCTGGTTTTAATTATTTTTTTCCAAATGATTTCATATTGGGATTCTTGTGGGAGCAGGTTGATTCCAAACTGTGGAAGGAGATGAGGACTTTCATATTTACAAAACTTACATTGTTACTGAGATAATGAAATATTTTTGTATTTTAATTTACATATTATATTGTGAAGTCCCTGAAGTTACTAGAGGTTTTTCAAGCTATCATAATATTTCTTATATAAAAACTTGGAGGCTGATTTTTTTAAAGATGAGATTTTTTTAATGTAATGAGCAGGTAATAGGGAAAATTATATTTCAAAGTATGCATTATTTTCCTAGACAGCTGCAAAAAATACCACAAACTGGATGGCTTGAAATGACAAATTTACTCTTTCAGCAAATTTACTCTCAGCAAGCCAAAAGTCTGAGATCAAGGTGTTGTCACGATATTGCTCTCCTGAAATTTCTACAAGAGAATTCTTTCTTACTTTTTCCAAGCTTCTGGTGATTTTTGGCAATAGTTGACACTCATTTACTTTAATTATGCCACTCCAATATTTACCTCTGTTTCCACATGTCTCTTCCCTCTGTGCATCTCTAATCACGTTTTATTTTTTTAAAGGGATGCCAACATTTGAATTAAGGGTCTAATCTCTGATACAGTAGGACCCAAAATAGACTACACAGTTAAGTCACTATTTCAATCACATTCATAGGTATCTGGGGTTAGCACTCAACATAGTCTTCCTAAAGCAAATATTTTATTTTTTTTTTTAAAGATTTATTTATTTATGCGTACAAGCACTGGGGTACAGGCCAGAGGTGTAGGGGGGTGAGAGGATTCACCACAGGGAGCGGGGAGCAGAACAGGCAGATCAACAGAAGTACACTGCTGAGGGGAGCAGCGGGCTAGGCAGGAGAGGTCTGCTATGCCATGTGGGTCCCCTCCCTGGCCGGCAGCAGGGATTGAACTCGCGCTGCAGTGGCTGCGATTTAAAGCAAATATTTTAATCCACCTCCACCTCAAGATTATTATCAAAGTATTCTTAAAATTTCTACAAACCAAAGTGTATGCCAAAAGAACAAGTGAGGTAATGAAACCTGAAAATTTATTATTCAGGTAAACTGTCAAATCTCACAATCATGTTGCAGTCACATAAAAGAAGTTATTCCCTCATCCCTAATTAAGCTAGTTCTTTCACATGAAATTGTTCAGCCTTTAATTTTGATATACTCATTTTCAGAAAATGCTATCTAGTTAATGGCCAAATGCATATGAATAAATTTAGATTTGCCATATCTTTAGTTCTAATGAAATTTTTGCTTTTCTGTGATGAGGTTTGAAAACACTCTAGGGAATTTAGGGACTGAGGAAAGCAAAGAGAAAGAGGAACAACAATCAGTTGTTTCAACTTGTTTTGAACAACTTGATTTGGAGTTTTCCATGCTCAAGGTCCTCTGAGGTGGAATGTATAGCTGCCAAACAATGTGCAAATACAGACTGTGCAACCATATACACCCTCCTTACCAGAAACACCACTGGGAAGGAAAAAAAAAAGATTTTTCCATTTTGGAAAATGATTTTGGTATAAAGGACATGTGAAAGCGATATTTTTTTTTCCTTAGCCTTCATCATTACAAATATGCACTATCATATAAATTATCTGTCAGGTGTGAAGTATAAGACCCACTGAATAGAGTTGCAACATTGATAAAGTACAAAAGGTTATTGATGAACATTTAAAATATTTCTACAGGGCCTTGATGGTGGCGCAATGGGTCCAGCACAGCACTATGAAGCATCCACCACTTTGTTCCCTGCTGCAAGTTAGGGAGGTGACCCACATGGAGCAGCAGACCTCTCCTGCCTCACCCGCTACTCCCCTCAGCAGTGTTTTTCAGTCAATCCACCTGTTCTGTTCCCCACTGTCTCTGTTGAATCCTCTCATTGCCCACACTTTGGCCTGTACATGGGTTCTTGTATGCCTAATTAAATGTCTTTAAAAGTATAAATAAAATAAAATCTTCTTATCTGGTCAAATGAAATACGTATTATTTTTGTTTGTTTTGTTTACTAAAAGTTATTTTTTATTATTTTTAAAACATTTTTAAGCCATTATTCTCGAGGAAATATGAATTTACAATTGACTTTGTTCATTTATTCTACTAAATGAATTTACAACCAAAATGTAGGTGCCTTCATTATTAATTTTACTTTCCCTCTTTTTAAATGAAAGTTTTATTGACTTAACATTGCATCATAATATATATGTTTCAGGTGTGCATACTTACAAATCAATATTTTTATGTACTACATTAAGTTCACCACTAACAGTACAATTCTATCTTTTGTTATATAACTGATCCCTTTTAGGCAGCTTTTGTACCAAGACTGCCTTCCTGTGTCTATGAAGGCAATTCTTTCTGCACAGAAAAACCTCCATCAAAAAACCAAACAAATAAACAAGTCAAAAACAGAAACAAAAAAATCAACCTAAATGGGGGAAGGTACTAAGTTACTTGCACATCATATACAGAATATGCAAAGAATTCATAAACCTCAACAATACATAGGCAAACAACCTCATTAAAAATGGACAGAAAATAATAGAAGCTGTTGATAAGAAAAGATGTTCATCTCATATGGCTAGTGAAATGAAAGTCAAACAAGACTGAAGTGTCATATTACACCTGTAGGAATTACACCTGTATCTTTTGTTATCCAAACAATAAAAGACAAGTGTTGGAGAGGACGTGAAGAGAAGGGTATCCTTGAACACTGTTGTGGGACATAAACTGGCGCAACTATTATGGGAAACAGTATGGAGTTTTATTGAAAATATAATTCCATATGATCCAGTTACCCTAATTCTTGGTATTAACACCTCAAATACAAAAGATACTAATTTCAAGAGATATATGCATACTCATTTTTATTGCAACACATTCTGGCAATAACTAAGAGCTAGAAACAATCCCAATATCTATAAAAAGGTGATAAAGTAGAGAAGATGTGATATATATACCTTCCTGCCATTCACAAAACGTATTGTGCTAATGAAACAAATTAGATGGAAAATACAAATTCTCTGACTTCTTTGATAACTTTTTCCTATTTTCAAAATATGTTTTATTATTTTGAAGAGACTCATTTATTTAAAGTATTTTAAAATTTTATTAAATAGCATTGCTTTACAATAGTTTTATTTTTCTTTTTTAAATTTTGACATGACTAAATTTAGTGTCAGAAGATTATACTTAGAACTTAATACATGGACATTTATGCAATGTCTGTTATATTTTTCTTCATCACATTTTTATCACTTTAGTTCTTCTCTACACCCCTGTTAATTTACAAATGGATCAAATGTTTGTTTTCTTACTGGTGTCCTTAGCCCTACTATTCTAATGACTAGTCCATTTTGTTGATCATTATTGTAACAAACTACATAATAAGTCATGTTGAACTTTACCTGTCATTTATTTACTGACTCCCTTTTTCTAGTAAGCAAAACTCAGTGTCTTCTATTGGCTTCAAAACCTACTACCAGTGCCTCAATACTCTTGCTATTGAATTAAGCACTTTGGTGAATGCACATAAACATGATTTATATTCACTTATTAGTTCCTCAACAGTTCCTGTCTGGAACACTTTCTCAAACAATTTTTGAACCTACAAATGCACGATCTTTTAAGTTCAGTCCTCTGTATACTACAGGTTACAGAGCCAGTTGTTGACAGTGTCGGTCACACAACATATGATTTCTTATTCAGGTTAACAGTACTTTTCATTTCAGAAAAGAAAACTTCATTAATGTGCTTTTGGACACCAATTTTTTCCACAAATTTGATGATAGGATCCCACTGGACAGTAGCACAACCATTAACTCACTTTTCCGAACTTCATATGATCTGAGACACTGTTCATCAGCTGCTTTGTGAGGCTCGGGGCTGGGCATGTGGTGATGTGGCCCTGCTCTGACCTGACCCTGACCTGAGTGGGAGTGTCTCTTGAGACATTGCACTATAGATATGTCAGTCTACTCACATAAATTCCAGACCTAGTCCTACCACACACTCCTGGGTATTTCTTAGCCTAAATCTCTGTTATACCTTGAGAACATATTCGTTTGTTAGTGGATACACAGGACACATTTATAAGACACATGTATATACATATATATGTCTTGAAAATAAGTGTCAGGTGAATAAGGAGTTTAGGGGGAAATTATTTTTGTTTTGATGATATAAAAATTACAGCTTAAAACATGAGGAAATTGAAGGATATGATTATAACAATGCCTGGAAGGTGGACTCTTCAAGTCAGAAAGTATAAAGAGACAGAAAACAATTACCACACTATCTATTTCAGAAATTTTGCACAAAACATGGGTTGTAAGTGTGGCTCTGCCACCTACCAACTGTGTAGCTTGAAGAAAATTACAGTTTCCCAGAACCTCTATTTCCTCTATGGGTTTATTTATATGGTTAGAAATAGCCTATATAAAATGACTTATTTTGTGCCAGGCAAATGGCCTGGACTCACTAAGTGGTTCTATACTTACTATCATTGTTTCTTGATTAATGCAAATCTAACCACCATCATCTCAGCAGGCTTCATTTTAGCATTCACATGACAGACATTAGAAATCAAAATTGACCTTAGCGATGATTTAGTCCAGTCTCCTCATTTTTCTGAGAAAATTAATGCCCAGAGAAATTAAGTGACTTGCCCCCAGTTACAGGGCCAGTTAGCGGCAGTGACAGTGTCAGTCACAGAACATATGATTTCTTACTCAGGCTCAGGATATTTTTCCTTTTAGGAAACTTCATTAATTGCAGTACATATGTCTTAATAAACATGTGTTTTAAAATGCATACTAATTATACATAGACAGTCAATGAACTGAAATAAATGGAATAATTATTAAATCTAAGTATTGTATTGTGTTAGTGCTGTACATTTACATTCAGGACATGCCTGATGTGCAAGGCAATTGAAGGTTCTCGATTGCTTCTAACAAGTCTAATCTTCCTTGGAAGCCTTGACCCTGCCAAACAGTTCATAGTCGAGATTTAAACTACCTAACTAATATCATCTCAGACTTCAAATTATTTTTTTTTTCTGGAAAATGTTTTGTTTACATATTACCACCCACAAGTCCCAAGATGGGAAGGAACATAAAGAAATATGTTGATTTGGCAGAAGAGGTATTGATATCTAGGGATTCTGGGACATTCCCAGATAGCAGCTGTAGGATGGCTGGTCCATTCTGAGGGTTCTTAAACTATGTGATCGGGTACAACATAAATCATGACTTGTTTTCTTAAACATTTGATGGCTTGGTGTGCTCCATTTTTATTTTCAAAATCACCCTCCACCTTGTGCTTGATTAGACTATTTACACTGTAGTGTCTTACACAAAGTTCAACTTGTCTCTTGTCAGGGTCTCTCAAGCAAACCTGTTAGTGCTGGGTTCAGATAATTTTCATTTACTCCAAAGGGCATGCAAGCACTCCTGAGTCCTATCTGTGCCCTATAAAACCAAGGCAGTACTGAGCATTCTCTCAGTCCTCACTGCTTCACACTGTCATGCCTTCATTTTGAATGTACCATGGCTGACCCACATTGCTACAAATACAACATCATGGTGCTGTCTTTTCAGAGTCAAAAATAGAAGTGGGGGAAAAAAAAACATAAATAAAAATACCTTCTGATTAGGCTTTCTCCTGAATTAACTGAGATTTTAGAAGTGTGGGCAAAAGTTAATTTGTTTACACCATGTTTCTGCTTTTATTTTCCTTTATACTTCCTATATGTCTTGGCATCTTCATTTTACCCCAGCTTCATTGGATCAAAATGAGTGCTCATTACATTTCTTTTTCACTCTACCCTTATCTTTTCTAACATAATTTCCTTATGCTTTTTCTGCACTTTGGATAATAACTATCCATGATTTAGGACAAATAGGTTAGGATAATGATACTGAAGTCTGAGATATCTATAAACTAGTATTCAATTTATAATCATTGTACTTTTCATCTATATATACACATGCACATATATTTATAGGGTATTTACTGAAAGCTGAATTTATACAAAAGGGACACTAAGATTGATTATTCTAGCTAGGGATATTGGGTCTGTGATAGAGGGTAATTGCTACCTAATGATGTTAATACATTGCAAAGAATCATACCAAAGCATTAAAGGTGATAGAAAAAATGACAGACGTGTTTCTTTATCATCATTTTCTTCTTCTCACAAAAATGGAAAATGTATTATAAAATATAAGTTATATGACCCATTGGAATATACATAAAAAGAAAACTCACAAAGAACCAGATTTAACAGAATTTGGAATTTGTATTACATTGTAATTTCCACTTAATTGTCCTTTATTCAGAATTAAACCTTCGTTTTTCTCCAAAACCTCAAAGACTCACTTAGAGTATTATTTTATTGTGTGGCATGAGCTATTATTTTTTTTAATTTTTCCTTTTGATTATCCATTACTTCATGTGGGTTTTAAATTTGTAACTTGAATTTTAAAACAAAACATTTTACATGTATCAGCTTGCACAGGAGGTTAATGATTTTATTCACTCAGCTCTAACTTAGTTTTCTCAGTGTTTAAGATTCTCTGGTGTTTTCTGTCAGTGTAATCATCCCTCTTTAAGAAAAAAAAATCCTAATTTTATTATGTCCCTGTGTAGTTCAACAGAACTAAAATTTGAACAAAACAGAAATAGACATATAGAGAAAGAAACCCCTTAATGTGAAAAGTATTTATTCATTAAAAGTAAAGCATCACACCTCTTCCCTTATTTTTAAGTGTATCCTCTAGCTCCTCAGTCATATCACAAACTTATTTTAAAAATAGAATAAAGATACATTAAATTAATTTTTATAAACTTTAGTGAATGTTAAAATTTCATATTCTTATCAAACAATACTGATTAGAAATGAAAAACTTTACTATTTCCTTTGAAAATGTATAAGTAATCTTATTTTATTACAAACACATCAATATTACTTTCTGTATAACTTCTCCTGGTCAGCTGAACTGGAAGATGAGTAATCTTAGCTCCCTCAATGCATGTATCAGTTTGCACAGGAGGTACATAGTATTTGTAGATTAAAATATGGTATTTATAGGAAAATTTTCTAGATCTTTATTCTAATTGTGTTAGAATACACTGTACACTGTAAACTTTTTTACATTGTAAAAATGTCATTTTTGGTATTTTTTTTCCTTCATGATCTAGTTCTAGAAAAACATTGACAGATAATGGGAGAAAGTTCAAAAGCAACAGTAGATTTCTTTCTACCTAGAACATTATTAAAGAAATTTTACTTACTAAATAAAGCTCTGTGCTTTCACATTAGTAAACTTCTACATTTTATGAAAGTTTTCAATGATTGTTTAAATCTCTAATCTTAATAGGAACACAAATAATAATTTTGTACACCTACTGTATAATTGAGATATTGTATATTTAGGCTAGATTTAACTTTTTATTCTTAATCATTATATGATAAATTAAAATATATTTTATTCTTTATCCCTAATTTCCCTATGTTCCTTCCCCTTGGCCCTCCTTTTTCCTTCTGTTCTCCCATCCCTGTTTTCCCTTCATCTCCTTCCCACATTTTCTTTGTATTATTAAAAAGAGGAAGATGACTCCTGTAACTATTTTACTTAGTGATTGTCAGCACACCTTGACAATTACTTTCACTACTGTTCTCTTAACTTCTTGACTGTGGAGTAATCTTTGTTCTTTCATTTATTACTACTTTAGTGCTTGGTTTTTAATACACTGTTGGTTTGTTTCAAGCAGCTAAATTTTAACTAGGTAAACATTAATAAGAAATTTAAATGAATTTAAAATTTAAAATGAATTTTGTTCTATTTAATGTCCAAATTAAATTCCCAAATTATTTATCCCCAAATTTGGGCTACATTACTGCTGTTTTTATGGTATTACATATAATTGTTAAGCAAATTTTATAAAAGTAGATCATAAAAGTTTTAAATTCCCATTGAAAAATTTAATTAATACAAAATTTAATTAATTAATAAAAGGAAAAAATAAAAATTATTTCCTTGTAATCTTTATTTCTTTTCCAGAATGCACTGCTGAAAAGTTTTTATATTCATAATTTCCCTTTAATATTGAAAGACATATTAATTACTTACAGAAATACATATAAATAAATAGTTTAAGTAAAACCTGCATCATAGAATGTAATTGTCCTACAATTAGAGTTTTTAAATGAATAGTTTTTCATGAGTATTGCTAAACTCATTTTAACCAAATTCCTCATCTGGTGTCTACTCAAAGAATACAAAAACACTAATTTGAAGGGAAACATGGATTCTGATATTCTTTATAGCACTATTTACAATACTTAAGAGGTGGGAAACAGCCTAAATGACAAATATAAATGAGTGGATCAGGAAAATGTGGTGTATAAATATGTAATGGAATACTATTCAGCATTAAAAATAAAAATAAACTTGCCATTTGTAACAACATGCATCGAGCTGGAGAGAATTGTGCTAAATAAAATAAATCAGAAAGAGAAAAAGATACATTAGAGGGTCACTTACATGAGGTAAACAGCAAACCAAAGAAATAGTCAAATAAAGGCAAACTATGAATTAACCCTAGAATGCTAACTATAGAACTAAGGTTACCAGAGGGGGAGGTGTGAGAAGAAAGTAGAGAGGGACCACAATGGACTGACTATGTTGGTGAATATTAATGTTTTTGTGGACAGTGTGGTATGGTAATAACACCTAAAGAGAGAGATTCTATACTTGTAAAACACAAACAATGATGTAAACCAGTGTTACCTCAATATATAGATTCTCAATATAGGTATGGCAAATAATATGGATATGGTATTCATATTGTGGTATATGTTTTTTGAATGGAGAAGCAAAGACATAAATCTCAACATGATTTATATTAAATTTCAATTTGAAATATTTAATTAAAATTCTAGTGCTGACTGGATCAAGAAGCAGTGGTATATATATAAGGGAATACTACTTAGCAATCAAAAAAGATAAACCCCATGCCATTTGTTGCACATGAATAGAGCTAGAAGGGTTATGCTCAGTGAAATAAGTCAGAAGGTTAAAAAATATATATTGAACTACATCACTTATAGGAGAAATATAGGGAAACAAAACAATGTTAAAAGAAAAAAAAGACAAACTTGTAGGCAACTATATCTCAGGCCTAAAGCAGGGAAGTGGGAGGAAAAAGGGATCAAAACAGGGGTGAGAAGAGCACAAGGCACCATGCTAATGGTTCACAGATGACATGTCAGTAGGGTATTTACGGGGACTACAACATAAAATATGAACAACAATGTTAAAAAATAAATATTGATAAAAAAGTAAAATTCCAGCACTTGCTAAAGTTTGGACTTAGATTTTAACTTAAATATGGGTTGGGATAGAAAGACACTGTCTGATCACTGTCTGATAACCTGTATTGAAAGTATTTTCTGATTTTCTAATAAAAGGTATTCACACAACATTAGTAATGGTGATATCAATAGTAGAAAATATTAATTTTATTGTGCAATATTGAAATATCATTTTAACTGCTGTTATTGATGACATCAGTACTCCAACTAAGATAGAATTGCTTTTTCATATGTAATTCAAGCTAGTATAGTCTCAAAGTTATGAATATCTAGGTTCATTTTATTTTGTTTCTCTGCCATCCTCAATAGGCAGCTGCTATATCATAAGGGCTAAGCAAAGTAAGTTATAAGAAGAAAGACAAATACTAGATGGTGTTACTATTATGTGAAATTTAGAGAAACAAAACAAAGGGTCAGGTAAAGGCCAAACTAAAAACAAGTCTTAGAAATTTGACAGTAGAACTGAGGGTACAAGAGCAGGGAGAGGAGGAGGAGGGAAAAGGACAAAGTGGGAGAGGAGCACAATGGATTATAGTGGCGGATTGTGGTGCTTTGCTGGTGGGTATGTTAAAGTAACAGCTAGAGGGGGAGAACCTCTATCTCTAAAATACTAACAATGTTGCTCAAAAAAATGAAGTGAAAATAAATTAATGCATAAATACTTTTTTCCCAAATAATTAAAAAAAGAAGCTGTTCCTGTTCCTGCTGTCATGGCCACATTTAATTGAATAAACTGAAAAATAAAATGCTGGCTCTCTCTCTTTAAAAATACTGCCCATTCTTAGTAGATTGAGGAACCGCCATACTGCTTTCCATAATGGTTGGACCATCTTGCATTCCCACCAGCAGTGTAAGAGAGTTCCTTTTTCTCCA
>JAGFMF010011830.1:16567733-16655102 GCA_019455555.1 Galemys pyrenaicus
CTGGTGAGATGGTGATGGGGAATACATGGGGATTACAATTAATGGCAAGTATATGTAAATTTTAAAATATTTTAATAAAAAAAATAAATTAAAAAAAAAGATGAGTCAATATGGGACAACTAACAGTTTTGTCACACGTTGGCATTATTATAAACAACTTAAAATATTTTGAAATGATCTCTTATTTGATAAAGGGATACCATGGGTAAAACAAATGGATACACTTTAATACTGATGACATCTATGATTTTTAAATTTTTTTTTAAGATTTATTTATTTATGCATACAAGAGCTGGGGTACAGGCCAGAGATAAGGTTGGTGAGAGGATTCACCAGAAAGAGCAGGAAGCAGAACAGGCAGATCCACTGAAGTACACTGCTGAGGGGAGCAGCGGGCAAGGCAGGAGAGCTCTGCAGTGCCATGTGGGTCCCCTCCCTGGCCTGGGATTGAAATCTTGCTGCTGTGTGCCACGGATGCCTCACAGTACAGTATCAACCTGTTGAGCCACCAGGGAGGCCCTACATCTATGATTTTATAAAGAAAAAATGGTCTATCTGAGATATTCTTAATATGCTCTCTTTAACTCTGTTCATTACTTATAGCAACTGTAATTGATTTCTCTTAAACATTTGTGTATGTCACCTTCCTCCCCATTAGTATAATGTAATTATGTCAGATAGCAATCTTGTTTTACCTACTCCTCTTGGTTAAATTATTTAGTTTCATGCTGTCTGAAGTCCTTCCCTGTTAATGCTGAGCACAAGGCCTGTGTTATATTTGTAGATAATGTGTAGAAAACTACCTAGAAGAGAAATAAAAAAACTACAAATAATATTTGATAGCTGTTATTCTCCAATGAAATAGCCAATGATTGCATACTAACTGGGTAGGGAAAGATCTTAAATATATATCATTTAATTTAGCCTCTGTGTAACAGGGTAGTTCCCAGGAAAAGGGGAAGTTCCAGGTTCCCTGCCCCAACCAAAGGAGGGTGGAGCTGAGCAGGGAGGAGAAGATAGAAGACCGGAGAAGGAAAAAAAGCAGGATGGAGAGCAAAGAGACCTGGAGAAGGCACATGTGCTTTCTTCTTGCTTCTTGCTTCTTCTGGACTGGTTGGGACAAATGCAGATGAGAGACCCGTGGAGAGGTTAACAATGGCAGCTTTCATCTTGATTTTGATTTTGCTCTGTTCCTCCCAGACTTGTCTGACTCTTTCTGACCCTTTTCTATGGGTCTCCACTGAAAGGTGCTTTAGACTTGTGGCAGGCTTTTTTGGGCCTTGTTTTGGGCCAATCCTGTTTGGCTGGACTTTTATCCACAAGGGGATGGGTAACTTTGGGTGCTTGATTCAGTATCTATATTCTGTATTGTTCACTAACTGTATTAAAGTTCCTTTCCATTAGAGGCCTTATATGTTTTGTCTTATTGCCATGGGTGGTAAAATCTATTTAAGGCGGGCGGGTTTGGTGGTTCAGGGTTCCCCTCTTCTTGCCTGTAACATTTGCAACAACTATATGGTGCATATCATTGTTTTTCTCTATTAGATTAGAGGAAACTGAGGCTCAAGAGATGTCAAGTGATTGATTGACAATGTCACTTCCATCATGTTCAGGCCTTGCTACTTTAAGCTTTTAGCCTTTTCACCTATATTTCATAATCATAACACAACTTTATATTTGTCTCCCTTTGTTCCATTTAAGTTTTATTAATAGAGCAAGTTTTCTTCTTCCTCTTGAAAATTCAGTCAGTCCTTATGACTCTGTGGTAATTCTTTGGTAAAGGAACATGGATATCAATCAGAATTAAAATGTCAATAATGTCTGTATAATTAACAAAAGTGGTAACTAGAGCTGGAGCTAAATTCTTCCTCCCCTTAGTGGAAGCATGCTGCATAAGATAGCCTTTCCTGGAGAAAAATATTTGTCATCCCTTCAATCATTTCTCCTTCTCCATACCATCTTGATAAGCTGGTTCCTAGTCAGAGCTTAGTCAGGAAGAAGAGAAAAAGGAACAGGATAATTAAGATCCAGATGATCAGCGATGGCCTAAAACATGCCTTCACTGAGTTTGAATATAAAACTAATTATCTTATGAGCACTTTTATAAATTCCTGCGACATCTATTGCTCCCACTTCTCTATTATTACTATAAATCTCATCCCTGTTCTGTTCAGGGCTTCTTAAGACATCCCCATCCTGCCCTTCCCACACATACTTGTGAGTTATTCCTTGCCTACATGTGCTTTCAAAATCTTTATTCAAACAAATTTTAGGATTCCATATTATCTTAGAGTGAACTCATTTGAAGAGTAATACAATTTTTTTCCCAAAATGTTCATGTTCCAAATTCATTTAATTTTATAGCAAGCAGTTGTATATTAAACTAGACTTTCAAAATTGTCATTTTGAAAAAGATAAAGCTTACATGAAATATTAGATCTACTTGTGATAAAATCTGGAAAATCTTTCTCTTCTCAAATACACTTTAAGCTATTTTTTTATTCCTGATGGACATCATTACTTTCACACTAAGATGACTTTTACACTATTAAGTAAAACAAAACAAAACAAAGCAAACAACAAGAACCCTAGAACTTCCATATATCATATACCTGAATTATTTCACTTTAGTAACTAAAATTATATGAGATACTAATGAAAAGAAATAAATAGGAGTTTTTTCTAAAAGGTATGCTATCAAAATCAAACACTTTGGTTCCTTCTCCTGAAGGTCATCCTTGTCACACTATTTTTTTTCTTTTTCTAATGACTGCTAAGTGGTATTGCTTAATGTCTACTTCCCTCATGTTTAACTGTCACCTCTATTATTTCACCCATTTGCGTAGTCAGCACTGAAACCGAAGGGTAGCCTGGCATGCTGTTGGTCTGGTTGAGTGGATGTTGGGGCATATAAAGAGAGGGAAGTTGAATTCTCATTTTTGTGGAATATTACCTTGCAAGGTTTGCAATGTGCACTGACATGGAAACCCAGAGCAAGTTCCATCATGGCTAATGATAGTGTACTTCACTGGTGGGTAATTACAGGCCTTCAAGCTTCAGTATTTTACTCTTCATGAGATTAATGTTTATTCAGAACAATAAATGTAAAAATCTATGACACCTTTAAAGTTACTCTTAAATGTGACTTGGTGGCCACTGATGAATCACTATGGTTGTTTCATGCCTTACTAAACATATTTAACTTCTCAAGCAGTGGATTCTGAAAGGTAGAGTATTCACAGTGGGTGCTATGAAAGTACACATAATAATTCTTTAAAATTAGCTAAGAATTGTGTCCAATTCTTTAAGGAGTGACATTAGCAGAGTTTTGTCATGTAGTCTTCACTTTTAAAAGTGTTGGCAGCTGGGACTTGGGAAGTGTTTTCTTTACATCAGTTTCTGCACATGCTTGGCTCTTTCTTCTGACAAGAGAGCTAATGATTAAGGCTTTCTGGTTCTGATGCAGGGCAGCAAGCACTCTAAAATTAGCCAAGGACACTATCCAAATAGTTTACTGGTCTCTGCCTGAGTTCTTTACCGCCACGCACAATTGCAAGACTATTCAGGTTCAGAAAACAACAACAAAGGAATTTATTTAACAAACCAGGGAAAAGCAAAGTTACTGAGGCCAAAAATGACCTTTACCTCACTCTTAGCCATGTCCAGTGTTTTTCAGACCTGCAAAAGGGCAGCTAAAATAGGCACTGAAAACACAGAGCTCCTCTCCCAAACAACAGGCCATATGTCTAAGATGTCATCTTTTTGCCACTGCAGATACACAGCAGCCAGACTATAGGCCAGATCCCAACTCACAAAGACAGCAGAAAATACAACAGGACATGTTCCCTGAGCTCCTGAGACTCCCCAGCACAGCACCAGACAAGTGACACTCAAACAGCAGCTGCAGAGGCTGAATGCCCTGACAAATTGCCACATTGATGAAGTTCAACGAGGTGCCTATCTCCAGGTCTTCACCTTCTTTGCCAGGCCACAATAGCCTTCTGAGAGATAGACAAGGTGGGGGCCCAAATCCACTGACCCCAAATGCTGAAGATCCAAAAATGGCTGAAATCTTGAAGAATGAAGCACAACGACTCCTTCCACACCCCCTTCTGCAGTCACTTAATATCACTTGTCCATTGCTCCAACCCACTTTTCAGCATTTGTCCTGGGGCTGTCTATCCTCACCAGCAACACACCCCAGGGGGGAATACCTGTAACAATCTGTGGTTTCAGCCACAATTTGCAGTTCTTGTAGAGATTCTGAGAGAAAATGAACTTTTAAAAATTAATTTCCTGTCTAAGCTAAGCACAGTGGTATTATTTGCAATTAAGAACCTTGAAGATAGGGGTCTCCCTGGTGGCACAAGGGGTTAAGGTGCAGTACTATGAAGCATCCACAGCCACTGCAAAACAAGTTCGATCCCGAGACTTCTCTTGTCTCGTCTGCTGCTCCCCTTGGCAGTGTGGCAGTGTATTTTCAGCAGATCAGCCTGTTCTGCTCCCTGCTCTGTCTCTGGTGACTCCTTTCATCTGCCCCCCTCCCCGCCATTCCCACAACACCTCCCCGCCCCCCCCCACAACATCCCCTCACCGCATTTCTGGCCTATACCCATTCTTATATGCATAAATAAATGAATCTTTAGAAAAAAAAAAGAAGAACCTTGAAGATATAACCCTGAAACCTGCCTAAAAAGACTAGAGAGAAAGTGAGTTTCATTCATACACTAAATAATTTTGTTTGCTACTTCCATTTATTTAATCTCTTTAGTCCTCTTGAATAAACAATATTTATTAAAAATATTTCTCTAGTAATAACTGCATGCATGCTATTTTGTTAATGTGTGGGTAGTGAATCAATAAATTAGATATGGACCCTGCTTTCAAGGAATCTGCATAAAGTTGATTCACCCATACTAGAAAACAGAAGGTATCCATCCAGTGTTCTGAGAGAGGTCCAGAGGGCACTTTGCTGTGAAAGTTCAGAGGAGAGAGTGATTGTGCCTGGCAAGAAAGAATAACTTCATACAGAAAATAGACAGCATAGAAGATGCAAATAGTGGGATAAGGGAAGGTTAGAATAGAAAGATGGAAAAAGAGGTGTCTTCTGGGTAGAGAAGGCATGCGGGGGAGAAAATGTGTGACATATTTGAGAATTAGTCATACCTTCTTCATGCAACATGAAGGCCCAGAAAAGAGTAAAATAGGAAAGAGCTTTCAGTTATACATAAGTGTTTTCACTTTAGTTAGTAGACCAGGAAGAACCATTCAAGGATTCTGAAAAGAAAGCACTTCAAGCAAGGTATCCTTGCATATACTTACCGGTTTTATTGAGATAAAAGTCACTTATAATATCAGTTTAATTTAAGATGTAAAATTCAATGTCTTTGTTCCACAAAGATTTGTAGTTTTCAGACTAAACGTTTTAAGCTCTAGTTAAATTTTGCCTAAGTATTTCATTTTTAATGATATTGTTAGTGGACTTGTTTCTATATTTTAGTTACAGATTGTCATTTCAAGCTTCTAGAGATGTAGTGGGTTTTTGTATATTGATCTGGTAAATTTAAATTCCACTGAACACATTTGTTAGTTTAGTGTTTATTAGTTCTTTCCTTAGGACTTTCTATAGAAAAAAACATGCAATTTGAGACATTTTTATCTATTTTCTAACATGGCTTCCTTTTTGTTTCATTTCCTTGCCTAATTGCCCTGACCATACTTCTAACAAAAGACTGAATTAATATCAGTAGCTGAGAAAATATCATGATCATGTTTTCAGTAGTTTGCTATTAACTGATTCTTTTCATAGATTACACTTAATCTAGAAAGAATAGAAACTTTTCTATTTCAAGTTTATTGATTATTTTTATTTCATAGGCAGGTCAAGAAGGTCATTCTGGTATCTGTCTATAAAAGGGATTGGAATTTGAAGATACTAAGGCTGTTTTGTATTCTTGGAGGGAAAAATGTAATGATAGCTTGAATTAAGAGTAAAAAGTATGGCAGAGTCATATTTAAGAATGCGATCCAGGAGGTTAAAATTATAAGTACAGTTTACACTTGAAAAACATGGGTTCTAACTGCTTAGGTTCTTTTATATAGGAATTTTTCATTTCAATAAATATACAGTTGATACATGAACCTAGCATAATTTATAATACTTTAAATGCTTTTTTTCTTACTTATGATTTTCTTAGCACCATTTTCCCCTAACTTATTTTAAGGATTATATTTATACTACATTAAGCACTTGTGTATTAGATACAATGTACTATTCATATTGTATAACATAAAATATGTCATAATAGACTTTTGGCAAGATTTCTGGTTAACAGTTGACTGTCAAATTTTTGAGGACTCACACTACTAACTCCCTCATTGTTTTAAGATCTACTATACTGGAAAATGAGCTGACAGGGTGAAAATGTAGAGGGAGGTGCCTGCTAGTATGCCCAAGTATGCTTAATGTAATAGGATATAATTTAAAAGTCTGGGTTAAAATCTCCACTTGATTCTTTCATAGATATGTGACCTGTTTCCTGAGCTATACAATACAAATAATGACTATCTCAAAGAATTTCTGTGCCTAACATATGCAGTATATATATATATATATACACACACCTATAATTAATATTATTTCAAAAGAACTTGCTTCCCCCTTTAATTTATGATCTAATATATATCATCAAATATGCCAGTCAAAATGTAGACATAAAAATAATTTTTCACTCCACAAAAAGTAAAATACATTGATTCTCTTAGTGCAAGATATTAATTTATAATAGGTAAGATAACACATTTTGAAACAACATTCTCGCATGTTCAGGGAAACAGCTTGTTTTCTTATTTCAAACTATGACTATTGTGAGGGCTGCAGAAATTAAAGGCCTAGAAGATTTTAGAAACAGCTATTCAATTAACATACATAAATTTTTCTTTGAGTAAAGATGCATATTTAATATATCTAATCAAAAACAACCATATCTAAATTGTCTTGCACTTGCCTAAGACATGCTCACACCTGCTTAACAAAAGGAATAAAATATCCTGTATCTAGGAAACCAGTGTAGTCAATCAGTTTCAGCAATCTTTTATTTTTGAATTTTCCTTTCATCCATACCCAGAGTAGCATCTAATTAGAGCAAAGAATATGGTGATACCAAGGCCTATTTTATTTAAAATGGCTATATTTTGTTTTTCCTCTAAAAATTTGCATTCATATAATACTTAATAATATAGTGACTCTTTAAAAATATATATAAATAATATTCTGAAATTATACTTCATGAATGTGATAAAAAAATCCATCATCTCCAAAAGAAAACCTTAGTATAAAGTAAGATTAAGTTCAGTTCACTTGTCTATGTGTTGAATTGATGAGTTTAATATGTTCTGATGCCAAACTAATCGGGATTAAAGATTTAACAATATTTTTATCATAGATCAAACGTTCCCCATCTGGGTTTAAGGATCTTAAATAACATTTGTTTTTTTAAAGATTTTTTTTTTCATTTTATTTTTATGCACACACGACCTGGGGTACAAGCCAGAGTCGCGGGAGGTGAGAGGATTTACCAGAAGCAGAGTGGAGAGCAGAAAAGGCAAATGAATTGGAATACACTGCCAAGGGGAGCAGCGGGCAAGGCAGGAGAGGTCTGCAGGGCCATGTGGGTTCCCTCCCTGGCCGGGGATCGAGCTCGCATTGCTATGCAGTCGATGCATCACAGTGTGGCACTCAACCCGCTGCGCCACCAGGGAGGCCCTTAAATAACATTTGTTTTAATCCTGTTTGGAAACCTGTAATAAAGATGACATACTGCATGATTTGTTTCACAAGGCTCTTGTCATCCAGTGATACTGCATCATGAGGCCATGTAGCCTATGACAAAATCTTAGTGAAGCAAATTCCAAATTAATAGACTATTATAGTAAAAATACTGAGAATAAAAAGTAATTAAGTGAACACTGCTTTTAGAAATAACGGCAAAAGAAATGAATCAATAAGCAATGGATTTAGATTTCAAAAATTTTAATATCTATATTATTTCACTAAGACCACTATGTTTGAGAATCTGTACTATAAAAAGAAATTGTAAAGGTACATGCTCAAATTATAGAGATTATAGTGTCTAATTCTCCCTAAAAATGATAATATATAAAATAATAGTTTATGTACTTGCAATGCATATGCTTTAAGTATAATTTTATACCTAAATATCCATTATTTGTAAAAGTAGAAAATAGTTTATATATTCAAAATAGGGAGTTTACAATAGAACAGTAAGTTGTAATATTTAGCAACCATTTAATAATGGTTTGTAGAAATATCCCTGACTTATGAAAATATCCATAATATAAAGTGAAAGAAGCAAAGCTATATTCTTTTGCTTTTATTATATTCATATATTTTTATTTTCATATGTTTTCTCATTGATGATTTGTTTCGACAAATATTACCTGGGGCCTCATACTCCTCAAGTAAATATCGTTATTTAGTGTTTTGTTTTAGTTTTTGTCCGTTAGATAGTCAACTAATAAGTTCAAGCCCCCAAGACTTTGATATTAAGGGCAGAAGTTATTTTAGAAGTTAATTGATTATCATATAAATCATTGAGTTTACAAAACAGTGAACTTTTTTAAATATAAGCTTGTGATTGGCTTTTATCTTTATGTTTTTGAAGGCTCAGGTATTACTTTTGCTCTTATATCACAGGTCATGGGCCAACTTTGTGATCAGCTAGTCTATTTCTCCTTGTCTTACCACATTTAAGGAGTATTGAGAATGAAACCCAGCTGTCTCCCTGAAATGAAAATCCTGTGACCAATTTCCTGTGATAATAAAAAGCAAAAATGACAACTAGATTCAAGATACCATCTCTATATCTTCTTTAGATCAAACAAGAACTGATGATAATTGTGTGGTTCCTTCTACTGATCTTCTCTGCTAGAAGTAAAAGTCATTTGTAAAACTGCTTGGAATAATAGTCAAGTACAGTTGTTGACTTCTTTTTTAGCCAGATTTTTATACTCATTTATGAATCTTAATGTCATAATATGAACCCAATTGTTTTAGTATTTTATGGCATTTACTGATAACTTTATTCCTATTTAATATTTAAAGATTTTCATAGCACTATTTTTGCTCCTAAAGTATTTCACACATTCATGGTGTTTTGTCTTACTTACAAACTATGTAAATTTAAATTATGAATCTTTTAAATTTTAAATCTTCAGCTTTCAGAGGGTATTGGGGAGGAAATAGATTAAAAACTGGGGGATGGGGTAGAAAACACAGTGGAGGACTATGCATGCTTCAGTGGATGGAGTGGTATGGCAACTACACCTGAGGTAGGGAATTCCAGAGAGTCAAACACTAACAAGGATGTAAAATAATGGAATCTTAAATATCAATAAATTTTAAAAAGAGAGAAAAAGTTCTAAAAATATAATATAAAATAAAATAATAGGCCTATTTTTATCCTGGGATGATAAAATGCAAACTATGATATCTTTCATTTTATTATCTATTTTGTACCATTGGTAGAATGTGAATATTAAAAATCTGTAAAATCATACAAAATTGGCAGGAGTCCAATCTTGAAGAATGACCTCATAATATAATAAATCATTATCTACAGTGAAAACAAAAACAACAAAAAATAAAATATCCATCCTTCTCTCTCCTCCCAAGTCAAATTAGTCAAATTTCTTACAAAGAAGTCTTTTGCCGATGATTCAGCAAATTATTATAGGCTACTATAATAAAATACACGGACTGGGTATTATAAGATTTAATTTCCTGACTGCAGATAACTGCTTTCTATCTGTGTCCTCGCTGGACAGAGAAACAGAAAATTCTACTATCTTCCTCTTCTAAGAACACTCATCTTAAAATGGGGAGCCTTAGCCTCATAACCTCATCTAAATCTAATTACCTCCCAAAATTCCACACATTCTTATAATACCTTTGGATTCAATTTTGAAGACAAAATCTAATTGAGTGAGACACACTCACAAAAGATGTGAGATCTAGCTATGGTATTTACCTGTCATTGAATCTTTATAGGAACATAGGAATATGTTCCGTATGTTATATTTAAATACAATGACATATTCACTTGCATTATGTTCAAATGTATGAAGAAAAAGTAGTTTTTTAAATTATTATTATGTCTTTAATTTTCCTAACTTTACATTTGAGCAATCTGAAATTTAGGAGAGGGGAAAAATATAATTCAGTATATTAGGCTGTCTTATAATAATGAAATCATGTAGTCACTTTAAGCATAATATCGTATTTACTCATTTCACCTCTATTCTCCTTTTCCTACATAAGATGGCATTGACATATGAGGGGAACTTTATACTAATGAAGAAAATGTTATGCAACTGTTATTAATCGTTGTGGCATTTTTTGACTTCTTTACATCTCCTACTTCCGATTTATCCTATGGATTTGCCTATTTTCCATTATTCATGTTAATTTTGGCCTCACTGTGGCCCAGTCCTATCCTATAGATTTTATCAGAGCCCAATATTAATATCCAAACTTCTTGGCATTCATAGGTGACAAAGGATGTTCTAATACTCCACCAAGTCACTATCTAAATGCCCACTAGTCCTTTCTTCCGTCTCTCCAAGATCCTTGGAAGGCTCCAGTTGATTACTGTGTACTCTCGTGTACCAGGGAATACATAAGAATCTTCAAGTCCTATCCCTACAAGACACAAATGAAATAGTTAATGACAAATATTAATCCTTCCTCTCTTTAATCACACTGAGATGCCAAATTTACTTCCTATAGAGTTGCTCTTCAATCTCATACAGGAACAGGACTTGGAAGTAAGTATTAGATGAAAGGAAAAGATAATGTTAATGTAAACCTCCCCAAATTCTAAATAATCATACTGAGCAAAAGTTCCTTTCTTTCCCTTTAGTTTCTCTCAACTTTTTTTATTTAAACCTTCCCCAAAGGGTTAAATGTTTAAATCTTTAATAAGGGGAGATTAGGATCTACCTATCACTCTTTAGTACCTCATATTTTTTCTGTTTTTATGACTTTTTAAAATAACATTGGAACAATATTTTTTAATATGTTTTATGTCATTTCCTTCAACATTTTATCTTCCTTTACCTAGTCCTACTCTAGATCCCTGTAATTCAATGCATGCTAGTAATATCCATTAACTAAGCATGCTGGAAATCTACATAAAATTATTCTTTGCATATTTTTCTTCTTTATGTCTTATAGCCATCAAATTATACCATGTAATTTTAGCAACTCAAAGTCTTATATATGTCTCTGTTTCTACTACCCTCAATATCCTATTCCTAGTAATAATCATTGCTATTTGCCTGTACTGTTACAAAGGTTTCCTAGTTGGTTTTGCTTCATCTGTTTTTGTCTGCTTTCTTTCTGTGCCCTCACTTAACGGAGAAACAGAGGCATTTCCAGTCTAGACTAGTCTCTAGTCTATTTTTGTCCCCCAGTAATTCATTATATGTTCTGTAGATATAGTGTTCTTTATTGTATTTGACTTTAACAATTTGCAATAACAATTTTTGGCATTTTTAATTGAGGTAACATTGCTTTACAATGTTACACAGCATATGATTCAGAGGTATAGAATCATTTCTCTCTAGATCTACACTATCGTACCACATTCTTCACCAAGGCATGTATATCTCCCACCAGAGACCATTAGACACACCCCACTTTGTTTCCAATCTTCCCCTGCCCTCTGGCAGCTGCGACTCCACAGTTATTTCTGGTATTTACCTTATATTAGTTTTGTCTGTCCCGTTTCTCCCCTTTATTATCTACATGAGTGAAATCATTCATATTTGTTTTTCTTCTGACTTATTTCACTTAACATTTTGTCATAAATTGATCACAAATGTGTCATATTTTGTCACAGTTTTACATATTTTGCCACAAATGACAAAAAACATGTTATACCATATAAACTCCACTTTTTATAACTAAAACATAATTAAAACTAGATTATTAATATAATTTATATTTATGATATTAAAATCAGTCTGAACCAACTTGGTAGTATTTCATATACCTACACCAAAATAAATAAGCTTTATATTAAAATTGACCTGGTACAATTTACAGTCTCTAAATTAGGTTCAGATGAACCTTTATTCTCAGAGGTATCTCCATTTATGCATTTTAAATGGTTACACATAACTCTTACATAAGTAAGGATGTAAAGTTTTTCTTCTTAGAAAGTGTTTTTCCCATTAAAAAACAAACCAAAAAACAGATGCACCATTGCCTGTTTCACAGTCAGAGACAATTTGAAATGGCTGATGCTAGCTCAGGGAAGTCATATAGAGATCAAATTACTTCTGGGCCAATGGAAAGCTCCACTGTCTAAATGCTTTTCAGGCCAATTTGAAGAAGTAATTAGACTTACACAAAGCTTATGTGAATAATGCTGCAAGTATTATAAACTGCCCAGACACACTGCATTTTAGGGTAGAAGACCTTTTCTACTGACTCAAATGGGATGTATATAAAACTCAAGATTTTGATATTAGAATGGGTAAAATGATGGCAACATTATGATGTATCAAAATTTCTGGTTTATTTCTGGAATAAGCTGTCAGAAAAAATTTCATCTTTAATTCAGTTGAAATAATATCATGTTCTTCTATCTTTAGTATTCATCTTGTTTTCAATGTAGATCAATGACTATAAATCTAAGTTCATAGATAATAATAGAAAAAGCTTCTAAGAACTAAAAATTGAGAAATACATTGCAATTTCAAGCCAATACAATGTAATTAAGGGATGTTGTGTGGATTTCTCTGAAGTGCTAATAAATGAATATGACTTCGGTCCCATGCCGAACGAGTCCAAAGTCCCACAAATGAACTGAAAACAAAAAGCTTGGAATAGTGTGTCTGTCATGTCTCTTTACGATGACTGCTATGCTTTATTACTGCAGTGATTTGCTAAAAATAACATGGTACATATCTATTTTAAATATATATACTTCAAGATACTGTGCATATACTTATATGTACTATTATATTTAAATCTCATCTCATTCTAAGGAAAAATGTACTTATCATTCCAGATTATATATATGTCATCAGTGTTAGTATTCAGTATAACTGAAAGAAATTGATAGTATGCTTTATTCAGAGCATGATTAGAAGCTGATTCTGAGAATATTAAACATATTTATAACAAAATTGTAGAAATGTTAAAGATGAAAGCAGTATGGAATATAACTTAATTACTATTAAATTCAAACATGAAATAATCATGTTTATATATTACTTGCCTGTTTTCTAAGGGATATTTGCTTTTCTTTCACTAATAGAAATCATTTTTTAGCTATGTTCTGGCAGTTCTAATAAACATATCACTTTATATATTCCCTTTTATAAACTATTTATTAGTGCTTACTCTGTACCAGGTACTAACTGATTTACAAATGTGAACTCATTTATTAGATGATTAGCCCTATTAACACTTATGCAGGCAAAAAAGTTGGAGGGGGTGAATAATGAGCCAAGGATCACAGAACAGTGAGTTAAGGTGCCCAATTTGAAAACAGGCATTTTGCTGTAGAGAACTAGATTTGAATGTTGACCAGCAACATACAAATCACTGTGTACACAATGAGAATAATCAGAGATATATTTTATGATTTAATACACAAGTTTTACCCCATATAGAGAGTCAGTAAATCTGGCTTAGGGTACAGAACTTCCATTTTCAATAAGATTTTATGTAACTTTAATGCTGGCATTTTGTTGGCTATTCTTTGAGATACATTGATTTAGAAATACAAGGTGTTGTCTAACACTATAGTTTTTAGAAATGAAATTATTTTATTGTTTCTACTTTTTAATCAAATTGTATTACTTGCCATTCCTCTACAAAATATATGATTTTATTTTTATCTTATATCCTTTTTCTTTATTTGATTCTATGTTTTCTGACAATCATAAACTAACTGATTACAGCTACGTCAGCACTCGTTCTGTTTCTAAATAGAGTAAATTCAGAGAGAAAAAGCCTATATGGCTCAGGGTAGCATTTTTAATTATCACTGAGATCTGAACTTTTAGACATTAGTATTTATTAACCTAGAGCAATTAGTGAGCCAAAACATCTACTTTTGTCAACAAAAATAGATATGCCCATCTTCACTTAATACAATCAGGATGTATCCCTTTCTGAGTCTTTGTATTCCTTATATTAAACTTTTTGTTTTTTATTTTATTCATGATGATCAGGATGAAAATTTTCTTTTTTCAAATGAATGCTCCATACTAGTACTACAATAGTTAATTGAGTATTTTCATTTTATAAAATAACTTTGAGTGTAATGACTGCAAGTACATTGTTGAATATTCATTAAGTATCTTTTTCTCATAGGCATATAAATTCCCTGAAATACAATACATATACACTTTAAACTTTGACATAAAATACTCATATTTCTAAGATAAAGGAGTTTTTCTTCTCTAAGCACTCTCTCAAATCATATATAAGCAGGAATATTGGCAACATTGCTGCTATGAGAAGGACAGAGAGAACATCAAGAAATCCAAATGAATTCAAACCCATTAAATGTAATGGTGTGGTAAATCTCAGTGTACCATCTGCTGTAGAACACTGATACACTATTGGAATTTCACATCTTATTTACATAACAGATAAGAATGTTCTGGTAGATTTATATGGTGAATAAATACCCGGAGACAAAACTAAGTTTTTCCAATATTCACATCTGGGGATTTCTATATCTATATAAAATTTAATCTATTTCTGGTTAGCTATTCTACAGTAAAATTTAATATGTCACCTTATCCAAATGTTATAAGCAATATCGTCAGTGAAAATGAAATAATTGATAAAAGAAACAAAGAGTTCATACACAGTGTTTTATAAAATGTGAAATATACCCAAACAATTGTCTCTCTTCTATACTGACATGCATACTTAAGGACTACAGTGTTCTTAAGATGCTAGTAGATGGCTAATATATCTATGTTTACATTTAACAAATAACTTCATAACACTTTTTGTTGAGGGATAACCCTTAGGAATAGTGTAGTAATTAAATTACATTTCACTTATAGAGCTAATTAATTCCAAAGGCTTTGAAGTCTATATTTAAGTGAAATCCTAAAAACATAGGCAAGTTTTTAAGAAAAATAAATCAAATTATAAAGTGAACTTTTTGTCCTAAAATTCAAATTTGTCTCCTTTTCTCTTTTGCTTTTTCTTAAACTTACTATGAAGATACATGAATCAGAAAGCCAATAGATGTTTGCATGAAACATATCCTAATAGGATTATGAAAACACATTATTTCTACAAATGTCTTTTTAGCAATTAAAAACTTTAGGTAATATATTCTATGAGCTGTGCGTACTTTCACTTGCATTCTTTATTTTTTTAATTTAAATGGAAAAGAGAAAATTGATATTTTTTTGGGTTAAAGTACAAACTCATGAACTACTAAATTTCTTCTGGATCCTCTTCTGTTACTTTGCATTCAACAACCAGAATTTAATTAAACACAGTTCTCATCTCTTCAGCTGCTCTCACCGAACCTCCAGAAGTTGAAGAGTGTTGCTGTTGATGATGGCAGTCCACCAAGTGGAAAATTATGCAAAGAATTGAGAAAGTAGGAAAAATGCCAGGCTTGGTGCCTTAGGGAAGGTGGAGAATATGAAAGTAAATACAGTACAGAGTATTTTGGTTATTGCTGTTGGCACTCTTCTTGATTATGTAATTGACTTTGTAAATTGATATATTACATGATTATTACTTATTATCAAATTACAGGAATAGGAAACAATTTTGTTCTTGAAAGAATGATGGCCCATTACACAAGTCCCGTCAAGAATGTATTTGGCTATTTAATTGACCATGGTGATAAATTATGCTAATTTCAACATAGGTTTTGTAAAGCAGTATTTATCTGTGATTTCCAATGTTTAGAGCCAATTTTTTATATATTCACATATTTCTCATCATACACAGACCCATTTCTTTTGTATACAATTAAGAATTTTGCTAACAGGGACAATTAAGTACTATGTAAGTAGAATCTGGATTCACATTTTAAATGCTGTGAAACCATGCTGTTCTACTGATATGACATTTGTTAACCATTAAGAGTTAGTATGACTTCATTATTTAATACACTTCTAGAAAACTTTCATTATTGTTACAAATGCATTTTTGATTCTTATAATAATTAAGTACTTATTAAGTGGAAGCTGGAAAATATACAATGACACAAAGACTAAGAAGAGTCTCTGTCCTCAATATGACCCTTAATTTAATTGATAAACATATGTGTAGTGAGTTAAATGGTGCCTCCTCCTTCCACCTCCCCCCAAAAAAAACCCATATGCCCATTCTCTGCAACCTGCTAATGTAATATCATTTAGATAGGCTACCTGAGGGGTAGGGGAAGTGGGTAGCAAACAGTGAGGGAGCACAGTAGACTATGGTGGAGGATATATGTGCCTTAGTGGGGCATGTGGTAGGGTAACATATACCTGAAGGGTGTGATTCTACAACTCTAAATAATACACAGTATTGTAAAGCAATGTTACCTCAACAACAAGAAAATTAACATAAAGAAGAAGAGGTTTTTGTAAATGAAGTATTTTTGAGATCATCTTGGATTAGGTTGAGCTCTACACAAAATGTAGAAAATATTGATAGAACTGTGAAAATTAAAGTGGAGGTCAGATAATCCTGTCTGAGGAGATCAAAAAATATACCTCTTTTTTTTTTTTTTTTTTTCATTAGACCACAAGGAGAAGATAGAGGTTAAAGGAAGAAGAGACAGCAGCTAATGGATCAAAGACATTGGAAATAAGAGAAAAATGGGTAGCTATACATTATGATTGCAGTAATAGCTTGAACTCATTTTGATTGCTTGGAAGTAGGAATGGGGAAATGAAGAAAAAGGGATAATGTGCTTTCTGAAATAATTGCTGTGTTGAGGAAAGACATAGTTGCCATGCCAATAATTTTAATGAATTTTAGAAAGTCTAAACTATTTTAGGGACTGTAAACAATACTGAAAACTGCAAGACAAATAAAAAAATATTTCTTCATTTAAGAAGACATATATCTTGCTTTCTCTATTCTCCAAACAAAACTGTGTTGTATGTTAATCTCTAAATGGCTATACTTATTAGTAATTCATCTATTTCTTTAGAAGGCCTTGAATGTAAACCTTTAGACGTTCCCTGTTTGTTTCAAATCTACTTATCCTACTCCCGTGAACCTATCATATTTTTACCTTAATGTACAAGTATTTCTATTTTCTTTCTTTCTCTGAGTAGACGTTTTTCTTCTGTGCTCAACTTCCCTGCTCCAACTGCACAACTGCATTTCAGTCCATGTGTGTCTATTATAGTAACATTAGAGAATTCAATGACTAAATGCTCTTGTGAAAACATTGGTGGTTGCATTGTTCTTTCTCTAAGTTGTTGCAAATTTGAGTCTTCTTATAATTTTGTTTGTATTATTTTAAATTATATTCGTTGAAGAGGCATTGATTTATGGTACTATATATGTTTTAGGTCTCTAAATTCATCTTTGTCTTTTTTCACCCTTGAACCTTCTGCATTTTTAGCTCACCAGATAGAATATACTGCTTTGTACTTGTGCTGTTTCATAATTCACTATTCCACAAATATTCACTGAGTGCTTCATTTCATGGAAGGCACAATTTTTTATATTATATATATATATTAAATTGCCTGTGTGTAAACTATGAGATTGTTAAAAAACACACACATACACAAACACACACAAAAACCTGAATGTAACATATTCTTGTGGTCCAAACATAAGCAACTTAGTAGACTCAATATTTATTAATTTTATACTTATGAACATGCATAAATATGTGTTTCATTTAGGTTTATATTAATATATGTAAGGCCATGTAAGTGTAATTTAGGTATATAAAATTGTATCTGTGTGTATACATATATACATAAGGTGTATATACATATACAGAGATAACTAAATTAAATATACATACATACACACAACAGATATATTTAGTAGCATTTCTATGTTTTCATAAGTAACAATGGCATCAAATTGCTAAGAAGCAAATTCAAATTACTCTTATGTGGAGTTACATCATTAAATATAAATTTTATATTATGTCCCTCATATCAAACTTTATCATATAGTTAACCTTTTGAGAACATCTTACCATAATCACAGGATGAAACTTGCATTATTCTCCATATTTTCTCTCCACTATCTCTGAAAGAACTTTTCATAGAATTATGGCACTTTCTTCCCCAGAAATATTACACAGCTTTTGAAATGTCAAAGTAAATGGAAAAAGAGAATTTCACTTTGGTAGTTAAAAAGGGATGAATGAATAAATGCAGATTTTGCTACAAAGTGAAAAAAATCCAATTACATGTCCTTTTAAGAGAAAACCTTTAGTCTTTTAAGAAAATCCTGAGAATATATGAAAAGATACAAACATTATGTTAAGTGAAACATCATCAGACATAGAAAGACAAGTACTATACAAACTTGTACATAGAATCTAAATTAATCAAACTAATAGAAGCACAAAGTAGAATGGTTACTTAAAAAGGACCTAGAGGGGGGGAAAAAAGGACCTAAGAGGAGGAAAAAAAAGGAGAGAAAATGGTCAATATGTACAGAGTTTCAGTTATGCAATGTTCTAAATTTACTATATAGAGTGGTACTTATAGCTAACAATAGTGTAAAGTAATAATTTTCAAGGAGGGTATAACTTATAAGTGTTGTAGTACACATATCATAATAAGAAAGGGAGTGAAAGGAAGCTTTTGGAGGTGATATATATGTGTATAACCTTGAGAATATTGATGGGTCTCTCCACTTATCCCTAAGTGCATTGACTAGTATACATTAATTATGTCAGCTTTTTACATGCCAATCATACCTTAATTAAGTGGCTTAGAAAAGAGAGTGAAAACTCAGATACACACAGGAGAAGTTCATTTGAAGAAGAGACTGGAGTTTTGCAGTCCCAAGCCAATATTGTTAGAAGTATCAGAAACTGGAAGAGACAGGGAAAGAGCGTACTTTAGAGGTTTCAGAGTATGTCCCTGCCATCATCTTGATTTTGAGACTTCTGGCCTCCACATCTGTGAGAGAATAAGTTTCTAATGCTATAAGCTACAAAGTTTGTGGTAATGTATTATCTCAGGAAAATAGCAAAGCATGTTTAACACTAAAATATGATATTGTTGTGGTAAAGAAATATATGAACTTTGAAATAGATGGAAAAGATAAATAAAATATATTTCTACTGTTTCTGAATAATAAAAAAAACTATCAAGATAAAATCAAAATAAGGAATATTATATAAAATAATTTCCCATTTTTAACAGGCAAGTGAACCAAGTTTCATAGAGTTGAAAATGATAACAGAAGAGAAATACAGCTTTATAGCATGTCGTTGGAATAATGGTACCCAAGATAGCTACATTTTAATCCCCAAATCCTGTGAATATGTTACTTTATATTGTAAAAGGGACTTTGAGAAGATTATGTTAAGGATCTTGAGATAAGAAGACTTTCTTGGGACCTCCCTGGTGGTGCAGTGGGTTAAGCAACACACTATGAAGCAAACCGAGTCACTGCAGCACGAGTTCGATCCCTGACATGGGCTGGGGAGGGGACCCACATGGCACAGCAGACTTCTCCTGCCTCTCCCACTGCTGCCCTCAGCAGTGTGTTTCAGTCAATCTGCCTGTTTTGCTCCCCACTCTGTCTTGTGAGTCCTCTCACCAACTGCACCTCTGGCCTGTACCCCAGCTCTTGTATGCATAAATAAATAAATCTTTAAAATATTTTTTTTTCTTGAGGTATCCAAGTGGGTCCAATGTAAGCACAAGAGTGCGCAGAATTGTGTGACAGGGAGGTCAAAATTAGTGAAGGCAACACGAGGATGAAAACAAATGAAAGAAGGGGCAGAGGGAGGAAAAAAGAGAGATGAGATGGGGAAAGAGAGGGAGAGATGGGGTTGCGGTTGCAGAGAGGAGACAGGAAGCTAAGGTACTGGCTCTGCAGAAAGGAAACAAAGGAACATGAGCTGAGGAAGGAATACAGGGAGTCTGTAGATGGGAAATAGCAAGGAAATGTATTTCCCCTAGACCTTCCAGAAGAATCAGTTTCTATTCAACACCTAGAAGACCTAGACGACTTCTGATCTCTAGGACTGTAAAGCAATACACTTGGCTCATGTAAGTCATTAATTTTGAGGTAATTTGTTAAAGTGCCAGCATAGTGACCACTCTGCAATGCCTGGTGTATGGCATCAAATGCCATTTGGATAAATAGGCTGTGTATGTTGGTTAAATGGACATAAACTATGGTACTATTGATTCATTCTAACACTTTTAAGAAAAAAAATGAATTAATCTGGCTATTGCCCTTCCAAAAACACAGGCAGCCAATAACCTTAAAATGTTATATTTTCCACCTTTTGGATATGCAGCAAAGAACAGATGGGCCTTGCATTGGCAACCATGTATCAACTGTTTGGCTATGGGGACAAAACAGGGTAAAGGGGGTTAGGAGTTTAGTTGCTCTACTTCTCATTTTCTCTCTACTGGTGTCTACAACCCTCTCAGCATTAAAAGTCTACAAAATGCACTGAAGTCTCCAAAATTCTCTTTTCATCTGTGAGAACTGAGAATGAACCTACCCAGCCTGAGATGGTTGCACAAAACACATTTATTTTGTTCTTTATTTTCTCTCACCAACATTTGATTTTTAGACATATTCATGTTGTTGAATACAATTCTAATGCATTGTTTCCAAATTATGTACACTTTTTTCTAATGAATTCATCCATTAATTTTCATTCATTCCCTTTGTAATAGAAACTTACAGTTTTCTCCAAATCCTTACTACTACAAAATACTGCTGTAATAACTATCTTCATATTCCCTCCCTTAAAACTTGTACATAGGTGTCTCTGGAATTTAGATGCAAGAGTGGGTTGACTACAAATTAGGCATAATGCAGAGATTTCGACTGAGAATGTACTGAATGTAGAAGTTAATTTCTGAAAGACTGAAATCTTAAAAAAATACTGGGTTTTCCAATCTATAAGCATGTTAAGTATCTCTTATTTAAATTTTCTTTAATTAATTTCAATAATGACTTGTAGTTTTTTACATTTTTACATGAATAAATTAGTATATTTTTTCCCTTTATTTATATCCATTTGGCATCAATTGTGGTCCCCATGGGTTTCCCACCACCATTTCACCAAAGCACCATCACCTCAGTCCCTTGTGCTCTTTCTGCCCTTAACCCTTTCTCTCCCCCTCTCCACAAAGTGTCCCCGATTTGTCCTTGTCTTTTTTGGTTCCCTTATAGTCTTCCTGGGAGTGAAACCATCCGTACTTTTCTTTTGCCTTCTGACTTATTTCGCTGAGCATAATCCCTTCCAGCTCCATCCATGTTCCTATGAATGACTCTAGTTTATCTTTTTTGATTGATGAATAGTATTCCATCCTGGGGCCCTCCCTGGTGGCGCAGTGGATTAAAGCAACACACTATGAAGCAAAACCACAGCCACTGCAGCAGGAGTTCGATCCCTGCTGCCGGCCAGGGAGGGGACCCACATGGCGCGGCAGACCTCTCCTGCCTTGCCCGCTGCTCCCCTCAGCAGTGTACTTCAGTTGATCTGCCTGTTCTGCTCCCCGCCCCCCCTCTCTGTGGTGAATCCTCTCACCCCTCCCCACACCTCTGGCCTGTACCCCGGTGCTTGTACGCATAAATAAATCTTTAAAAAAAAAAAAGAAAAAGAAAAAAAAAAGTATTCCATCCTGTATATGTACCACATCTTCTTGATTCAATCATCTTTTTTGGGACATTTAGATTGTCTCCAGGTCTTACCTATTATGAATAGTGCTGCAGTAAACATAGGGGTGCAGGTATTCTTTTGAATCAGTGTTTTTTGTGTCTTTTGGGTATATTCCTAAGAGTGGGATTGTTGGGTCATTTGGGAGTTCCATTTTTAGTAGTTTGAGGAACCACCACACTGCTTGCTATAGTGGTTGGACCAGCTTGCATTCCCACCAGCAGTGTAAGAGAGTTCCTTTTTTTCCACCTCCTCACCAACATTTGTTGTTGCTAATTTTTTTGATATGTGCCATTCTGACTGGTGTGAGGTGGTATCTCATAGTGGTTTTGATTTGCATTTCTCTGATTACAAGAGATGTTGAACATTTTTTCATATGCCTATTGGCCATTTGCATTTCCTCTTTGAAGAAATGCCTTTTTAGCTCTTCTGCCCATTTTCTGACTGTATTGTTTACTTTGTTTTTGTTTAGTCTGATCAATTTTTTTGGATCTTTGTAATAAGTCCCTTGTAAGTAGTGTTGT
Organism: Galemys pyrenaicus; assembly: GCA_019455555.1. Taxonomy (NCBI): domain Eukaryota; kingdom Metazoa; phylum Chordata; class Mammalia; order Eulipotyphla; family Talpidae; genus Galemys; species Galemys pyrenaicus. The sequence goes on from JAGFMF010011830.1 coordinate 16,590,163, forward strand.
GTGCCAAGATTTTCTTCCAGTTGGTGGTTTGTCACTTTGTTTTGGTTAGTGTGTCTTTTGCTGCACAGAAGCTTTAGGTTTGATGTAGTCCCAGCTGTTTATCTTTTCCTTCACTATCTTTGCTTTGGGTGCTGGGTCTTTAAAGATAATACTGAGGTATATGTCATGTAGAGTTTTTCCTACTTTTTCTTCTCTATATTTTATGGTTTCAGGTCTTATGTCTAATTCCTTAATCCATTTTGAGTTGGTTTCTGTGCATGGTGAAAGGCAGTATTCTAGTTTCATTCTTTTGCATGTAGCAGTCCAGTTTGCCCAGCAGCATTTATTGAACAACCTATCTTTATTTCATTGCATATTCTTTGCTCCTTTGTCAAAGACTAGTTGTTCATAAATCTGTGGGTTTATTTCTGGGCTTTCTATTTAATTCCCATAGTCTATGTGTCTTCTTTGTTCCAATACCATGCAGTTTTTATTATTGTGGCTTTGTAGTATAGTTTGAAGTCTGGAAGTGTGATATCTCTATTCCCCTTTTTAGTCAGGAGAGCTTTGATTATTCGAGGATTTTTTTGTGTCTCCATTTGAATTTCATCAATATTTGTTCTATTTCTTTTAAGAATGTCATTGAAATTTTTATTGAAATATCATTGAATTTGTAGCTTGCTTTTGGTAGGATGGCCATTCTGATGATGTTAATTATTCCAATCCATGAGCAAGGGATGTCTTTCCATTTCTTTGTGTCTTTTATTTCTTTTAACAATGTTTTATAATTTTCTTTGTAGAGTTCCTTCACCTCTTTTGTGAGATTTATTCCCAAGTATTTGATTTTTTTGTTTCAATTATAAAAGGAATGGTTTTCTTGATTTCTTCTTCTTCAGATTGGTTGTTTCTATATAGGAAGACTACTAAGTTCTCTGTGTTGATTTTGTATTCTGCTACTTTGCTAAACTGGCTGATTAATTTGATTAGCTTTTCTGTAGAGTTTTTGGGATTCTCTATGTATATTATCATATCGTCTGCAAACAGTGATAGTTTTATTTCTTCTTTCCTTATCTTGATTCCTTATAGATTTTTAAAGAAGTGCTTTAAAAATATTTCATAGGTTTATACCTAGGTATTAAATAATGTATTTGTTAATGTGTCACATTTTTCATTTCCATTTAGAATTCTTGGTTTTTGTTATTATAGAGAAATGAAATTGAAGGTGGGCTCTACTCTACCCACTTTACTGTAAGTCTCATAGGAAAATGATTGTTTCCAATTCCCTATCATAACCACAGAACTCAACACAGTGTGTGTGCTAAGTATAATTTTGTTGAATAAATAAATGAAGGTTTCTGCAAAAGCATGGATACTTATGTAGCTAGGGAACACACTTCTGGGTTTTGCTGTTGCTCCTCTGTGTGTGTGTGTGTGTGTGTGTGTTTGTGTTAATTTTTATTTGAGGTAACCTTTGCTTATATTGATGTTGTGTGACCAGGGGCTGAAGCCAAAGATTGTTACAGGTGGCTCCTCCTGGAGGGGAGTGCTGGTGAGGATGAACAGCTGCAGGTGAAATATGAACAAAGTATCTGTGGGGGTACAGACTCTGATAAGAAATTCAAGGGAGTGCCAAAGGAGCCTCTGAGATTCAGTGTTAGCAGACTTCAGAGTTTTTGGATCTTTAGGGATTCTAGGGTCAGTTCTACCTCCACCATGCCCATCTTCCAGAAGACTGCTGCAAGCCTCTGAAGGATATGGAGGGGCTTCCACCAGCCAACCTCAGAGACGCAAAGTTTGGAGGCTTTGCAGTTAGCCCAGTGACTGAAACTGTTCTCACCTTTGTTACTGTTATCCTGAAAGACCAAGAGCAGGGTGTGTTACTGAGCTGAGTGTGTTTGGTCATTCAGCTACTGTAGCTGCTATTTTCAATGTTGATTTTCTGGTGCTGTACTGGCACATCTCAGCAGCTCTGGTAAGCATCTCCTGTTGTGTCTTCTACTATCTTCATGAGTTGAAGATAGTAGCCTATTTTACAGCTATCATGTGCTCCAGGCCCACAGTGGCAGGAAGACACCATCTCAGAAGACTTTAGGATGGTAAAGCACTGGACACTGCTTCGAGTAAAAAGTCATTTGTGGCTACAGTGACTCTTTCTTCCTTTGTTAAATAGATGCTATCACCATTGTTCTCTGAACCTGAGTAGTCTTTCAATTATGTGCATAAGTAAAGAACTCAGACAGTGACCAGTACACTGTCCTTGACCAGTTTTAGTGCCCTTTACCACTCTGTATGAGTTGGTATTTTTAAAGTACAAGATAATCTCTCCTTGGTTACTTTAGTGCACTTGTTACCAAATCATCTGTAGTCCACCAACATAGTCTATTGTACTCCCTACCCACTTTGTCCTCTCCCTTCTTCCCCATGCCCCATGGAAGCTGCGATTCTAATCACTAAGGTTTTAGCAACAGTTTTCTCTAATTCTGAAGTGGATATGATTTGACCCAAACACACAGTGTTAGATTATTTCTCCATATATCAGAAGTCTCCACTGTCAATTACAAAGAGAAGCAGTATTTCCAATTCTAAAATGTAGTGAACATGAGCTGCATAAAAATCATAGCCTTGTCCACTGACTGTCAAGTTCTGTCAAACTGACAGTTCTGAAAAATTTTAGAGGTTGTCCAAAAGTCAAAATAGAAATAAGGCAACAATTCTCAAAATTTAATTCTCTCAATAAAACACTCCTTTTTCCTTACTGAAAGAAATGAAATATTGTAGTCTACACATGCGAGAAAGCCCCAAAATTCTTGATTCCCTTCATTCAAAACATAATAATTCATCCAAAATTCTGATTTTTTTTCAAAGAAAATTTTCATATAACCCAGGAAATATAAATTTCAAGCAAGTTGGCTATGGCTATTAAAGTGAGACAGTTTTTCTGTGACTATTCAAATCAAATATTTGGCACTGGTTCTTGGACTGAGGTATCTGCCAACTGTCAAATGTCAGACTAGATGAGATTGGAAGAAGGAGAGGAAAAGCAGACTGGGAAAGCAGGATTCCTTCTGTTTAAATTGTCATTTTTCAGTACCATTCACACACTGTTGTCATGAAGCATCAGTGTCTTTTGTCTAATGTTTAGTCCAATCCTACCATCTGGACTGTTCAATAGAATGAAAACCCAATGTAGTCATGATTTTCTTAGTCATTGTTTAATAGAAAGGTGATTTTTTATAATCATATATATATAAATTCTACATCAAACTATAATAGGAAGCAATAGTCATTTATTTTGTTTTCATAGAGAACATGGCATTTCATTAGATGAAACATTTTTCCAAGGAGAAAAGAGTTTACCTGTTCCTTACTACTCAGCTGACTTAAATTTTTGCAACTTGTTACTATTTATTATCTTATCTATTACAATTACTCTGAAAATCCATAACTATCAAAAGGTTTTATCTGTCAAATCTGTGATGAATGTGCTGAAATTATGGGAAAGATTTCTGAAATAGTGACATCATTTTACCTTGTAAAGTAAAAGTAAGCAAAAGATCTAAATTTTAGATATCTGGCTTATGTGTCTGACAAAATTTTTATTTATGACCAAAATTGTGATACCCAAATCATCTTCTTTCATTATATTCAGTAATATGATATTGTGTGAACCAGAAAATTATTTCTATTTCAATAAAACCTTCATCAATGGAGAAAAAGAGTGCTATGATCTTAAAAAAAAAAATCAGAATCAAATATCCTCTTTAAAATACACAAAGAAAATTTCTAACCATTATTTTGTTTAGAAAAAAAATAGAAAGGAAAATTGACTTATTATTTGGGTTAGTTCCAAACTTTACAAATGTTTGAAAATATATTGAGAGTCAAAGTATTACAATACTAACTTTTTATAAATACAGTGGTAAATTCTTGAGAGATCCATTATTGGCATATAATCCCACAAAAATACTTACTGCTAACTTTTTTGTTGGTGATATAGACAAGAGCAAGAGAGTATTTTTAATCAAATTGTAATTATTAATGTGTTACTAAAGATAAAGTCTGAGAAAATAGTAAAGCACTTAAATAATGAAACTATAAAATATTTACAATTATTTTAAGTTAATATCATGTCTTATTTTACTTATTTATTCATGCTAGTATTATTAAATATTAAAAACTTATTAAAGATAAAAACTAATTTGTATATGAAGAAAGAGACAGAAATAAGAAAGAGGGGAAAGTTTATTATGCTGTCCGGTGAAATTCACAGATCCCAAATAGGCGGTCTGGGAAAGACGCACCCCATGTACAGGCTAGGGTTCTTTTATATGCCCCTTCTCTGCTAGGCCTGAGTGGAAAAATACCCACAAGTCATGTGTTGCCCTATGGTCAGGGGGTCACAATGGAAAAGTACCAGAAAGTCATATGCCCCCTTGGTTAGGTGTTCGTTATTTGCTATGGGTTACTATTTCACCTGGGAAGGGGATACCAGGTACCAGCTTATCTCATGGTTTCCCGCCTGCTGTCTTCAACATGCCCCTTCCTCGGTTTGGCTGCCCAGGGGGGAGTCAGGTGAGGAGTTTGGCTGAGGGCCTACGTTACCTTTTAGTAAGGACACCTAAAATCTAGGTTTGGGGGGAAAGTGCCTACAATGGTAGACCAAGACGGTCCCAGGAATGGGAGAAAGAGAGGAGTTTGGCAAAACAGATTAAGCAAGATAAAAACAATTCTGGATTTGGATTAGTAAAACAAGGGCTATATCAGTGTTATAGCTATGATAACCTTGCTAGAAATCTAAATCTGGAGGTTGACAGGAACAAATTCTAAGAACAAGAAATAAGTAATGAAAAAGGAAATCAATAGCCTGAGAATTACAGCAAATCTATTAATAAAGTTGTAGATATGGTACAAGGAGGTTCAGAAGTGATTACTCTTAATTCTTGGTTTTATAGACCCAGGAAATAATCTCTCATTCACATTTGTATTATTTATAAAAACTTTTTTGTGTTTTATTGTTTGTAGATGACATACTACTTAAGTAATCAGTTAATTTTTTGAATAGTCTCATTTTTTATATATACATTCCTTTTGAACTCCACAAAAGAAGTTAGAAGGATGGTAATATCTACCCAACCAGTCATATATCCTCAGATTCAATAACAGATAATAATATGTGACAGCTAATTCACCACATTTTAAAAATAATACTTCAGATTTATTCTTTTAAGTTATTTTCCCATTCATGTTCCCCCATATTTTTTCATAATACACTATGAAAGTGCTCTACTTAAAATTGCATACTTTATTTTGAGTAGATGTTATATAATAATATTTTGAAAATCATTCATTAAACTTTTCCACTGGGCTCAGAGGTGACAATTCAGTCATTTGCATACAACTTTGAACTTAACACAGCTGTGTAAATGCTGTCTAACATGTTTTTCTTTTCTTGTTTTTAAATAAATGTGGGTAATTCAAATAAAATTTCAATTACCACTGATTTTTTACATAAATATTTACACTCTAAGAACCTCAAATTCAGTTGTAGTTCCAAACATTTCTGTGTTAGAAATATTGGCAAGAACAATTTAGAACCATCCAAAAGTGTAGGAATTACACAATAAAATGGATTATAAAACCATAATGAGAAAAAAAAAGATAAATATATCAGATTACAAAGAAGTTTTTGTTGAGGGGCGGCATTTTAAATTTTCTATTTTTCCTCCACAACTTCAGTAAAGATATTTGTCTTCCAGCCTATATTTCTATCTGAAAGGCATCTCAGAGCCGTTCTTGGATTACAGTTCAGTATTTTTCAAGTCTTAACACTAAACATTTTGTTTTTAATAAGTGTATTTTCTTCCTCTTAATCTGATTTCCTTATGTTTGGATTTCAGTGGATAGGTAAACGTTCAGGGATCCCCCATAGGAAACTGTCCACATTTGCTCTTTATAATTTGCCAGGAATATAAAATACAGAAAATATGTTTTCTTCTCTAAGTGCCTGTGATAAAATTATTCTACCAATGCTATTAGAATAAGGACATTGTAAACTTGATACTTCTTCTAATGTTAGCTATCCAATATAGTCCCACAGGTAGTATTGATACTTTTGTAGCATGAAAGGCTCTTTCACATAAGCAATTGCTGAACAATTGCAGGTTTGATTACTTCTCAGTTTTAATGTTACTAACCCTTAAACAACTAGATGATATTTTTTCCCAGCTACCCAAATCTTTTTCTGGATGAATTTCATCATGACTTCATTGTTAAAGTCAAAAGGATATACACTTTCTTAAGTACAGTGATTACTTAGTTATTTTTATTGAAGTAACATTAGTTTACTTAAAACATCATATACAGGGCCTCCTTGTTGGTGCAGTGTGTTGGGCACCACACTGTGAAGCATCAGTGAGAGTTCCATCCCCATCTAGGGAGATGACTCACACGGCGGCACAGCAGACCTCTCCTGCCTCACCCACTGTTCCCCTCAGTAGTGTATTTCAGTCAATCTGCCTGTTTTGTTCCTCGCTCGGTCTCAGGGGGATCCTGTCACACACACCACCACTCCCCCGCCCTGCACCTCTGGTCTATATCCCAGCTTCTTGTATGCATAAATAAATAATTTTTTTTAAAGTTGTATATAATTTAGAGGAATAAGATCTCTCCCTTCAGGTGTTTCAACACTATAGCGGCCACCAAACTACCCACAGTCTTCAGCACATGCTACTGTGTTCCCTCCACACACAGTTACTTGTAGTCAGAATTAAATAGTCTTCTGGTTAGTTGCTCCTTTATATTCAAAGCTTTATGTTTATTGATTTATACTTATTTTTCTGGAAAAACCCCAGATGCAAATGCCTTTATTATTATTGTGCTGGGTCAAATAAGAATTTGAGTGACATATTTCCAATTAAAATTTTACAGTTATTTTTGGAAGGAGCTAAAATATATCTTCATGAACCAAATTCTCATTGAAATAAAATGTACTTTTAAATCATTAAATGTTGTTTTAATGTTTACAGAAGAATGAAAATGGCTTTTATTGATCAAAAAGAATAAAGGGTAAAAGCCTGGCTTAGTAGATAATAAAAATTAAGTAAAACAGAATTAATAAAAACATGACATCACAAAGTTGGCACATAAATTCATACTTACACACTATATATATCAACATTTATATGTATCTATCATATATATGTCAATGAAACATAACTAAGTCTATAACATATTAAAGTTTATACAAGAATTTAGATCAACCCCTGCTATAAATTCTATACAGGTATAAAAGTTATTGAATTAGAAATATGGAAAACAAACAAATATACTAGAAAAAATAGAAAATGTAAAAATATGAGGTTAATTCACACTAGAGAATTTAGAAAGTACGAAAAGAAAAATACATATACATTAGTAGTTGGAAGTCTAAAAAAAAACATTTGTCAAAAATTCTTAACAAAATCAAAGGGTAATTGATAAATAGGGAGAAAATATATGCAAGTGCATATTAAAAAGTTTACCTCCCCAGTATAACTGTTGTTCCTACAAATTAATAAGATTGACAATACAGTTTTTAAAAGGTAAATAAAGGATACTTAAATACATATTAAAAATATGAGGCAATATTATTAGTGTTAGGAAAATAAAATAACAGATATGAATCCTTTTACAAAACTATAAAATTATAGTAGCATACAAAATTGCTAGAATTACGATTATTAAAAATGTGAATCACTGTAATTTTTTGGAAAGCAATTTAGTATTTAATTATTGTATATTTAGTTTTATTTTAACAGTTAACTTATCATTTATATGATCTAAATAATTAGCACTAAAATATTTATAGTATTTTGTGGATTTGCCAACTCTCCCCCAACCTCCCTTATTCTCGGCATGTAGTCTTGGCACCTAAAGTTTCTGCTGGTCAAGCTAAAATGTAGAGTCAGGCAGGAGTCTCTCAACAGGACAAAAGTCTTGTTATGAGGATATCTGCTGAAAGCAGCAAGCAGACATTATGGCCAGATTAGCATAACCATCTATACTATCTTGATAGGAAGTTAAGTGGGAACAGGGACTAGAGATAGAATGTTCTGATCAGCAGCAACAATGAAACTCCCCATGCCACAGCCCCTATTCACTCTCCCCTAGCTTGTGCCAGACTATTTTGCATTCCCAATCCACATTCTCACCACACATATTACTCCACATACTTGGCCATCTTCCTTGAATATGATACTAAATAAATGTGAGACTGGCATGGGGAAGATGCTGCATCTCCAGAGATGTAGCCCCTCTAGGCCTCTCTCTTTTACTTCTTAGACTTTGAGTTGTTTTTCCTCTATCCTGCACCACTCTCAGTACTGCTGCCCTGCAAACAGTATTTGGCCTACTTTCCCTATTTGTTAGCATTTACCAAATAGAAATAAATTACCAAATGAAAATTTATGTTACAGTATACTTATTATAGGTTTATTAGTAATAAAGATTTGAAACAATATGAATTTTGCCCAAAATTGGAATGATTAAATAGTACATCCACGGTACCTTGTTAAATATATAACATTGATTATTGTGCAGCTATTAATACAAATGAGGTTGACAATGACATTTTGGTGGGATATCTAAACTATATTATTAGGTCTCAAAAGCAAATTATGTATATGTACAATGTGTGCATGTATGTGGCAATATCTCTTTTAAAATGTGAAAGAAAATACATGGAATTATTTTGTATGTAAAATGAAATAAATGAAAATTCACCAGTTTAAATGCTATTATGCTTGATATGGAAATTCAAAAAGAAAACTTTTAGTTTTAGTTTAGATAAATCTATTTTCGGGCCTCCCTGGTGGCGCAGTGGGTTAAGCAATGCAAAGCAGACTGGAGCCATTGCAGCATGAGTTCAATCTTTGCCACTGGCCAGGGAGGGGACCCACATGGCACAACAGACCTCTTTGTTCTCACCTGCTGCTCCTCTCAGCAGTGTGTTTCAATCAATCTGCCTGTTCTGTTCTCTACTTGGTCTCTGGTGGATCCTTTCACCCCCATACCTCTGGCCTGTACCCCAGCTCTTGTATGCATAAATAAATAAATCTTTTAAAAAAAACCTTGATAAATCTATTTTCTGATGTATAATGATCAACTTTTTGGTAACTTATACTCCTGAGCAAAAAACAATTAAATAATTCTACTTTTAATTTCAAAACTGGTCAAAATAATTTGTTGAACATACTTGCAATGATAATATGGGTAAGGAATAATGCTTACATTTCACCTGTGTAAAATTTGAGTTTTGAGTGTTAAATGATTTATCCAAAAATATATAATAGTAACTGCTGATTCTAAGACTCAAACAAAGAAAAAGTCAACTGTGTCTTCAAATCCATATACTTTTTAATTCATTCCACTCTCATTACTGTGTTAATGTTGAATTTTTCAGACACAATTGGATGATTTAAATTGAAAATACATTTATCTTCATGTGTCTTGCACTGTAGACCAGAATAAAGTGAAAGTCTTAGATATCTGATAGAACCACAAAACTGGGCATAATCGTAGTGGCTTAATTGCTTACCTTTCTAGTCAAGAAAACCTGGGATATGGGAAAGGGTAATTTTTTAGTACTTGTAGAGATTAAAATTAAGAGCTCTGTATGCAAGCAGTTTAGCATTAATTCTCAACTAATGCATTACCTAGCAAAATGGCATATATTACTGACCATGTCTAAACCTCTCACCAATATCAACCCTTCACGCAATAATTAAAACCAAATAGACAAAAAGCTAAAATGTAGAGTCAGGCAGGAGTCTCTCATATCAAATTCATCATTTCCTGATATTTTGACTTCCAGAATATTTCTAAATCTTTTACGCCCTCCATACTCACTGAAATTCCAAGACATCATTAAATTTTGTTTCATCTGTTGCTAAATCATCCCAAAATTTAAGCTCTTCTCACTTTGCCTTTTTCAAATTCATTATCTATAATAATTCCTATTTTAAAATTATATTTAAATGAAGTTACTTGTCTGCATAAATCTCCCTGAATTATTGGCCTTAAAAAATTACATCCTATTTAAAATATTTTTATTGAAGTAATACTGCATTATAACATTATAACATCCTTCTTCTCATACTTGGAGGCCATTTCTCTTTACTCTTTTCAGAATTGACACTTTCTATTCTTAAAGCTTTAGTTTAAATTTTGCCTCCTCAAAGTTCTTTAAAGAGGTCAAGAATCTGAAATGAATTTTTCATTATGTTTAAATCAATCAATTGACAAAGTTTGAATCTCAGAGCATAAATTCTTTACCTTTACCACCTTCTAGAAATGTATTAATCTCTGGTTATACCTTTTTTCTACCCTCAAAACTAGCAATTTACTATCTTCCATTCTCTTCCTAAAATTTGACCTTCATATCTTCCCTTTGTAAGACTCTTATAAGTCTTATATCAGACCCACCAATACAATTTAAGATATTCTCTCATTTTATGCCCCTTAAATGAATCATGTCTCAAAGTCCTTTTTGTATTTAAGGTATCACAAGTTTTGGAGATTTAAAGTGGACACCTTTGAGCACCATTATTCTGAATATTTAATCATGTGTATTTAATAATGACCTAATTTTCTGACTTCTCCAATAAATGGTATAACTACCCAATATATTTTTTATTTCAGATACTTTCAATTTTTCTTATTAATATTCTATTTATCATTTCTTTTAAGCTGTTGAGCACTTTTAACATTGCTTTAAAGTCCTTTACTATAACTTTCAGTATTAAGATCATTTTGTGGTCTTTTATTATCCATGGCTTCTCTTAATTCTGTCATAATCTTTTAGTTTTAAATTTTTATTTATGCATACAAGAACTGGGGTAGGCCAGAGGTGTGTGTGGTGGGGGGCGGGGTGAGAAAGGATTCACTAGAGACAGAGTGGGGAGCAGAACAGGTAGATAGACTGAAATACACTGCTGAGGGGAATCAGTGGGTGGGGCAGGAGAGGACTGCCACACCATGTGTGTCACCTCCCTGGCTGGGGATCAAACTCATGCTGCAGTGACTGTGGAAGCCCCACAGTGCAGTACTCAACCCTTGCACCACCAGGGAGGGCCTCTGAGTATTCTTTGAAATCCTCTATGATTTGGTTGTCTCTCTTCTTGGGTCAATCACCATTCATTTCTGCAACTATTCTGACAGCTCCAATATTCATTGTTTGAAAATTTATAATACTTTGCTACACTGGTGGTCCATAATGAAACATATACCCCCTTTTACTCATGGCCTTATATAGTTTATTTCATTTTATCTATGCTGGTACCATCAGTACTTTGACTAAGTGGATGCTATGGTAATATTTCAACATCTCCAAGTTCAGGCACCAAGAAAATTTGCCAAATTTTTTTACTATTATTTAACTCTTGGAAATACATATGGCTAGTTACCATATGAGAAATCAACTACCTTGAGATTATCTTACAGTGAGATGTCTAACCTTGTCAAAAAGATAGGTGACAGGGTGGAGAAATAATATCCTGTGTCAACAACTATAGTTGAACTGATAACTGAGAATGATCACTAACTTGATGTAATACAAGTGAATTCATTTATAAACTGATGCTCTAGTTATAATAGATTGTTACAGGTGACACTGAATGAAACAAAATTAATCTGTTTCTACTGAGATTTTATCAAATTGTAGAATTATTTTCTCCCAAATGTTTGCATTTAAAAATTGAATTATAAAAATACATATAATTCATTTTAGAATATATATTGACACACATATAGATGCTTTTGAGTACATAAATATAAATAGAAAATTACTCCCATATTGGACACATACAACTATTCTATTTCTAAAATCATTTTCCAGTGGTAAATGGATCATTGTATATCCTTCTGAATGACTTTATATATGGAAAAAGAGCAAAAGTGAGAACTGAGAAAAGATGGTGCCAAAGCAGGAGAGATTCCTGAGAAAATCTGAAAGTAGCTGAGAGGTAATGAACTTAAAGGGTCCTATGACTTGGAGAAAAATAAAGCACCTCTTGGATATCAGAGATCAGCAATGACCATTCCAGAAAAGACACTGGAAATACAATTCCATTTAAAAAAAAAAGTGGGTGGAAAAAAGTGCCTAGAGACAATGTTTGGTGATCTTGCTGGACAAACCTTGGAGAAGTCCTCCAGAGTTTGGTTGGTTACTTGGGAAGGAGGAGCTGAGTAGTCAAGAGGTGTATCCTAAACTGAGGTACGATATGTACAGAGGCTTTGGATTGTATCAGGTATATCAAGTTCCCAGTGAAGAGGACAGTGTGCAGGACTATTTCAATTCTCCCACATCCTGGGCTTCTGGTACTGATCCTGTAAATCACATTGCGGAGTCATGGGCCTGGAAACCCAGAAAGGAAGCCTATGAACAGTGCCACAAATGTGAGCCAGCCCCAGACTACCAACTTTCAACAGTTATACTGAGTTCTTTTGTCCTTCTTGAAGTCATGGCATCATAAACTACAGACCAATTTTCATCGACTTATAAAATACTTAAACATCAGGTCTAGAAAAGGTAAAAACAAAAGCTCACAGCACCATCTGCTGAAAAAGTAGAAGTCTTACAATCTTATGACACTTGAAAAAATAGCAAACTGGAAAGCAAAAAGGCCAATGAATAAAATGCAACATAGCACGTTGAGTCCGCAAAGGCATATTTCACCACAAACAGAGAAAAAAAATCTCCAGAATACAACCAAAAAGACATAGAAGTTATTTCTTCCTAGAGGATACAAAGATCGAATTTTCTGAAAATAGAGAATTCAAAGAATTTTGAATTAGAAGAAAACACAGAGAAGTCTATCTCTTGTATATAAGAAAATGCAAAACTAATGAATTTCTTGAGAAATAAAATTAATGAACAGAGATAGAAATTGAAACATTAAATAAGAAAATAATGGTGATGCAGTATGTAAAAGACCAATAGTAGACATAAAGAATTCTGGAGAAAGTTATGACAGCAGAGCAGACCAAGTGGAAGATCAAGTCAGTAACCTTGATGATGGAAACACATTAAAAATCTAACTGGAAGAAGGAAGAGAAAGACAAAAATGAATAATAACTTTATTATCTAATTCCATGAGGAAGGGCAATATACAAAGTATAGGCATTTCAGAAGGAGAAGAGAGACAGAACATGTTCAAAGAAATAATAGAGGAAAACTTTTGAAACTTAGTTAATGAACTAAATATATAATCCATAAAGCTAAAAGAACATATAGTTACTTAAAAGTAATGAGACTTATAACAGGATACCTAGGTGTGAAGATCATAGGACTTCAAGGCAAATCAAAAATATTGTCAAGGGTTGGAAGGGAAAGCAGGTAATCCACATTGGGTTTACATCTGACTTTACTGAGGAAACACAATATTGGTAGGGGACCACACTTTCACTGATGTATAGGTCACCAGAGAAAAAATAAAAAGGACACAATATCCTTAAACAAAGTGTTAGAAGACCACATGGGCATAACTGATATTTATAGGTCATTGCACCCAAAACCAAAATTAATACAGATTCCTCTCAAGTGTATATTGGAATTTTTCCAGGGTAGATCACAAATTGGGTCACAAAATAAGTTTGAAATTCATGAATTTAAATAATATCAAATATTATTTGATTGCAATTTTATTAAATTAGAAATCAACCAAAAATAAAGGAAGGAAAAACCTCTAATATTTGGAGATTGAAATACATACTACTAAATGACTGTCTTCTTAGTGAGGAATTTAAAATATACCTGAGGCAAATGAAAACAAAACAAAAAAAGGACAAAACTTACCAGACAGAGCTACTAAGATGGGAAATACACAGCAATACAGCCCTCTACCCTGTATTAAATAAATAAATAAATAAATAAATGAACGAATGAATGAATGAATAAATAAATAAAGTCAAGAAAACAAGAAAGAGCTGAAAAAAATAAACTCTCCTCTTAAGATCTAGAAAAAGATAAACAAAATCAAAAGTCAGTAGAAAGAAGGAATAGCAAATAGAACAGAAATAACTGAAATAGAAATTTAAAGGAGTCCAAATACAGCAATGAAACCAAAAGCTGTTTCTTTGAAACAACAAGCAACACAGACAAACCTCTAGCCAGGCTAATTAAGAAATAAGGTAGAAGACAGTAATAAATAGAGTCACAATCAAAAGAGAAGATGTTACAATAAATATCTTAGATATTCAGAGGACTATAAGCGATTACTTTGAACAGTTGCATGCTAGTACACTGAATAAACTAGAAGCAATGAACAAATCCTTAGAATTAACCTTCTGAGACTGGATCAGGAATAAATAGAAAATCTGAACAGATTAATTATAAGCAAGGAAATTGAAACATTAATAAAAAAGTTTCCCAAAACACAAAAGTTGAAGGCCAGATGGTTTCACTAATGTTAAATACTTCTCCTTCTCAAGCTCATCAAAAATTTGAGAAAGAAGTAATATTTCTAACTACATTTTACGAGATAAATATTACTCTGATACCAAAACCAGACAAAAACAGAAAAATGCAGACCTATTTCCCTGATGAACTTAGTTGTAGAAGTCCTCAACAATATCTTAGTCAATGCAACACAGTAAAGCATTAAAAAGGTGAAAAACTGAGAAGAAGTGGGGTTTATTCCAAGGATGCAGGTGTAGTTCACCTTCCAAAACTGATCAATGTTAATTAGCACATCAACAAAAGGAAAGACAAAATTCTTATGATCATATCAATAGACTCACTATCCATTTATGGTTAAAACACTAAAAAACAAGGATAGTTGGGACATAGCTTAACATAATGAAGACTATATTTGACAAAACCACAACTAATATCTTACACAATGGTGTAAACCAGAAAGTTTTTCTAATAAGACAATGATATCTACTTTCACCACTAGTAAAAATAGTCAAGAGACAGATATGAAATTAATACAAATTGTGAAAGATGAGGTAAAACTATCATTATTTGAAGATGAAATGATAATATACACAAAAAAATCCCTAAAGACTCAACAAAAACCTAAACAATAAATCAGTACAGTAAATTGGCAGATTACAAAATCAACATATAAAATTAGTTTACCTTCCTAAATGCAAACTATGAGCTAGAAGAAAAAGAAATCAAGATATAATTCTCATTTTCAATCACATCAGAAATATTAAGTACTTATGTGTAAACTTAAGAAAGGAGGTTAATGTCTGTAAAAGAAAAAAATACAAGGCACTATTCAAAGAAATAGACAAAAACCCAAAGAAATGAGAAGATAGTCCTTGCTAACAGATTGTAAGAATTAACATTGTTAAAATGGCAACCTTATCTCGTGCAATCCCTATCTCAAATCTTCAAGGCAATCTTTAAGGGAGTAAAACAAATCTCACTGATATTCATATACAACTACAAAAATACTGAACAACCAAAATATTCTGAATGCAAATAATATTCTACAAATAACAATGATATGCTACAATGTTACTGGAACAAAAGGAGACAAACAAACCAATGGAATATAAATGAGAGTCCAGAAAATAAACCAACACTTATATGGACAGTTAATTTATGACAAAGTAGCCAAGAATATACACTGGAAAAAGGAAAAGCACTTCAACAGTTGTTGTTTTGAAAACTGGACAATCCCATGCCAAATAGACTAAATCATTCTCTCAAACCACACACACAAAATTAACCCCAGTTTAATAAAAGATTTGGGTAAAGTATATGAAATTATAAAATACATATAGAAACAAAGGCAAAACACTCCATGAAACAAGACTTTGTGTTATCTGTGCATTACAGCAAGAGAAACAAAAGAAACTATATGGCACCACTTCAAACTGAAAAGTTTCTTTTAGGTGAAAAAAACTATCACTGAAACAAAAGACACATCCTTGAGTTGTATAAAATGGTTGCACACCATATATTTGACAAGAGATTGATGTTCAAGATAAACCAAGAACTCATAATTCAACGTATGAAAATAAAAACAAAAAAAAATGGATGGAGGAATTGAGTAGTCATTTCTCCTTCAAAGACATACAGGTGGTCAGTATTCACATTAATAAATGTTCATTATCATTTATAATCAGGGAAATGCAAATCAAAACCACAATGAGATACCATCTCACATCTGTGAGAATAGACCATATCAAAAAGATCAGAAGCAGTAAGTGTGGGAGAGGATGTGGAAAGTTATTCTTGTACACTGTTGATTGGACTATAGATTGATCCAACACCTGTGAAACATAGTACAGGCATATTTTCAAATATTAAAAATAGACCTAGAATTTGATCCAGTTATTCCATTCCTAAGATCTAGCAAAAGAATGCAAAAACTCTAACTGAAAGTGGTATGCACTCTTACGTTCACTGAAGCACTATTTCGAATAGCTTAGTTATGGAAAAAACTTATGTGACCCAGTCTGGTAAGCAGATCCAGAAGATACTATATATACACACAGTAAAATTCTACTCATTTTTTTTTAAAAAATGAACTAATTGTTTGTGACAAAATGAATAGATCAAAAGAGAATACCCTAAGTGAAATATGCCAGAAGGAGAAAGACAAAACAAATGTTGGTTGGTTTACCTAATTTGTCAGTTATAGAAAAACAAAATAAAGGATTACATAAAGCTGAACCAACAGCAAACAGCAGAAATTTTATGGTAGAATTTGGACTATCAGAAGTGGGAGCAGGAAGAGGGTGAGAAAAGTGGGAGGAGACACAATGATTATAGTGGAGAACTATGGGTGCCTGAGTAGTAAATGTAGTGAGGTAACCTATACCTTAAGGGTGTGAACCTACAGCTCTAAATCATATACAGTATTATAAACCAGTACTACCTCAATAATAAAAAAGTTAATATATTTATGCATTCATATAAATTCACAAAAATTCATTTATAGCAGAAATCAAACTATATCCAGTTTTATTTATATTTTTACGTATTATGTATAATGCATTATATATATCTTAATTTTACACATTTATAGACTTAAATGCATTTACCTAAGTCAGTTGAACTGGTTTATTATTGTGTTATACTTTATGTTACATGTCACAAAATAAGGATATGCACATGAGTAGGTAATTTTTAACTTTGGGTGTCACCCACATTGCTGTAGTGAACTTTCTATAATGCTATGTGCATGAATATGTGCACATACACACACACATTTCTGCATGAGTTCCCTATAAGTAGAATTCTTGAGTTAGGACATTTAACTTTAATAAATCCATGTAAGTTTTTACTGATAAATCACAATTTTACATGAGTCTTCTGTAAAACAGATAAATTTATGATCTATAATTGACATATGATATATCATTTACTTTAGCATATTATTCTTTAAAACAAGTTTTATCAGATAATGATACTTTCCTTAGGAAGAGGGATAAACTTGTATGAAGTCTGTCAGCTTGATCCAATCTACCTATTATACAACCTACTAGTAAAATCATTAATATCATTTGTATAGAGTTTCATTATTCTAATAATTATTTTTTGAAATTTTACATCACTAATGAAAATATAGTGATTTGAGGGTAGCATTGTTTAAATATTATTTGTATTAGAATACCATTTTAATCAAGATGATTAATCAAGATATTTTTAGCTGAAAAAAGGATGTTATTTGACATTTTAGGGTTTATATTTCCACACTGAAAATATAGATGCAATTTCTAATAGAAGCCCAGTTCTATTACCCTCATTGGCTAGTAGCATGTCAAAGTAATGGCACAAGTGAAATTCTGAAATTCTACTAATGTAAGATCATGTAAATGAAAAAATACTATCATTTGATTATATATTGTTAAATTTTAACCTGAAAGGATCATATTTTATTCTTTCATACCCATCTTTTGTCTATATCATGGACTAGTTATTTAAAAGCTCATCAAACAATAAAAATATTCCTGCATTTGATAGCTTTGCACAGAAAGACCCCTCTACTCAAAGGTTTTATAATCCTCCTCTTCTGACTCCCATTTTTTTTTTCATGAAAGAAAGCATATTTCCTCTTAGAAATGGTCTAGATAGCACAACTTGTAACTTTCAGGCTCCATTGTTCTTTCTATGAGCTATATATACTCTTGCAATAACATAACTCTATTATATCATTTATTACACTTCATTAAAAGTCTCACACCTGTGCCTGTGAGGAACTTGACGCGAACACCTTTGTATCGCCTGTATATATTTATGCTTTTTCTATGTCTCCTCATTACAACAAAACTGTGATATAGGTAATATTAATCATTCCACATATTTTAAAGAGAAAGAAAATAAGGACACAGAGAGATGAAATAAAATTTCCAGGTCACACAGTGACTAGTCAGTTACACAACCAATTTTTATATAGGATGTGTTCAGTTTTAGAGTGGATACAATTTATACTATACCTAAATCCAGTCTTGATAATATAATCCAATGACTAAGCTGTGGAAGGGTGTAAAACATATTGTAAATTCTCAATTGACATAGTTTTAAGGTATTTGTTTCTATGTATCCATTTCAACGTTTAATATAAAAAGGTGTATTTATGTAAATGAACAGGATAAAAAGAACAATTTCTTCAAAGATCTGCAGTATATTTTCTGTAGTATTTATGGACTAGAATACAGGAGTTTTCTACAATTTTATCCATTAAATTGAAGAATATTCAATATGCTTTACTTATTAAGAATAAATTTGACCATATCACTATATTTCTATCTTAATGTTAAATTCAGAGAGTCAAATAATCAAAGTTAGATCTAGATAGATATTATTATCACAATACAAAGAAATTCATTTTATGCATTTTCAAATGTATCCTTAAGTTTAAGGCTAAAATCAGCTTATTCTTTGAATGTATAAGTATAAATCACCAAATAAAGACTAGAATTTAAGTTTCAGCCAATTTATACACCACTGGAGGAAAAAAGTATTTATTTTTTTTAAATCATGTAGATAAATGAAAAATAATCAAAAATTTTAAAAGCTGAATTGAAAACAAACTCTATAATAATAGTTAAGTTTCATTATATATATAAAATTAACAGGAATATATACATACATATATATATATATTCAACCATGCCTTATTTGAGAATGACACCTTACAGAAATGCCTTCTTTATTATAACAAAAATCCTATAGGATAAAGTCCTTCTAATACCAATTTAAATAAATGTTAAATCAGTTGCTTTTTGCATTAGAAATTAAGTCATTAACTCAATAAACCAGAACCTACAAAAATCATACCCTACAACACACTCACATCCAAAGGTAAATATACTCTTCTCTACATGGTGTGGTAATTCTTCCCAGTCTTCCTAACTCCCTGTGCATGAAAGTAATAATACTGAATATCCCTAGGTTTATTTTACTTCCTTTTTTATTCTCAATTATTGTCATAAAAATAAATGAATATTGTTCCACTGTGCATGCTTTTTACACTCTTCATGATGAGAATGGATTCATGAAACCCATTTTCTTTTCTTCTAACAAATTTTGCAGCAAGAATGAGACGCTGAATTTTAATGCGTGGTATGATCTTTTGAAGACTGTAAACTTTTAATAGACTTCAAACATAAAATGAGGGAAAAGATAAATAGCAGGGAAATCTGTGGTTAGTCCCAGGAAATCCTGATTAATAGCCTTCTGATTGTGTCAGACCACCGTGAATACTTTATGGAAACAATTGGTTGATTTTATTGCCAAATAAATTGTAATTATACTTACCAACTTCCAACCAAATAAAAATTATAAATGAAGGGAAAAGACAGAACACACATTTCTTTAAATGAGATAGCATCTAACCGAACATCTAATTTTATTTGTTCTTTTTATGCACTGTTTATTCCTGATAATTTTATGTGATAACCACAATAAAGATGACAAAGATTTTATTTTTTCTCATCATTTCTGTGAATTTGTCTTTCTTTACTCTGTAAATACCAAGTGTTCAGATTTTAACTAATACCATAAAGTGCTCATTAATTTATCTATTTCTATCCAAACTTCCGAGAATTGTTTTAAGCTCCTTATCAAATCTCTCTTAGTATGCAATCTGCCTGGATATCTTAGCTAACCATAAATTAACATAAAGTCAGAAATATTCAACATTCTCCTAAAAACCTAAAGGGCAAAATACTGACAAATTTCAGTAGTCTGCAAGCACAGAATTTAAAGTATCCTTGGAAGGAAAATTATCATCTGTAATATCACTTTTAGCAATGTTTGTTATCTGCTTGGAAATTTTGTTCTCTGTTTACAATTTTAAAAATAAGTTTTCAACTTTATTATGTTCATAGATCTTTAAATCAATCTTTCAAGGTCTGTATACAATAAAAGACAAGTGTCCTTTATAATCAGAAAAAAAAGGATATAAGCATTGATAATGTACAAAAGGCTCAAATAATTTATATCTGTTAATTTTCTATTATTTACTTATTTTTAAAATGTAAAATTGTTTTTATTACATAAAAGAAAACCAACCATGTAATCTTGTGGAGTGATGAAATATTACAAAAGATTCTCCAAAATTGCATCACTGTTTAAATAGTGGGAAAAGAAAACAGTTTAAAATATTAGTTGGTATGGCTACACTATACACAACCCCCTGAGCTTTGCCTTTTAAATCAGCATTCTGCTGTTAAATAATAAAAGAAAGGTCCCATTATTTTCCCAGCTTCACTTTGCTTAAAGTGATTGATGTAGAATTTTACTGCCATCCAATGGCAACCGCCTAATATAGCTCAAGTAAATGTCTAAAGCTTTTTGATCAAATTGCAGTCTAGGGAATTTAACTTATGTAGTATACTCAGAACTTACATCAATACATCTCTGTTTGTTACACAGTGAGAAAGAAATATGACTACAGTTTCAATTTATTGTGCATTCTCCAAATTCAATTTAACAGTGAATTACTAATATTGCTAAACATAATTACCTAAATGAATAAATCAACCTAGGCTACTCACTAGAGAGAACATTAGAGCATAATATTAATTTTTACATGCACATCATCATATTAGTTTAAAAGGTTTCTTTTTACAACTAACAATCTTTCCCTACCAGGCAAAATGGCCTTTATTAAAAGACTGTTCTCAGTTTTACTTCTGTTATTTGGAAGTCATTTGAATCTTTTTAGCTGCTACTGTACATCATATAATTTCTGATTAACATTAAATTGCATACTGTTTTAATTATAATCTCCATTTCTAAGTGATTGAGTATTTAGATCATTTCTCAAAAAGGCAAAATAAAAATTATGTCTGATTGATATGAATGAGTTTGTGTTTTAAATATTCAAGTTTAGTTATTTAAAATTCCTGATTTGAGGTAAAAGAGTTGATGTGTAATAAACCAATTTCATTTTTCATTAACATTAACTCAAATATAATATGTTTGATGTTATGGGTAAATTTCTATCACAAAGTGATATTATTTTATTTTCATGATTTATTTATATATGAATGGTTATTTGCTAAAATATGAAAAGTTTATTTCAGTATTCATTTAAAATAAAAGGGAATTTGATAAATATTTTAAAGTCTTTTCAGTGCTATTTTATCCAACTGAATATGCTATGATACTTTTGAACATGTGAGAGAAGTAGTCAATAGATTTGAAAGACCAACATACCTATTTCAACTTACATTGTAATATTAATTTCAACTTTTTATTCAGGTAAAATCTCACAATCTTGTTTTTCTATAAGATGTCCAAATTAAATCTAAATATGTTTTAGGAAAATCCAGGCAAATTGCATACTTAGAGAGATTTGATAAGGAGCTTAAAACAATTCTCGGAAGTTTGGATAGAAATAGATAAATTAATGAGCCCTTTATGGTATTAGTTAAAATCTGAAGACTTGGCATTTACAGAGTAAAGAAAGAAGCTACTGGTGCCTGTGTGTGTGCAGAAAGCCATAGCATTATATTATCTGATTTGTAGAGGTGCCACAAAATCACAAAGCTAAAGAAAAGACACTGACATTGACAGATATCATTAGACATTTAATCTAGAAATATAGAAATAATAAATATTGAAAAGAAGTTGTCTTTTTATGGTGGCTTTCTCAAATTTTTTATCTATTGTGTGTTTGATTTTGGTTTACCCACTTAATATTTACACAACAACTTAAGCCCCCCTTTGTTAGCTCTTTTTTAGTGTGACAACTACAAACTTCAGCTAGTATTTTATATTGAAGTTAAACTGCATTCTTACATATGTTTCAGATGTGTATTGTTGAGAATGAACATGTATATAAACCACCGTAAGTTTACTGGTGAAAGTTCAAATTTACTATACACATACAATTGTTCCTGTTTTTCTGATTTATCAATCCCCCTTACTCCTTTCCCTTTTTGTAACCACTAATTACTCTTATAGTACAAAAGTTTATTTTTGCTATATTTAGTTCATGTGTTTGTTTTTTCTCTATATGAGTAAAATCACTCAGTGTTTCAGTAATGTCTGTAAAGGAAATCTAAAGTTAACTGTGCTTCAACTACAATGTTTACAAAGTAAGAAGGTAAACAACAAAGATATTATTGTTAATAGAAAGATCAGTTAGTGTATTTAGACATTTTATGGAATATTAAATAATTTAAAATAATTCTAACCAAAAGTTCCATTATACCTATTCTACATTTTATAAACTATATTTTATAGTATAATCCATGTAATATATTTACATATAAATATACTCATACTATAAAATACTTTTTAAAAGTTTTGTATTTGTATTATTAAATCTGGATGATAGGTTTTAATTTGTAAATGCTTAAAATTATCAATTATATTTTTATTTAATTGATATTACTTTACAAATTTATTTTTAAGTAAAATGCATTTTGCTTTGCCACCAAACAATCACTCCTGAATCCATATTCCAGCATTTAAACCAAAATATGAAAAGAATGCAGTTTTATTACTTAGAAATCATTTGTGAATAAAAACATTTTCATTGATATGATTTATCTATCTCTTCCTATCATTTTATCATGCAATGTAACAAACAAATGAGACTAATTAATTTCTTCATTCTATGTAAAATAGGAAGTTAATTACTTCAAATATGTTGTTCTATGGTGAGTTTAAAGGGACATGACTATTATTTCAATATGTTCATCCTCTATAATTGTAGAAATATCTGTTCTGCTTTCAGTGTGTTATTGAGGTTATAAAATTAATTCACATTTAGATCTTTTGTTAATTGTGACACAGGACTAATATAATAATTGATAGAGAAAACAATGTCATAAACTTTAGATTTTTTAGCTATCAGTGGTATTTAATACTATTGTATGTCATTATAAAATATAACTTTAGGAATTGTTATTTTAATGTTAAGTTAGTAGTATGTCATGAACATTCCTGAGCACTAATTTCTGTGCCCATTATTATCAAATATAATTATGATGTATTTTTCTGCTGTAGAGTGAGTACACATATAGAAAAGAATACACATATAAGAAGAGACAGAAATAGTTAAACTTCTAAGCAGTACATCTTTTATGATATAAACAATTCAAGACTTATTTAAGTTATTTACTTTTTTATACAATAAGCACCTTATTGCCAAACCTATGTTCATATATTTGTACTGCATTAAAATATATATTTGGAATAAAACATATCTACATTAAAATTGTGATTAGTTATTATATCATTTGCTTCTTTCCCTGAAAACAAAAATCTAACACCACAGGTAACACAATTTCTAGCCATAACACAGAAGTTCTTACAGCTTTCCAATTTCATCAGAAATGGAAAAGCCCATTATGTTTCTGCAAGACAGCATTGCTGAAGGCTTCTATTTTGAGTTAAGCATGTTAATATCAGATTATATCAAACCAAAGTATTTCAGAAGCACAGAGCTAGGTCTTTCTTCCTCCAAAGACAGCATCAAAATCTAATCAAGATAAAAGCAGAAACTTCTGATGAATATACACTACATGATTAAAATTCTAAGTCCCTATGGTTTAAACCTTGAAGACATTTTAATTATCTATTTAACATCTTGCTATTTCTGGAATTCTGACTGAGAATGTTTCTGACATAGTATTTCATGGAATGTCCTTTTCTCATACTGAGCTGCTTTTATTCTCCAGATATAAACACAAAAGCTTGCCTTTCATCTTTTTAAACTCCATCACATAAAAGGAAAGGTATAAACCCTGAAGACCACTTTATTTTTTACCGAGTCTCATATATATATATATATATATATATATATATATGCACGTGTGTGTGTGTGTAATAGCTTTCTCTTAAATAATTGTCTTGGCATTGTATTTTCCTTGTAATTTTGTGTACTTTCCAAGATTATATTTAAAAATTCTTTAATTGTCATGTTCTAATTTTCCTTCTTTGAGAGGGTAGAAAACTTGTTTTAGTTATGGTTTGAATTGAGCCTGTGCTGGATTCACAGGAATTAAGTCATTACTAAAAATGTTTTCACCTGTAAAAAGTAGACAGATTATAAAAATAAATCTTTCACTAATATTCCAAAGTAGTATTTGTTAAATAAATTTTCACTTAAAGTTTATCTCAGATAAGTTTAATTCAAGTAATACAAAATTCTGTGAAAATGTGATAAAAAATTAAAGTACTACTACTACTACTTTTTATTAAAATATTTCATATACTCAAAAAATAACAATGATAGTTTAGAAAGGTAAAAGAAAAACACATGAACCTTCTTATACTTTTACAGTTGGTTATTTTTCTTCTTTTTACCATATCTTTATATTCTTGTCAGAAGATTTTGTTGTGCATAAATGCTTCTGTAAAACTCTGAATGTTCCATAATTGCAAATTAATTTTACCTTTGAAAACATAAATAGCATATTATGATACATTTATATTACTACACATATCCCAGAACACATGAGAATATACAGTCACAAACCTGTAACTTTTTGAATTTAGTTAAAAATATGTAAAGTTATGCACTATTGTTTCTAAAATATGCCTGATTTATAATGGGATTTGCACAAGAAAATTTGCTTTCATTTGGGTTTATCAACCTTATGGCCCTGATGGTTACTCATAGGAGACAGATTTCATCTTAGAAGGGGGTATTTGCTAACTAGGACTAAAAGCTTCATGGTGGTGGCATGCTCCCAGATTACCACTCCAGGTTCATTGCTGAGTGATCAACAGAGTAGCTTTGATTGCACTTTTACAAAGCCAGGTTCCTGCTGTCCTGGCTTCAAGGTTTGTTTTCTTTTATTTGTAGCAAGAAAGGAAGTGATACTTGGTTTTCTACTTATGTCTGAAGCTTAAACCTTAATTTTGTATTAAAAAATAGTTTTCACTTATTTTTATCAAAGTGAACAATAAGAAACAGATTGTGCCATTTTCTCCTTCATATTTAAATTTAACTGACTGTATAACTCCTTTATAATTTTAGAATATTCCCTAAATGAATTAGCAGCATAACCATGGTCCCCAAGTCCTGGAAATAGAGAAAGGACTTCACACTCATACACACACTAAGCAAAACAAAAAGTAAAATGGAAAGAAAAAACACAGAGAATATAAGCTATCCATCAAATGAATTCTAAGTTCCTTTGTTAAACACTTTTTTGCACTTGGCTGGAATTTTGTTCTTTCAGGATGCAGTTATGTCCTGTTTATTCTCTGATCTCTGTTTTTTTCCTTACATAACTCTACTTTCGCTGGCATGAATAAAATAACAAGGAAGAGTATATAGTATTGACTAATTTGTGAAATAAAATACTTAATTGCAAAGTAATATGAAATCAGTTGGAAATAAGACAAAATATCTATCTTGCATTATTAAGAGATTTGAATATAGCTTAAGGTGAATTTAGATTTTAAAGAATAATTGAAATTTTGCTTTAATATGATGCATAAATTTGAAACTTTTATGTGACTTGTTCTTCAAAATGAATTATATATCTGATGTCAAAATAATAATTTTCATATATTTCACATGATCACATTGATCTACATATTCTCAATGTACATGCTCAACAAACTATTCTTGAAGGGAATGATTACTGACTATAAAATGTAGTAAGTTAGCAGTATTCAACAATATACAATATTCTCATCAATCTTAATTATTAATACTAAACCATTAATAAGTTTTATTTATTCAAATAATTGCAGACACAACCTCCAATCATATACAATAATTAAATATTAATTATATAGCTTATAAGTAGATTCTTTCCAGGTTTGTCCTCATGAGAGACTGCAGAGCAAATACATCTACTACACAGTTTGCTCTATATAACAATCTAAAGGAGTACATTAATTTAATACACTATAAACATTTTATGATTAAATTTTTGATAGACTAAAAACACTAAGAATCCATCAAAATTAAAAACAAGTATCACCTTTCACTAGATAAACATGGATAAATTAATAGGCATCATTTTCAACAAATCACAAGATACTTGAGAATTCATTGGAATTGAGGATGTGAAACCATGGTCAATTAAATCTTGAGAAAGCATGTGCTAGCATTTTATATACAAAGAAGGTAGGAAATGGCCCACTTGAGAATATTTGATATCTCTTTAGTCTCCTTTACTTGTGTAAGTGAGGAGCAGGAAAGGTTGGCCTGGCCTCTTGAGCAGGTTGTTTTTATGTCCAGGTTAACTCATATTTTAGATATATCAGTTTCTAGGGTCATTCATGAGTTAATCCTCATGAAACGGTCAACCTATGCCATCTAACTATTTCTGGATTTGTCAGAATGTTAAAGATGTCCTTTTCTGGAGCAATGCCCTTGGTTTGGAAGGGTCTTTATTGGGAATAGTCCATGAAGTCTGCTGTAGGATGAATTTATTAAAACTGAAGGACTATGATGTGCATTTTATTTATACAGTCATTGGTGGAATAAATATAATATTCAGATATACAAAATTTTTAGCAATGTTTCACTAGTTATCCAGTCAGTTATGGTTGTATGATCATAGTATTCATAAAGAATACTATATTCAGGTAAACATTGGGGAGACCTCCATCATTGTTTCATATAACAAGGATACTTAAAGTACATTATCTATTCAATGTCTTAGAGTTTTGCTAAACCATTAAAAATTAGTAACTTAACAATTCATCACACCTACATACAATTTATCTACCATGATAATGATTGTAATAACAGCAATACTTTCCTGAGCACTTACTAGAATCAGATATGAAAGGAAGAATTTGAATCAGAAGTATTTTGAAAATGAAATAGCATATATATTTATTACTGCGTTGTAAAGATGTGAATAAATTATTTTGTTAGGCAGTTAATAACTTATCAAAAGAAGCCCAACATTCAATTTAATTTTATGACTAGAAATAAACATAAAGAAGAAAAAATTAAAACTATGTGAGACAAATGAAAATGAAGACACAAACTACCAGGACCTATGGAGAGTAGCAAAAAGAGGGGCATATTTAGCAATACAGGTTTACATCAAGAAACAATAATGGTTCACTCATATGTTCTGGGGTGCTTAGTTGTTTCCATAGTTTAGCTAAAGCAATTCATGGGGAAACAAACATGAAGTGCAAGTTTCCTTTCAAATGAGTGTTTTGGAAATTTTGGATAGAAGCTTAGGAGTGTAATTACTGGCAAAGTTGTGGAAGGGGCAGAACAATGAGGGAAGGAAGCACAATAATCTCTGGTGGTGGAATGTGGGGGAGTTGGTGGTGGGCATACTATTGTGGTAATGTCACACGCGGTACTGAACTATTACCTTAGTTAAAAGTAAATAAATATATATAATTTTTTAAAAATAACAAAAAACTCAAATTAGCTAAATTTACACTATAAGGAACTAGAAAAGGAAAAACAAACAAAACCAAAAATCAGTAGACTGAAGAAATAGTAACAATTAGAGCATAAATAATGAAATAGAAACTTAAAAAGATAGTCCAATGGATTAATGAACTCAAATACCAACAGTTTGGAAATATACACAACATAGACAAATCTCTAGTCAGGCTCACAAAGAAAAACAAGAAGGAAAAAATTCAATAAACAATTAGAAAAGAAAGAGAAGTAACAGGGCCTCCCTGATAGCGCAGTAGGTTAAGCACCTCACTATGACGGAAACTGCAGCCACTGCAGCACGAGTTTGATCCCTGCAGCCTGCCACGGAGGGGCCCCACATGGCACAGCAACCTCTCCTGCCTCGCCTGCTACTCACCTCACAACGTGTTTCAGCCAGTCTGCCAGTTCTGCTCCCCACTCTGTCTCTGGTGAATCCTCTCTGCCAGCCCCCCCCACACACACACCTCTGGCCTGTACCCCAGTTCTTGTATGCTTAAATAAATCTTTTCTTAAAAAAAAATAAGAGAAAAAAAAAAAAAGAAAGAGAAGTAACAGCAGAAATACAGAGGGTCATAAGAAAACATTACAAACATCAATATGCCAAGGAATTGGATATCCTAGAAGAAATGGAAAATTTCTGAGAGGTATACAATCTTCAGAGACTGAATTAGGAAGAAACAGAAAATCTGAACAATTTACAAGCAAATAAATAGAAATAGTAATCAAAAGACTTCACAAAACTCAAGACCCTGTATCCATTAAATGAAGCAGGTACCAGATTGTTTTCCCAGAATTTTACAGAGACATCTAATTTCAATTTATTATAACAATAATCTTATAATTTTCATAGGGTGCTATTCACTCATCAAATTTAAAATTACACTGGAGATGAAGTTTAATTTGAATTAGTACATTACATTCAACAAATAATTTAATGAAACCTCTTGAGAATGATTTAAAATGTTAGTACTTCTACCACACGTATGGTCAATATTTTCTGTAAAGTCTCATGATGAGATTTCAGAGAAATTAGAAAATAATTAAGCATTTAGGATCAAACTTTTCACTCACAGTCCATTTTACACAGCCAATTACTCCTCTAGGAGCTCCTTAAACTTCATTTTAACAAGATGAAAAGACTGTATGAAGATTAATGTATCAATAGTTCTAATATGTATTTACTTATGATTAACAATGCAAGAACAAACCACTTTCAAACCTGTACTTGGTATGCTATAGTCATTTTCTTTTTGAAATACATCTCGAATGATAATATAACTTCATACATTAAATTATCTTCAATATTGTAAAATTGTTCAAGAACTAACCTGAATAAAATAGAAAAGTCTGCATCAAGCCCATTTCACATCTTTTTTTTTTTTTTTTTTCAGTTTAATTTTTAGATGAAATATGTGTTGTTGTTGTTTTTAAATAAGTGTTATATGGACACGGGCCCTCCCTGGTGNATTTCACATCTTTTTTTTTTTTTTTTTCAGTTTAATTTTTAGATGAAATATGTGTTGTTGTTGTTTTTAAATAAGTGTTATATGGACACGGGCCCTCCCTGGTGGCGCAGTGGGTTAAGCAACGCACTATGAAGCAAACCGCAGCCACTGCAGCACGAGTTTGATCTCTGACACCTGGCGTGGAGGCTATCCACATGACGAAGCAGACCTCTCCTGCCTCGCCCACTGCTCCCCTCAGCACTGTATTTCAATTGATATGCCTTTGCTGTTCCCTACTCTATCTGGTGGATTCTCTCACACACCACCACCCCCGCCCACCCACAACCCCCCACCACACCTCTGGTCTGTATGCATAAATAAATAAATCTTTTAAAAAAAGTGTTATATGGACAACCATTAGAGAAAAATACGTTTGCAGAACAGTCATGGACTGGAATATAAATTCAAGTGTTTTACTCTTTAATTACATGTGAATATTAATATGTTAAATATATATTTTAAAAAGACAGACACAAGAGATGTCCATAAGAATATCATAGTTCTAAACAGCATTCAAAGCTGCAATTGTTTGCGATAGATACAAAATGTGAAAGGACCACAAAATATTTATCTTTCTTTGTTTAACATGCCTGTGGGCATTATAAATAGAAGGAAGTTTCTAACAGTGTGTATTCCTAGATGAAATCATGACAATAGTTTGTCAGTAAAACAATATTATATAAATTAGTCAAAAACAAATGAATGTACCCCAAGAAATTAAGCTATATTTTCATTATAATTTTATCATCAAATAAATTTATTTGACTGTGTACCTTCAGAAAAATCAAGTTTAAACTGAAACCCCTACTTAAAACACTAGTGAATACTTAAGGGAACATGCAGTTCACATTAAGTACCAATTGAAAGACACCTAATCAATGCAATATATATATTTTTGCAACATTCTAAATTTCATGCAAGAAAAGATTTTATTTTATTCATATTTTTATAATTTTTTTCATTGAAGTAACATTAGGATTTTTCCAAAAAGGTATCACAACCATATGGTGTCAACCATAAAAATAACCCATAATCTACCACTGCAGTACATATGCTTCCTTCTCTCTTTGTTCTTACCCTTCCTATCTCCCACGTTAGATGCTTCAGCTCTATAATCTGCTTTAAGGGTTAGTTTCTGGAATCTCAAGTCTATCCCACTTGTCTGTTTTTTTGTTTTTTTGTTTTTGTTTCTCTCAGACCCTGCTGTTTTAATTGTAGCTTTATGGTACAGTTTGAAGCCTAGAGGTGTAATATTGTCATTTTTCCTCCATTTTTTTCAGGATTGTTTTGTGATTCCATATGCATTTTAGTATTGTTCATTTATTTCAAAAATACCATTGAAATTTTTATTGGAATCACATTGAATCTGTAGATTTCTTTCAGTAGGGTGGCCATTTTCACTAAGAATGTTGATTCTTCCAATCCATGAGCAGGTATGGTATTGATGTTGACACTGGTGGGATTTCATATGTAACTATTCAGCATGCAACCTACTGATATCTGTACTAGTAGTCTATGCTGTCCAGAAATAATACATCCCGCTGATCTCTATAGGACTGTTTATCAGACCTGTATTTCTCTGTTTCATTTTTCCTGGAGGTACAGGAACAAAGCCTTATTGTTGGCTTTATGGTGTTAGTCAGTATCCCACTGTTGGTAACTGTATATTGGGAAGAGTTTGGTCTTGCTTAAGAGACTGGTTGTTGCTAGTTGGTGTCTGGTAGTTGGATTTTCTCTACTGATAACAGATAGAGCAGCTTTGTTCTTCTCCAAGTTAGCAGCTGTAGACTGTGCTCCTGAAATTGGCTACTAGAGACCAGAGGTGACATAGCTCACACAATTAGCAGATGGAGATTAGGAGTTTTCCAGCTCTAGCTAAGCTGTTATAGCATTTTATAGAAATTAACAATTCCTTGCTCTTACATATATAGAACAACCATAGAGCAGCTATGATTGCCCTAGAATAGCTGGATTTAGCTATACTTAGTTTTATCTTAGTCTGTGACAATGTGCTCTCTTTAAACCAACAGCAAATCATGTTTTCTTTTCAAAAGAAAGATTAAAAGGCAAGAGGATCTTTTACTAGTCCAACTGACAAACAACTTTCAAGTTCCTGCTTGAGTGCTAACTACAAAGCTAGGTTAAAGAGATGAGAAATTTAACTCAGCCATGGAAAGCTGAAGGTTTTTAAATAGGACTACCGACATGATTGTTTGATTACATTAAGTCAAACTTTATCTTGTGAACACCCATATTACAAATGATTTTAATTTATTTCCCCGGTTCCAGGAATGTACACTGAGAGCTTTGCCTTGCTTCTGATTTTAGAGATACTCAATTTCCTCTCCTATAGGGACTTCTCTCCTCCAATCTTCAACCCTACCTTAACAAATCTCATAAATAATTATCAGTCTTGTATCTTACCATTGCACAATTATAAAGGTTGTTATGTATGTTACTAGTGTTTGTGACATAATCTTTTTGGCAAATTGTAGTAATATTTTCAAACAACTCGTTTGCAAACAATTTTCTAAAATATTTCATTTTGCACAAGAAACTATTCATGTTATTTATTTAACTCCTCTTCACAGCTAATTTATTATTTAGTATTATAATTCAAATAAACTCAAAAATTGGAGAAGTTAATCAATAGAACACATAGTTACATTTAAATTAATTTGATCTATTAACTTAAGAAAAATTTAATCAGTTAATTTATGCATACCTTATGGGGAATTTTATCACTCCATGATCAAAACCAGTTGTCAAGATGATCAATATATAATAATTCATTAATTCCACTGGCAAATTTTGTCTTTGTCCTCTGATTCTAAATTTCCTTCCTATTTTAATAAATATACACATGACAACTTTCTTTGTACTAAGACTTTATTTAGATACCTTTTTAGACCTCTTTTAATAATGATCCAGAAATTAATTTAAATTTTATATTTTAGGGAGTTATTATAATCTAATTTTATATGTAAATTTAATGTCATTCAAATGATAAATGATATGTAGAAAAGTTAATAGTTTTGAACCTTGACTAATTTTGTTTAGATTTAATGCCTAGATCATTGTACATAAGAGTCAAAAAATAATCATTGTATCATAGATTTAGACAATTGAATATCCCAAATGAAAGGAATATATTTCCCAGATCCAATCTCAAGTAAGTTACCATGGAAAATTATTAACAGAGATTTCATTTAAGGGGATTTCAGACACTAAATTATGCTTACAGGATTAGCAAAATAATGTGACACAAGGATATTGAATAAGGTATTATGATTAATGTTTTGTTGCTGTTACAGTAAGCTTTGTTTTTCTTGAAGTAAAAACTGTGCCCCACTCAAATGTGAAATGCAAGAAGGCACAGCAGTTTTGGAGGAAACCCCGACAGGTTGAATCAGGGCATAAGGGCAGGATCCTGGATTTGCCTGTAAAGCTATTTGATCTTTTACAAGGTAAATTAAAATGATGAAACTAGACAGTATATCTTCTGCTCCAAACTTAGTGTTCTATTAATAACATTATTTTATATTTAGCTATTCTTACTCTATGTGATTAAATCGAGTGTTGTTCAAAATTCGAAATGTAATTCAAAAGTTCTTTGTTATTACAAAGAAACATAAAATTACCTCATATTGAAACTGATTGATAGACCTTGAAAAAAACTCCAAACACCTCCAAAATTCTCAATGTTGACATAAATAAAATTACTTCAGGATTTCATTTTGATTTGTGTTTCAATAATGATTTTCCCATTAGGAGTCCCTAGAGGTAAATGAATCAATGTATTCCACTAACTGAAATGTTTCATGAGACAGATTTTCTTGTGTTTAAAAGTGTGTTTTTTAACACTTTTCATGAGAGACAATGAATCTCTGAAAGAAAAGAGAAATTTACTTCCTAAATACCAGACTAGTAGTATCAATTTTTATATAAACAATTTTCATCCATCATGAATTATTCATGCACCTACCTTAATTTTAATTACAATCCAACAGAGTTAAAATCACACTATACCTAAAAATATAAACACTATCACACTGAAGTTGAGAATGCATTATTCTTTATACATAATTGCTATCATGCTGAGGTTGGGTTGCCACCTTTTCCTGTGAAACCACAAAGAGGTCTGTATGTATGCCTTCACATAGGCACATACTAGTTTATTTTACCCTTGTTAAAAACAGTTCCTTTTTGAAATCTTTTTTTTTCCTAATACTTTTCTTCCAACTTTATTAGTTTTACTTTACAAAATATTTCAAGTATGTGTTATCACTAAACAGAAGACTTCTCAGCAAATAATTAACTTAGCAACTCAGAGGAAGGACAGGAAGTGGGCTCCAAATGTCCAATATTAAAGTTACCTCTAAGAGTATCAATAGTTCTAAAGCTTTGAAATAGTGGCTAGAAATGAAGTAGATCCATACTTAGGTGGGGAATTACCCACTCTGGAAAGAGTAAGGGCTATACAAGATGGCTACTTGTTTTATTCTTCCATTTGTATGCCGATTGGTTTGTGACACACTCTTAAGTGTTCTATGAAACTTTCTCATGAAACAGGAAAAACATATTGATGTATGACGTTCCAAGAATCGTGTTTTTAATCCTCCCAAATATATATGCAAAGTAATGCACTCAAAATTATAGTTATCTTATTTCTCAACAACATTAAATACATCTTAAACCTTAAATTTCTAGTTGAAATGCCAAGATAGTATTAAACATTAAATAAATGTCCTCTATATTGAGAGTGTTGCAAAGCATTTAGAAACTGATTGTTGGCTATACCTACAAAAAAGTCTATAAAAAATTAAAGTATAGAATGTTTAAACTAAATTAGAATATTTATTTCATCTTTATTCATGATATAATTTTTTTGAAAAACTTTCAAATATTTTTGGTGGAAATTCTTAGAAAGAATCATGCTGACTCTAATGAAAGATTCTTAAATGAACTATATTTTTAAAAAAGCATATTTAAGAAGAATATTTTAGTAAGGCATGACTTTTGTTAAGTGTATGTGTATCCCAACCCACTTAATCTCTGTAACTGATGTACAAATAGGATTTAAAAAAACGCCCCTAAGAACTGGGATTCCAGCCCAACCTATTGGGTCCCAGAGAGCAATTCCCTAATTTAGTTCTCTTTATTTAGGAGGGATGATTTCACTGAGTTAATGAAAAGTGACTATATATGTTTATATGTTACCCATATACATATATAAAACAGATTTATCCTTATGCAAAATATTTCAAGCTATTTGAATGAGATTACCTGGTTTTCCCCACTACAATTTTATTACTATATATTAAGAATACTCAATGCATTTTTGCATTGTATTGTTGAATGAAATTGACTGGTGGTCAGTTTTGTCTTGACTTAAGCTCTCCTATTTTTCATCTTTGCTTCAGTCTTTTAAGTTATCCTAAATACAGAAATTGTTTAGGAAAATTCCTATGTGACATGATCCAAAAATAATATTGCTGGTTTGTGGAAAGTAATCAAAAGGCTTTGAATCAAACTCCTTTTTATATGTTTGCAAGATCATTCCAGGGATTATAATGTTTATTATACATATTAGATTCCTTCCCTTCATGACTTTGCAAGACATTAATTCCATCATGAAATACACCTGCTATAAAAACAGGACTGTGCCACTTATTTGAAACACAACCAGAGGTGAGCAGGAATCCACTAAATAGACATGACAACTGAATTTAAATACTCAGGAATTTTACAAGTCTGTTCTTGAATCATGATAGCTGTCAATGGACAAAGGGTTACATGGTGGATCTCTGCATAAACTACAACTCAAGTCTTTTCCTTACCTTACCATGACTGGTTTAACAACATGTTTTGGATTTACCAGTCGTAATCATGACTTAGCAATGCCATCTATTAACCTAATTAAAATTAAGGAATTTGTGGATCATATGCAGACTCTTATCCTCTTATGATTTTCATGCCTTATTACTTTCATTATTAAAGTTATAAAGGATGATTTTCGGCAAGTTGCTAGTGAAGGAGATTAATTTTCACAACTTTTCTAGGCTTCTCATTGCTGAGGGTTCTACATGAGAAGAGATCATTTTTGCCAATTTTAGAAGTTATGTTGATTTGTTTTAAATACTTCCTTTCTGTTTTAGCTATAATAGTATTAGCCTATGAACACATTCACCATATCATCTTGTCTGTTTTTCCTTCATTTACGACCTCATTTTTTTTTTTTTTTTTTTTTTTAGGCACTATGGTGTCAGAACAAGGTAATTTGCTGCTCAGTTAAAGTTAACTGAGGCCACAAATACTCTTATACAATTTTCTAGGGAACAGATGGGCCAGTAAAACAGGGCCATGATGACCAGTCATAAAAGAACTCTTCCCAGGGTGTCTTAACAACAGTGGAAGCATTAGAGGCATTTCCTCTAGACCATCTGGCTTTGATTTTTTTTTAGGTACTTTTTCTCTCCACAGACAGATCCATGAAGTTAAGGAAGCAATAATTCTTCACTAGTTACTGTAACTGCTGATGCAAAACCACCAATCTTCTTAGTTTCTCATATAGTGCAGAGACCTATCTTACCGAAGGTTCTGTGGGTTAAAATAATATGTTATCTAAGGGAGGAGTGGTACAAAGTGACACAGTAGTTTAAAGTCAGTATACATGCACTTCAGGCATTATTATTATAGTTTGAAGTGCTGTTTGCTTATTTTATTCCAACTGTAATTAAAGACCCAATTATTCTCTTCCACTAACTCTCCAGAATACTTTTAAAACAATAAATCAAAGTAATGGTACTCTTTTGGAAAAGCAATCTTCCTTTATCCCCAGATTCATTCTGACAACAATTGAAGTCTTCTAATGGCACCTAGGTAATACTTTGAGTTGTGTTTACAAAGTCTGTGAAGTTCAGATTAGCTCCCTCCAACACTTCAGTTAGATAATGAGCCTCACATACAGTGTTGAAGGAGAATCTTCCTAGAAGGAGGGGGTTTGTGACAAAGTTCAATGGAAAAAGCTATTAGGAGATGAGGAAGTCAACTAGCAGAGTTGAAAGAGGAGTTGAATAAAGATAAATGGGAGAGTTAGCAAGTTTATGATGAATACATGGATTCAAATCATAGGTTACAAGTGATTATAAAGATAGATGATTTACAGTTCAACATCAACCTTGGCATCAGAGAAAAGCAAAAGGATTTGACATTCACAGCAGCCTCTCGTAAGATAATGTCAGAAAAGAGTCTTGATTTCTAGGAACAGCAAATTAAGAAGCTGAAAGAGAACTGTGGTTAATAAGACTAGATGCCACTAAAGAAATAAATCCATAGACAGAAGAGAGAACAGTATTTCAGAAGTTACAATAATGTGGTTAGTGATGTCCTAGACAGCAAACTTTTTGGTTAGATCTGTGAAATCAGAAATGATACATGATTAATATGAAGTCACTTGTATTTTGCTCTCGTAGGCACTTGCACTTGTATGTGTTTCATGGCATAAGT
Source organism: Galemys pyrenaicus (assembly GCA_019455555.1). Lineage (NCBI taxonomy): Eukaryota > Metazoa > Chordata > Mammalia > Eulipotyphla > Talpidae > Galemys > Galemys pyrenaicus. Next base: position 16,626,995 of record JAGFMF010011830.1, read on the forward strand.
ATTGTTATTTTACTTTAATGTAATAATATATAAAATAGCAAAAGAGATAATGCTGAAGGCAAATGATTTCATATATATATATATATATATATATATATACATACACACATTGTTTTTTGAGCACCCTAGCTCTATTTTGAGTTAAAATAGCAGCCCATTTGTACTGTGTCTTATGCTTACTGACTTTACAATAGTCCTAACTGGACCAAACATCACCTGCTCAAGAGGAAACAAGAAGTCATTGCAGTGAGAACTTTGACACACCTTAATTTAATGGAATAGCTCTTCTAAGGAACCAGATAATAAACAGCTTATTAAAACACTCATCATTTATATAAGTAAACTTAATTTTAAAAGCATTCTTAAAAGGGTTCACAGAAAAACTGAAAAGAAAGTACAGAAAGCTACATATACTCCCACTCCCAATACATCTGTGAATGCACTCACTATCAAAATCCTACACAGTGGTGGTATATATTTGGTACAGTCCATAAACTTACACTGACATTATTATCAACCAAAGCCTATAGTTTACGTTAAGTTTTTGAAAAATATGTAATGACGAGTAACCAACCACTTGTGGTCTATCAAGCTGAGTAATTTCAATGTTTTAAAAATCCTCTGTTCTCTGTATGAATTCTCTGTATTCCTCTCTCTCTCCCTTGTTTCACGCATGAGAATTCCTGATCCTCTCTCCAGAGATGCCTTTTCCCGATTGCCCTATATTGGAATCATACAGTATGGAACCATTGCAGATTGGCTTCCTTTACTTACTATGAATTTAGGGATTCCTTATGTCTCCTTCATAGCTCTTTTCTTGCAGATATTGAATAATATTATTTTATATAGATATATTACAGTTCATTTATTTATTCCTTTACTCATAGGCATCTTGGCTAATTTCAAGTTTTTGCAATTATGAATAAAGTTTTGAAAAGCACCAGTTTTGAAAATACATGGAAACTCACCCACTGTTAGAGAAAAGAGACGCTGAAAGCCATACAATCATGGCAAAGATGAATTTGGGCACTCTCCAGGGAAAACTACTGTTTCCTGCCTTTAGAAATAGGTTCCTCCAAGACTCTCTCCTGTGATGACCACTTCTGAGCTATAGCTTGTTACTTTGGATGGTGAATTGTGCTCCTGCCTCTGGCACAACCTGCACCACTTTGGGATCACTGCCTCTAAGACCTGTCTTCTGCTGCCTGATTACAGCTGTCTATCTACCCACTTAGCTGTGCCACCTTTAGAACTGTCTCCTATTGTTGCCTCCAGTGCTTCCTAGCTCGGCCTCCAGATTGGACTTCAGCAGCACCACCTGGGATCACCTCCTACTGTTGCCATGAATTGAGTCCTGGTCCATTCTTAATCAGTGCACCACCAGCTCCTGGCATGCATCATAGGGTTAACACTATTTTTCATGAGCATCTTTTGGTTTGGACTACTAGACACTGCAGATATTATCTGTGGTAGGAAAGATGGTTATTTGTGGCCTTAGAATGCTTTCGTTTTTATCTCTTCAGTTGTTCTCTTGTAAATAAATCATGTTATTGTTACACGATGTGTGGTTTTTTAAAAAAATATTTATTTATTTATGCATACAAGAGCTGGGGTACAGGCCAGAAGTGTGTGTGGGGGGGGGTGGGGGTGAGAGGACTCACCACAGAGAGCGGGGAGCAGAACAGGCAGATCAACTGAAGTACACTGCTGAGGGGAGCAGCAGGCACAGCAGGAGAGGTCTGCTGCACCATGTGGGTCCCCTCCCTGGCCAGCAGCAGGGATTAAACTCGTGCTGCAGTGGCTGAGGTTTGCTTCATAGTGCGTTGCTTAACCCACTGCACCACCAGGGAGGCCCTACAAGATCTGTTTGATTCATGTTTTGTAATTGTAAGCACACCAATGAGGATCCATGAACTGTGGTATTTCCCAGGTTTTCAGTTTCAGGTACTGCTTTTTTTTTTCTTTTTCGTGTTTATTTGGATTGATGTCTGACATTAATTTGGGGAAATTTCCTATCCTGTTATTTCCATTATGTTCATGTTAGACTTTTTGCAATCTTTCCATAGTTCTTAGATATAATAATCTTTTTTCAATCATTTTTTACCTTTTTTTTTAGGTTTTAACACTTTGTTTTCATGTCTTCAAGTTCAGAATTCTTTCCTCCACTGAGTTCAGTCTAATAATGAACCATTAAAGGCATCCTTTGTTTCTGTTACACTGTTCAGCATTTTTTTTTTTAGAATTTCCATCTTCAGCATTCTTTATTTCTTTCTTAAAATTTCCATCTCTCTGCTTGTATTAACCATCTGTTCTTATATGCTGTCTAGGTTTTCAATGAAATCCTTTAGCATAAACTTTCAGGTTTCCTTCTTAAGTCATTGGTTTGGTAATTCCAAAATTCCTACCATATCTGTATTAGTTCTGATACATGCTCAGTCTGTCCAAACTATATCTTGTCTTTCCTGTGCCTTATAGTTCTTATTAAACAGTGGAAATGATGTCTTGGTAAAAGGAACTGCAATAAATAGTCCTTTACTAATGTGGAGGATAATGTGTGGGGGAGGTAAAGGTAAGTGGGGAGAAAGCATTCTATACCTATCATTGGATATCAGTCTTTTGGTAAGCTTGTCCCCCTGAACTTTAAAATTCACCAGCTCCCCTGAGGTAGAATAAGAAAGCAAGAGATCCTTCAGAATGTCCCCTGTCCCTTTTCCTGTCAGTATCATAGGGGATTTTTTTTTTTTTATTATTCTCTCATAGTTGTTCTGAGGATCTAGTCAAACTCCTGAATATGAAACACGTAATAGCATGAGGCTCCCCTATATTTTGATTCCCTAGAATTTTCAACACTCAAACTAGGCATACAGAGCCTCCAGCAATTTGTCAATTGCTGTTTAGGTTTTCCTGCTTGGGCACCAATTCTGACAGATTTTTACACTCATAAAATTTGTAAATTGTTATTCTTTGTATCTACCCACCTGTCTCTCCAATTTTTAAGGCAGTAGTTTTCCCTAAGAACTTATTTCTCTGACAGTTAAGAAAAGTTGATTTTCAGTTCATACAGCTTTTTAATTTGTGTTAGCATAGAGCAGTGATTTCTAAGCCTCTTTCATGCTGGAATGGAAACCAAAAATCAACCTCTGTTTTGAAATCTTGAAGAACTTAGTTGAAACAAAGACAGCAATATTTACAAATAAAATGAGCTAAATCTCAGATTAAGCAGAGGTAACAGGGAACATTTTGAATTTCTGAAGCTGATATGTTATAGTTTCCTCATTAAAGTCAGCTGAAAAAAATTATACCAATCAAACAGGATGTTAAAAAAATCAATAAGTGAGTCAAAGAACATTCTCCATATATTATAGTTGCCCTGAGTATAAAAATAAGCACAACAAAATAATATTTAAATATGTAAAACAGTATTTCCTTACAGATTTGATTCTCAAAAAATGAGGGGGAAAAGATTTAAATATTTACAAAGCCATAGAAGAAGGATTTGATACTGGTTCAAATTTTTTTTAAAAAAGGAATAAACAAATATTTCATATATACATAAAACACATTAATATACTTTTGAGTATACTTATTGTAAAATTCCTTATTTTACAACAACAACAAAACACTTGGCTGGTACTGCAAACAAAACTATTTGAAAATTAACATAATAACCTATAAAATGGTAAGTTAAATTACAATATTTTAAGTTGTCCTGAACTGCTCGGTAATAAAGGAAAACTCTCAGAACCTGAAGTTAAGGACTACGTTATAAGCAGAACTCAGAATTAGGACCTGAGGTTGTGGCTATTCTGGCAGGTCAGGAGGTTTGATGGTTTACAGAAATTAGTGGACAGGAATTTCAGTGTCCTCATAAGACAGAAAAGAAGACCTCAATGAAATTAGACTGCAAGTAACTTTACTTCTATCTTTAGTTATAAGGGAAAAAGGAAATATAGAACCTGAGAATTCAAAGCAGTAGGTCTAGGTCTCATATGAGTTTAAGATCAAATTTATATCAGCCACTTGATCCAGAACTTTCAACCACAGAACTTTCAACCCCACATTCAAGTCTGCACTGTTCCAAAAATTATTTGTTATGAGCATATGTAAACCACTGTGAAAAGACATTTCTACAAAAAAGCTACATATGATTTTTATATACATATACATGTACACAAATTCTGATTAGAGATGAATTCACAATTTAAATATACAAAATGCAAAAGGAAGTGTCTATGTCATATTTAACCATATTCAGATGTATATTTCATATCTTTGATATGTAGAAAGATGAAATATTGAAATTCTAATCCACAACTGTTTTTCCCCATCTTAAAAATACGAGGAGAAAGACTGTATCTTATACTTAATGACATTTTAGAAATTATGAAATATAGAAATCTATAATGTGGAAAGTCAAATAAATGCATACAACCTACTAAAATAACAAAAATTTAGCTATTGAAGGTAATATAAAGGCATGAAATTACTAGGATTAAAACAATTTTTAAATCGGTAGAGTAGGAAAATAATGTTTTTTTTTAAATGGGAGGATTAAAAAACACCAAATAAAAATTCTAGAAATAAAAGTATATTCAGGATGTCAAAAATAAATAGATGATCAAGCTAAAGATAAAATTATGTAATGATGAAGATAGCAATTAAGGAAAGGAAATAAATGATGGGGAATTCTTGTAATGAAATGTGTAGAGATAGCAAAGAGGAACAAGACATTAAAGACCATGAAGGAGATATAAGAAGAATAAAATGTGTTAAATGGAGATTGTAGAAAAGCAAAATAGAGAAAGTGATGAAAGGTAAAAATCAAGGAAGCAATCCCCACGAATTTACTAGAACTGTTAAAAATATTGTAATAGTCTTATTAGCATTATAACTTCTAAGTTAAGCAGACACAAAACAACACTTAGACTATCCAATGTAACCTAGATCTAAAAAGGAAATTGGAAAATATTCAAAAATAAAGAATAAAAAGCACTTTCTAATGAAGTCACAAAACACAAGTAGGTACATTTTAAGTCTTTAAATGGTTGTATAAGAAAGAAAAGAAACTGAAAATTCATGAGCTATTCTTTCATTCAGAAAAGCACAAAAGTAATACCAGAGTAAACTCAAAGGAAGCAAAAGAAATTATAAGTAGAAAACTGATACAAAAGTGGGAAGAAATGAATAAAAAAGATCAAGAAAACCAGTAGCCATGTTTTTGGAAAAACTAATAAAACGTTGCGTCTCAGACATAGAAGAAAAATAAAAGAACAAAAAATGTAGACATGACAAAAGAGTCATAAAAAGTTACAGGATGAGTTTTTATATCTTAAAAATTCACTATGAACAGCTTAAGCTGATAAATGTTAACATTAATGAAATTATCAATTTTCAGAAAAATACTACTTTCTAGAAATAACCTTATAAAAGGGGATAATCAAACAGAATCAGTAATAATTGGAATTGGTATATCAGTGTCAAAATAAATGCAGCAATAAACAAAAAAGAGTCCTATTGTGTGGTGATCCTCTTCATGTCAAGGAAGGTATGCCTTTAAGATTAGCAAACTTCAAAAAATTGTGTATTTCGTTAAATTGAAAAAAGAAGAAAGTCATGTTGCCTAATCAGCTGATGCAGGAAAAATTCAATATATATTTGTGTTAAAATGAGAGCAAATAAATCACCTAAGTAAACCAAAATTAAGTGAGGATGTCCTTAACCAGATCATATACCTACCACAATCTCACATAAAATACTGCACTTTGATGATGGAGCTTTCAGAACTGTGGGAAAACTATGGTTTCCCACACCTGAGAAGATAAATCTTATATTAAAAAATAAAATAAGAATACTTAAAATAACAATAAAATATAAATATGTGGAAAAAAGAAAAATTGAAACAAAATGAAGATTCTCAATATCAAAATTTCCATTCAAGTTTTTCTGAGTTTTAATAAATAATAGGATAACAAACTTGAAAGCCTTTATAAAGCATGAAAGGAATAATAAATATATAGAATATGATTTTTACATAGGACAAAAGCAAATATACAGATAATTTATCAATATGATAAAATTTCAGTAAGTAATAAAAGATTAATCAATACAGTTAAATTATTTATACCATTAAGTAATATTGAGAAAATGTAAATTTTAGTTGAAGTTATTTAGAAAAACATAAGTTTCAATTTATGGAGCTGGAGATGATAATGCTAAGAGAAAGAAGAAAAAGGAGAAAGACAAATACTGGGTGGTCTCACTTTTATGTGGAATACAGAGAAACATAACTAGGGGTCAGTTAAAATTAAACCAAGAATAAGCTTTTATCATCTGACTGAAAAACTGAGGCAACATGAGAGGAAGGGTGGAGGGTGGAGTCAGCAAGGGAGAAGGTTCAGTGGAACATGATGGAGGATTATCACAGCATTGGTATCAGGCATGTTTTGAATTAATGTATTTGTGAAGATTTGAATCCACAACCTCCAATAAATGCAATAATATAAACTGTTCCCTTGATAAACATTTTTTAAAGAAATTATCAATTGATTATATAATATGAAATCTAGCAAAATTATAAATAAAAAAATGTATTAACTAAAAATAAAAAAATAAATATGCAGAGAAATAGCATAAATTGACTAAGAAATTTTTATTTGCGAGACATATATCCCTTAGTTAACCAATACATTGAAATGAACCACACATTGCACTAGGTGCCAAGGGAAAGGAAAGGTTACACCTACAATTTGAGACAAAGGAACAAAGTAAATCTACTTCACAATTTTATTCTAACAAAATTCCATGCTGAGAAGTCACAGAATGATTTTAATATTGTGATTTGTTATGTTTGACACTCATCTGGCGGAATAGAGAAAAATGTTTTCTGTAGCTTCTTTTTCAGACGATAAATCTCAAGTTTAACAATGTTCTTTGTTGTATCTATCTGGTCTGGGGCAATGACGAAAAACTGAAATTATATGGAAAGTCAAGAGAGAACTGGCTTATAATAAAGCAGTACTGTTAAGAGCTTTCAACTTTTAAGAGTTTGAATTCTTTAGTACATGAGTTTCACATTTGGACACTGATTATTTTAGAGAAGCAACCATAGAAACCTGAAAAATCAAGCCCTGATGAAAAGCCTAAGTAAACTATGATTGAGAAGCCCAACTCTAAACTACAAAGGTGTTTTAATGATACCATTTCAAAATGTGTATTTCTCCTCTGCTGAGAAATGCGATTTTGCATAGATTAAAAACAGAGGGAAAGATGTTAAATAAAAGAATTAGATTAAGACAAGTCATTGTTTAGTGAGTTAAAATGCATACAAAAGCAAGGTAGTAACAGAAAGCATCTTCTAATATAATGCAGAATGATTATTTAATTTGTTTATAAAATATTGTCAATAAAATTTACTTAATCATACATCTACATGTGGGAGTGGCTCATTGTTTTATGTTTGTATGCCTGGTAGAAAATTATCTATACATTTTACCATTTACTCAATTTTTTAGTTAAGAGTGAGTTGTCCCAATAACTCTTATTGATTTGTCTTTTTCATAAACTTTAACTGGGGCTTTATAGGTATGATGTTGATATCTCTACCAAATCTCTCAGTGTTGGAGTTGTCGAGGTCCTAAATCACATAACCTCTTTATTTTTCTTTGAGTGTAGGAATGTTCATGGTTTAAATTCTGTTTCCATGATGAACATTAATATATGTATTTTCCCAGGCAAAATATTTACTCTGACTACCAGACTGGACATATCCAACTTTCTTTATTAGATTTCTACATATCAGGATGAGACTCTTTATTTTGCCTACAAAATATGACTCTTTTTCAGTAGTATTCCTTTAATCAAAAATTAGCAGCACCAAACTTCAATATTCCAAACCAGAAATTTAGAAGACTTATCTCTGGGGCAACATTTTCCCAATATCTCTTCTTTCACATTTAAGTCTCAGCTCAAGCTGTGGCCTGACTGAGAATTATACAGACATAATAAATAATACTGACACCAAAATAGCATTTGTGCACTTTTTTTTTTTGCAAGTCATGTCAATTTCCTTTTTTATTGATTCAGTCTTTATTTAAATTTTGATATCTTATTGAAGATATCAATAGTTTTTTTCTGCATTTTGATGGTTTTAAATATAATAACATATTATGAATGTATATATTTGGGGAAAACCTGATTTTATTTCTTTTAGTAGATTTTCTTGCAGTAACATTGGTCTGACTCATATTGAAACAGTCCCAAAACTAACAAATATTGGTAGGGATGTGCCGAGAAAGGAACTTTCTTAGTGATATGCATCAATTTTATTACAGAACAGCTGGAACTCTGAAAAGACATTGTTGGAATAAGTACACTACTTTGTGAGAGGAACTTCTTTTTTTATCACCAGGAAGGTGTTTCTTAAAAATACCAACATGACTCTACAGAGTAACTTTTAAATGGTGTGGGGTCTTTCTTTTGGGGAAAAAGTGCAAGGCAAATATAATCAATTGCCATCCTTTTTTTAAATTTTATTATATACTTTTAATAATCATCCTTTCAAGTAGGAGATTATTTTAAATCTGTTCAACAATCTTGTGACTTTAGATTAAAAAAGACTAACTTCTCAAAATGTTTTCTTGAACTTAAAATTGGTCTTTTTCTATAATTTGTGTTGTCTCTCATTCAAAGCCTATTCAAATATTAATGAAGTATCAGAAATACAATTTTTCTTCAAAATCTCACAGTTTAGCTAAGTTTTAGATTTCCTCCAGAAATCTTAATAATCTAAACTCTTATAACTTTAACTATAGTTATGCTTCATCCAATACCTGGACATCTACTTTAACACAAAAAATTTATTATAAGTTATTAAGTATAAGCATCATTTTACTTATAGACTTGACATTCAAACTGTTTCCCTATAGCCTATGGATATCTAAAATGCAAAATGTCAATATCCAAATTTTAAATGCATTTTAGGTACAGTGGAACACCAGAGAGTGTCTTCTGCACAGAAGCCTGTGGTGAAACATTTGTTAAAATAATATAATCATATAACAATATATAAGCATTAACTGACACATGAATCTATAGCCAATAATTTTATATTTCCAGGAAAAAAAAATGCTGGATGGTTTGCAACTTTACCAAGATTGAGAAAATGCATGAAGATAGGTGGTTAGGGAATCAATGGGATGGGAAAAAGATAAGCTATTTCTAATTCTTTTCCATTGTTTTATTTGTTTCTTGTGTATCAGAAGAGTTTCCCAAAGCAAAATATGACTTGGATATTTTTAAAATCTTGGAGTTCTAAATACGCTCCTTGGAAGATTCAGTGATCTGATCTGGGAGTTGGAGAACCTTCATTTTTAACAAGTATACAAAGGGTTATTTTATTAACAGAAAGAAAATTATTGTGAAATATTTAGTAGATGACTCAAGAGCTAAGTAAGAACACAATAAATAAGATCTTTCTCTAAGGAATAGAATAATTTATTGAAATATGTATTTAAATACAGGAATTACTAGAAATGATCACATTTTAACCTTCAGGGTTTTTAAATGAGTATCCAAATACTTTTGTGAATGAGAAAAAAAATGAAGCGACACTGTGAGAATTATCTGACAATATGAGGAACGATAATATAAGAATAATAGTTCTTCCAGAAGGAGAATAGAGAATTGAAAAAAAAAAAATATTTAAAGAAATAATGTAAGAAAAAACTCCCCAAATCTGAAGAAGCAACTGAACATACAAATACAGGATCCTATTAGATTAAAAGAACATATTACCCAAACTAAAAGAGATCTAAAATAAGACATAACACTTCCCAGAGTACAAGACAAGGGGAAAAAATAATGGGGAAAAATAAAAAACTTATAAAGGAACCTTAATTAGGCTAACATCAGACTTCTCTGAAGAAACAGTATGGGCAAGAAAGGAATAAAAATAAATATTCCAAATATTTCAAGATAAAAAGTTTCAGTCAAGTACACTCTCCCCTACAAAACTCTCCTTTATATATAATACAGAAATAAGGATTTCTCAGAGAAACCAACTTTTAGGGAGTTTACAAACACAAAACTTCCCTCCAAGAAATATTAAAAGGAGCTTAGTATTTAAATCAAAGAAAAGAATAACCACAAAGAACTGAACAAATAATTAAAATAGAACCACAAAACAAAGGGAAAAAACGGCAGTACTAGTCCCTCATATATCAATAAACACTGAATGTCAATTGACTTAACTAATAAATAATGAGACACAGTGTATCAAGTTGGATTAGGAAACAAAATCCAACTTTTTACTCCCTCCAAAAATTACATCTAAATTCCAAAGATAAGCACAGATTGAAAGTAAAGTATGAAAAACAATTTTGCTAGCAAATGACACCCAAATGAAGGTAGAAACAGCCATAATTATATCAGATAAAGTAGGCTCTTAGTTTTAAAAGGTAGAAAAAGACAGAGATGTATCACGATTAAGGGAATAATAAAACAAGAACACATAATACCCATCAATATACACTCAGCAAAAAAAAAAAAAAAAAAGGGAGCACCAAAATACATCAGGCAATTACTATCAAGTCTGAAAACAGGCATTGGGTAAAATATATATGTGGTTAGAGACTTCAGCACCCCACTCTCACTAATTAACAGATTAATGGGACAGAAAATAAATAAGGATACAATTGCCCTAAATAAAGAACATAACTTTATGGTTTTCATAGACATTTTAGGGCACTGTACTCCAAAAAGATGAATACACATTTTTCTCAAGTATTCCCATTCTCTAGGATTACATAAACTTCATAAATATATTTGCAGATGTATTCTCAGAGGCAGGGAAAGCAAAGGAGGATATAAACAACCAGAACTATGTCATACTAACAAGGTTTTGTACAATAAAAGAGACAGTAACCAAAATGAAAAGATACCCTCAGATTGAAAGAAAATATTCACACATCATACATCTAACAAAGGACTGATATTGAAGATCTACAAAGAATTCATACAATTCAACAAAAACAAAACAAAAAAAATCAAATAATGGGAAGAATACAGATACATGAAAAAATATTATCACTTATCATAAGGAAAATGGAAATTAAAACCACAATGAGATACCAACTTACACCACTGATAATGACCAATAAAAGAAACAGAAAACCAAACAAAATAAACAAACAACAAGTGCAGTCTGGGTGTAGAGATAAAAGAACCCTCTTAAATTGTTGGTGGGAATGTATACTGAACCAGCCATTATGGAAATAAGTGTTTTGGTCCTGCAGAAGACTAAAAATTTATCTACCATATGTCCCAGCATTTTCATTCCTAGATATCTACCCAAAGAACACAAAATTACTAATTTGAAAGGAATCTACTCTCCCATGTTTATAACAGGATTATTTACAATAGCCAAGATATGTAAACACCCTAATGACCCAAAACAGATGAGCAGATCAAGAAGATGTGTTAGATATATATGCTGGAATATGACCCAAGATCAAAAAAGTATAAACTTATGTGATTTGCAGCAACATGGATGTAACTAATAGGGAATATCCTAATCGAATTGAGCCAGAAGAGAGAGAAATACTGGATGACTTCATTTATATGTGAAATATTGAGAAACCAAAGATAAATAAGATAATGACAAAATTTAAAAGAGGGTCTTGAAAATTGACCATAAATCTGAAGTATCCAGGAAGGGAGGGAGGGAAGAAGAAAGGGAAAGAGGAGAAAACAGTAGGTTGGGGGAGCGTACAATGGACTATGGTGAAGGACTAGTGGTACTTTTGTCATGGGAGAATTAGGGTGAGGACACATAAAGGGAGAAATAAGCACTTTGTAATTTTGGAGATTACTATCTTGTCAGATGTGTGTTGGGAAAAATATTCGCACAAAAGATGCAAGAAAATGAATAGCTCTGTTAATAGTCACATTATATTACTAGGTGCTCCAATATTAGGTGCATATATATTAATGACAGTTATATCTTCTGACTGAATTATGCTCTTCATCATTAAATAGTGTTAATCTTTGTCCTGATTACCTTTCTTGGATGACAGCTTAGTTTATCTGATATGAGGATAGCAATTCCATCGTTTCTTTGTAAATTATTAAGTTATATGTTCTTGCTCCAACCTTTAACATTTAGTTTGTCTTTTGACTTTAAGTGGGCTTCTTAAAAAATATTGATGGCTGAAACTTGGTCAGCATGTCTTTTAATCGGTCAGTTCAGATCATTTACTTTTAAGGTGACATATGTATGTGTCCATGTGTGTATACACACACGTTTTATTGTTAGTCATTTTGGGTTTTGTTTTTGTTGTTTCCTTTTCCATTTGTTTCACTCTGCTCTAACTGGATTGCTTTCCCTAATGTTTCTATTAATTTATTTGTTTCTTCATATGTGAGCCTCTATTCTGGATTTTAAAAATTCCTATGTCACTATGGTAGACAATTATGGGTAATCTGGTAATTGGAGAGCTATGGTGACCACACTTGAGTGAAGAAATTCTATACTGTAAAAAAATCAACAAGGATGTAAGAAATAGTATTTCTTAAATCATTTATGTCTTAAATCATTTATGTCTTAAATCATTTATGACATGGTGTCCATTCTCTGACATTTAAATATACATGTTCTGTCCATTTCTTCCTCTCCTTTAGTGTTTTCTTGTTGACTCAATATTTTTGCTCATGGTTCTGGCTTTGCGTTCCTATTTCCATTTGGACCAAGATTTTGTGTTTCATTTTTGAAAATGTTCTTATAGATGATCTCCTTTCAACATTTCTTGTAGCATAGGTTTAATAGTTTTAACACCTTTAGCTTGTATGTCTGAGAAATTCCTTATTTTACCTTCATATCTGAATGAGAATTTTGCAGGATAGAGTATTGTTGGCAGTTCTTGTCCTTCAGGTTTGTGAACATTTAATTCCACTCTTTGTGCCTGGAATATGTCTGTGGTGAATCTAACAAAGCTTGCTTTTGTTGTCTTTTGAAGTTATTTCCTTTATCCTAGCTTCCTATATTTTTTTTCTTTATTTTTGATTTTTGATATTTTGACAATGATTTGGCTTGGTTAGGGCTTTTCACATTTAAAAGGTTGTATGTCTCTCTGCTTTCTGCACATCCATATTTAATTTAAATAAAAACCTATTGTTTCCTTAGGTTTGGGGAAAATAATCAATTCTTATTTCTTTAAATAGTCCCTCTGCTCCTTTGTTTCGATTCACTTTCTGTAATTCCACTTATTAAGTTTTCTCTTCTAGTTGAGTCTTATGTTTCTCATATAGTTTCCTCAGTTTTTTTGTCTTGATTCTACTTTTCTAATTGTTCCTTTGAGTATTCCACTTCTGAGATTCTTCTGCCATTTTAATTTTATTTAAAGCACTTTCTAAATTTGTCTGTTTTCATTCAATATCTCTTTTGGTTATATATTAATATTTTAATATCTTTGGAGAACTATTTGTTCCTGCATATGATTTCTAGGATTTTCGCATCTGCCTATATGCCTTTGACTGACCTTTCAAAATTTCATTTAACATTTTTAATATTCTTGGTTTGAAGTCTGTCTGACCAGTCTTCTATTTCTGTATCCTTTCTATTTGTCCCAGGACTTCTGTTTTTCTCATTTTACTTTATCTCATATTTTGTGTCGTGTGTTCAGATGTTCTTTGCTTCCTAGGTCATGGGTATGCCTTATTTGCATTTATTTATTTACTTACATATTTTTGTGACTGGAGCACTGTTTAATTTTGTTTAGTTTAATTTTGTTTGTTTCTATTACTAGTTTACTTTTGCATGAATTGGGGCAAGAAGGGAGTCTGGGGTATGAATACCTGATTTCAGTCTGAGGGGTATAATTGGTTCCCTCTATGTCCCCTCCTTTCTCTCCATAGCAAGCTGCATTTGGTGCTTTAATTGTCTTAATTTTCCAACCTGCTTCCCTACTGCTCCTTTTTCCCTCAAGTCATGATATCTAAAGCGTAAGTCTCCTTGTGGGGAGATCTAGGTCTAGACCAAGAGGATCATGCTCCAGGACTAAATTGGATATGGCAGGTAGGCAGTTCCCAAATAGGGTGTGTGCCACATCATTGTTTGACTTTGGCCACTAACAAGTGCTATTGCAATCCTGCCCTCACCACTGTCATGAGGCTTCTACAATGCTGCAAGATCAGTGTGTTATTTCCCAAGGGAAAGGATAACTTACAAATCCTTTCTGCTATTGGGTCTGCTATGGAGTCTGGCCTGGCTTAGTTTGGCATCTCTTTAACCTCTTCTGGAAAGAGAATGGAGGGAGATTTCTGTGCCCACACTGGTCACAGAGTTCCCAGTATCCCTATCTATGTCAGTGCCTGCAGAGTACACACTAACCTGGTGTCAGCTGGCCACACTTAGACAAAGTTCCTCCAGGAAATTTTATAGTTTCCCAGTGTGTCCCACTGTGATTTGTATGAAAAATCCCCAACCCATTTTGCCAGCTTGAGTATGTATTCTCTCAATCACACCCCCCTATACTTCCTCCCATTTCTTCTCCTCAACAGCCACCAAACTTAGTTTGGGACATCCACAGCAAAATACTGGGACTCTCTACCAGAGGAATTTACAGATCTTTATTTGAACAATATATGTATTTAAAATTTTCTTTTAGGGGAGAAGGTGATTCCAGCCTCTCTAATCAACTATGTTGTATGTGGAGTACAAAAATACCTCATTAAATAAAGTAAAATCCAGGAGATAATAAAACCATTGAAATCTGTGGATAAGAGCAGTAAAGAGGTATTTCTGGGAAATACTGAGATTTGGTTTCCCCAAAAAGAGAGTGAGCCCATCCTGCATTCTAGTTATTCTGCTTCTATACATTCATTAATAGCTATTTTGCATGTGTATCTGGATACATAAAGAAGAGTTTTAATACAGCATTTAAATAAACATACTAGTGAATATTATGGAATATAGTCCATTAGGATCTATTGTCATTATACATAGCTCTTAATCAGAATGGTGAGGAAAATAATTAAATGATGCATGTGTTATGATTACATTGACATAAACCTTTAAAAGTCACAAAACACTAGTGTTATGTATAAAAATGTGTATTCTAACCAAACTGCAATAAAAGGAAGGAAAAGTTAAATCTCAGGATCAAAATAATTACACCTCCAGACAGGGATGAAAGAAAATGATCCCAAGGAAGTATAGTCTACTTATAATTTAATGTAATACAAACTGAACATTTAATAGTACTTATTTCTGGTTGGGTTTAACAGATGTTTTATTTTATATTTTTTCAAATTTCACTCAAAAGAAAACAATTTTATACTGAACACTGCTTAAGATGGGGCTATTATGCTAGATATTTAATTTTCTAAAAAATTACTATATTCAATATCACTTCCAAGGGGTTCAAAACAGGAAAACCAGAAAATATTTGCCTTTACCAAGGAATATTTGCTATAAATATACATATGAAATAAAGTATATAATGAGCACATCACTCTTTTTGACTCATTATTCCATATAAACGTCCAACATGAAGAAAAAAAAAAAGATACATGAAGAATTTGACTTAGAAATAAAACTGCCATATTGACCTATCTCCTGAAAGAGATTATAAATATCATTTCAGAACTGACATAACTACAGTGAGAAATAATTGAAACATGTTAATAAAATCTACATAAACTTGACTTTTAAAATAAAAAAGATGAGTATAGTAACCTTCATGCAACTTAACTAGACTTTAGTTGCACTTATTAAGAGAACTAGAGCTTAGTGAAACTTATGACATTAGAGGAATTATAATGGATGTCAAAAATTATAGTTTATTAAGGTAGCTTTGAATGATACCTTGTTTCCTAGTTCTATTTTGAGAAACACCATTTCAATAAATTTATAGAAAAAAAGATTGATTGTGCATAGTATGATTTCAGTACTACATGTTTCATCTTCAAAATATGATAAGAACTTTCCAATCCATAAAACACTGTAAGAGAAAACTGTGAATCAGGTTAGACACACATTTCAAAGAGCTGATGAGGTTGCAAATCACTTATGCCTCACTTTCGAGATACAGTGATAATGTTTAGCACTTGCATAGTGTTTTCTAGCTTCAAAGAACCTACAAACTTAAACTAATTAATCCTTACACTACCTAGTGAGATAGTGATAAGAAACCCTTGAAGAGAGCATCTAACTATATAATTCACACTTGCCTATATAGAATTCAACTTATATGACAAGTGTTTTCCTATCTCACTATTTCAACACATATTGAGATGATAATCCATATGTAAATAAATGATATATAGTCATCTATTGTGAATAAAATTATGTGCATTGTTCTCAATCTGCAACTAAAAGCTAACAAAGAAAGTGCACATACAATGAATACATAAAAAACATCTGGCATGTTCTGCTGCATTTTCTTTTCCCATTCATTTTATATATTGTCTTAGCTATTCCAGAGCAGACATGTTAGATTTGAATAGGCTAAAACTTTTTCATGGGGAAAGTGCAATTTTCTATCTAACTTTTACAATTATTTTTACTTACTCTGAAACAAGTTGTTTAAAATTAAAAGTGTATAAATTATGCTAACTATAAGAGAATACCATATGGGAAAGCTTCATCTAAATGAAAGAAATTTAACTACTGTATAAGAATTTTCCTAACACAATTCCCTTCTCTCTGCAGGTAGCTGGCTAAAGCAGTCTACTAAAACAAATCTATTCCTGCAATAAAGGCCAACATTGGGTCAACTCAAGAGAGAGCACTTTTCTGTCTGAAACATGTGATATTTCTTTTCTCTGATAGCCAAAATCCTTATCTAGTTCTCCTTGTTAACTAAAAGTTCACTTAAAATTTAATCTTTTTCTCCTTCATTTCAAAGAATTTCTACTTCAAATTGTTTGATCCTTATCTAATCTCTACAAATATCTAAAATTACATAGACACACATACATGAAAAATGAAAAGTATAATTGGGAGACCATTCAATGCAATGTACTCTGTACATTAATGTACTCAGTTTCAAAAATTCTCCAGTATACTCTTTTCATTAAGGTTATACTTACCATTAAATACATGATCTATTTTAATAAAGTCCCTAGTACATTATTGTAGTATTTAAAATGTGAACAAGATATCTATATACACGTACATTCTTTGCAATTAAATTCATACCATTTAAATGGTCGATTTTGTTTCCTAAGACAGAATTTAGCTAAATTTAATTTTTAATGTTAATTTTGATTTTCAAGTTCTGAACATTCTTTGATTAATTTGTAAAATAGCATGCTGAATATTTAAATAGAATTTTAAAAAGTTGAAAATACTTTATTTCTTAGCCTAAATAATACAGTCATTTCCATTTTTCTTTAATAAACTATATGTGACTAAAGAGTTAAAATTCAGTATCAGTATAATATTCAAGTCTTTAGAGACAGTATGGAAATTAGGAAGGGGGAAATAAATGAAGAGATTTTTTTCATGGAACGACATTAAAACAATTGAGTTTTACAACACTAATTTCAGGTTCTTTAAAATTGTACCTGCAAGTATTATTTTTTCTTCTTCCCTTTTTCTATCTTTCTCTATCTCAAAAGTGGTCTTTACTAATGTGAATTGCAGGGCTGGAACATGGAACAGAGTTTACCTAAAAAAAGTGTCAAAAGGATTTTCTCCAGGAGAATTTTTCTGAGCTGGAGGTCAGATGAAGAGTAGAAATGATATGGAAATGTAAATTGGTGGCATCACTATGTAAAACACTATGGGGTTTCCTCAAAAAATTAAAAATAGAAATGCCATATGATCCAGCAGTTTCATTATATCTAGCTGTCTAGTGGAAATGAAATCACACTTCCTTTGAGATCATGAGCAGTGCCTCAACAGATAAAGAGAGCTTAAATGTGGATTGTATCATTCGTTCACTATAGCCAAGATATGAGAACAAGCTAAGTATTCAATGAGATTAATGGAGAACTTATGGTAATTTCTGGAAAAAGAAAACATACACACACACACACACACACGCCATAGAATGCATAAAAAAAATTTCATGTATAAAACAAAAGAAAATCCTGTCAAGGTGAATGAAACCTTGAATATGTTATGATAGTAGACAAATCAAGCCAGATAGGGAAAAAGAAATAGTGCATTTTTTCACTTACATGTGCAATCTTTAAATGTTTAGCTCATTGAAATACAGATTAGGATGGTGATTTCTATATAGAATTATATACTTGAAAGTTGCTGAGTAGGTAGATTTTAAACATTCTCCCTCAAAAATGAAAGAAATGGAAGTTATGTCCAAGGATGGATGTGTTTACTAATACTATTTTGGTAATCAGTTTGCAACACACACAGGTATCAAATAATTTTGTAAAACTTAAGCTTAATATATTTGGTAAGTTTATTATTGAGTTTTTTATTAAGATAACAAAAACATTAAGATAATGTTGATTTACAAGACTGTATATGATTAAGAATATGGGTTCACATCTCTTCAGATATATGTAACCATACCACACCTACCACCAAAGCATCCATAGTCTTCTACCATAGTCCTTGGGTCCTCTCCCCACTTTACCACCCTCCCTCCCCCTTCCCCTCTTGAAGTCTTATTTCTACAGTTAGATTGATAAGGCTTATTTCATCTAGTTATTCTTGTTTCAATGTTTTGTTTTAAAATATGAGTGCCATCATCTGTTATTTATCATCACTGAGAGACGGAAAGAGAAAAAAAATTCAAAGTCTGCAGAAAAGGTCAGCAGCCTAAAAACCCAGGGAAGCATTATAGTTTGACTATAAAGTCAGTCTGTGGATGAATTCCCTCTTCTTTTAGGAAAGTCAGTGTTTTTCAAGGCCTTTAAATGATTGGGAGATAGTGTGATAACTCAAATTTTATTTATTAGATATTAATCTCATCAAAGAGAACTTTCACAGAAATAACAAAATATTTTTTGACTAAATAGCTGGGTACAGTAAACTTTTCAAACTGACACATAAAATTAACTATTACATCAAGAAAAAGATCTAACACACATGAAATCATCTTTCATATTTGGCCCAGTGTCAACTGAATCTAGCTAGCTAGCTATCTCAACAGAACAAAAGAATGGAGAATAGCATTTATTCTTATAATAGAAACAAGACCACGACACCCTTAACTGAGTCCCAGGATTATCATAGAAAGGAGAAATGCACCTATTGTCTGTTATTTAGCATGAGTCTCTTTATCAACAGAAGATAAATTTGAAAGTATCAGTCTACTTAGAGTTTCTGTTCTGGGGATAAGTTTATCAGAGTTTAATATTGATCCCTAATGATAGTTATTGGGATCTGTGAATTTTATCAAACTAATTTCAAAGCCTAACGGAAATTCTTTGTTTTGCAAAGTTGTCTCTTTAGTTGAACACTCTATGCTAGAAATCTAACCTAGCAGAAAGATTGGTTATGAGATAGTTTAAAAAAGTTTCTTAACTTCAGTCAGGACAATAGTTTTCAAGGAAAAGAATTTCTATATAATACCAAAGTTCATCTAAAATATGACCTATGTAACATTTCTACAAATTGTTTATTTTTGAAAAGTTATCAGTTTTTAATGTGAATATATCTCCACAACTCTCTACACTATCTAAATCTCACACTATAATGTATTGAGAAGAAAAGTAAAACAGCCTTTATCAATTTAATCTGGCATTTTAGGTAAATCTTCCATTATTCCAAATCAATGTTACATCATAAAACATGTTTGCAACTGGTTTAATAAAAACTATCATTAATGAAAATAAAAAAAATGTCATGAAATTGAACCTTAAATTGTAAACCTAATTTCTTTTAAAAACCTTAATTGGGGTAAACAGATGTTAATTTTGTTATTTTTATAACAACATTATAGGATTAAATTGGACCTCCTAGAAATTTTCACTCTGGCTGGAGTCATGCCACCATATCAGACTATAAACTGTGGAAAACTAACAAGAGGCTGTTTCCATCAAAATTCTCTTTTGAACAGGAGTTGTTATACTATGATCATGAAAATGGTTTCTAAAATATCAAGACTAAGAAAATGGGGTGGATAAATAAGGACAAGGGGATGATTATATGGTAAAAAATAAAATTAGAATTTTAGTGGTGAATGTAACAAATGTGAAAACATGTTGATTTTCAAAGATGTACACCTGAAACATGCAGCAATACTACATTTTCAGTAAAATGAAGTGAAAAGGAGGTGGAAATTTATTTTTCAGTAATAATTAGTGAATCTTAATTGTTAATTTTTTTGAAACTCATCCAGATATGCCCTAGGAACCACTTCCAACTTCTGAAAGATTTTTCAATCACTTTTTTTAAACTTGCAAGTTGAGTCAGAGAGCCAGTCAAGTTCACTGTTTTCCTGATGTGCTTTTTTCTGAGCCTTGTAAAGGAACATGTGAACTAAATGACAACACAGGTTGAACAGACAAAAAAAGTGTAGATTGTGATTTTCTAATCTTACAATCTTCATCAATGTTTCTTACCTCAAAAATTGACATTAAACTTTTAAATTTTAGTTTATTTAAAGAGAAATAAAAATTAAGTTTCTTTCCATGCTATTAGTAAAATACTTTGAAATATTTCTGTTTTTAAAATACTCAAGTTTATCATTATAACTGTTAATAGAAAATACACTAAGTAAAGACTATTTTATTCTATTCTCTGTACTGTTCCTTTTATGGACAAGTGTATGTTCCTTTTGGATTTTGGAGATTTCACAATTCATTGGGAAAGAGTTTAACTTGGAATTGTCCATAATTCATGTTCTTTTGGAGTTAAGAGATTTTAAAAATATTAGCTAGAAGCTACTCTGGAATATGATAAGGCTTAGAGGGATTATTATGAAGGTTTTTTTAGAATTGAGGATAGTTTCTAACTACAGAAAATAATGAAAATATAAAATTGAAAAATATCATAACGGAAGAAATTTTAACAATTAGTGAAATATATACAGGGACTTTTTCCTCCAAATTACATATATCATTTTAAAAGGAACAACTCCTAATGCACTTTTTTTGGTTCTTGCTCTGTAATTATGCTAACAAGTATCCTGCTGAGAAAGGATTAGTCCTGATGGACAATCAAAGACAATGCTTCCTTCCCGGTAAAAAGGTGAGAAAAGATGTAGGCATCCTAGTTGCAGTTATTAGGCATAGCAGCAGGAAACCCATATGACCAGTTAGTGAAAAAGATCAGAGTTTGTTAAAGTAGTGAAACTGCCTAGTCACTATTGTAGGCTCCTTAGTGCCATAAAATATGTAATATTTTTTGACCTGCTACATGAAAATCACAAAGCACACATATCCCTGACAGTTTACCTGAGTGCTCTTCCCTCAGCATGGCAGTAATGACACCTGGCCATATAAAAACTCCCAATGTGATGAAACATTTGGCATAACAGTATGATATGTGCACCTGCAAAATCTTAAGGAACAGATAACATCTCAAGAAGAAAGATCAAAGAATATTTTAGTTTTCTATCTAAAAAATGAGGAACAAATTTTTAAAGACAAAATTAAAGTGTTTCATTGAATCCTCATAATGTCCTTTATAGTTAAAGCAAAATGTTTGAAATGGCAGAACAAAGTCTGCTAATTTTAATAATACCATTATGTGACTGTGATGTTTTCATTTTTAAAATATTTTATTTGGTATTTTGTTCAATATGACATTCTAAAAATATTTTCCTTAATATAAAAGTTTAAAACTTAAAAACCAGGTAAGGTTTATTTTCTCTTTTCTACTAATTGTTGACATATGTCAAAATTTAATTTCAATACTTTTGAGGTAGGCATTTAAGTAGCATAATGGATATGTGTTAACTTGTCCCATATAGATTGTGTAGATGACTGATGTTAGCATGAGAAAACCATAGGTCTCCAAATGAGCTAATCATATAATACTAAGTAAACATGCCTTGTCTAACAAATAAGGGTCAGGTTACATTCCAAAAGGACAAGTGGAATAAAAATGTGGTATCTTAGAAATGGATGTCTAACACAATCATTTTAAATGTACCTCCCAGAGATTGCTTTAAGGCAAAGGTGACCATGAGGCCAGTGGTAGACGGTTACAAGCTGTCTTTCCCAACATCTGTGTAAATAGATTAAAAGAACCAGAAGCTACAGTTTCAAAAATTAAATGACAAAAGGCCATATCTATAACTGTACACAAAATCACCATGTCTACCCCTTCTTCTTACCCCCTACTACTTCTGGTTCCATTAAAGAAAAGGAATGTCTGAAGACCACCAAGGAGAAAAAGGGCAGAAAGAGGACATGGGAATAATTATTTTTGAAGGTGCCTTGGAATAGCAGTTCATTCTTTTCTGTACTCTAGGGAAGCAGTATTTATTCATGTAAATCAAGCCAGTGTATGCAGATTATATATAGTCATCTATATGGGCAGTTTCTAATAATTTTCTTTATTTCTGCCTATCTTTCTATTGGTTTTAATATGTAACAAGATCACTAAAGGTAAAATATAGACATGATACGTTACAATGTTGGTCTTTATGAAAGCTAACACAAACATTATGGCTACTCCATTTCTTAACAAGAATACTCAAAGAGCCTTCTATGCATCTTTAACCTATCAACTTAAAATGTTTTACTATAGTCAAATTTAAGGAAAATAATACATGTTTTAGTCAAAACAGAAATACTATTGAAACAGAGTTATAGTAGTGCTATAACAGATCAAAGGACATTACTAAGGTAGAGGACAAGTTACTCTCTGGGTTTTTAAACTGCACACACAATTATAAGACCACTCAGGTTTAGGGAACAACACCAATAGGGTCCATTTAACAAACAGGGCATATATATATTTAACAAGGACCTGGAGCTCATAGTAAACCACCAAACAATGGGTTAGGATACAACCCAGGGTGGCAGCTGGAGGTGTTCACAGTAGGGACTACTGAGATAATACTGAGCAGCCCACAGCAACAACTTGACGGCCAAGTTAGATAGCACAAGATGCTGGACTGGGAACAACAAAGGCAACAGCACTGGAAGACAGTAACAGATGATTAGAAATGGTTGACAATTCTCAGCAATGACCAAGACACAGAGTGCCAATCACGTGTCAATAGTGTTGAAGTCACCACTGGTCACTAGGAGGTGGCGTAGAAACACAAGTGATAAAAGCTTTTTATGAGTTGTTGGCCTACACCAGCAAGAAACACCTCTTCGTATTACCAGGTTGAGGCCAACGGTACACCATTCAGGTGATGTCAGCAGCAGGGCCAGAGGTACATATAGCAGCCAGGTCTCTGTAATGGTCTGACTTCTCTTCTCTTCTTTGGAAGCCAACTGGTGATCCTTCTTTCTTCAGGGGCCAGGAACAGAGTTCATGAAGTGGCTCCTGCCCTGCCTTATATCATCTTTCAGTACCCCCACTCTATAAGCCTGATTGGACCATTTTCAATCCTAAATGGTCAATTGGACTATTTAGCATCAATCAATTCACTCTTGACTTTCTATATGAATAATTAACTAATGAGCTGATTAAACAAGTTTCATTTGGTGCATACCTGATCATTTCATTCTATGTTGCAGGCACCAAATATAAAAAAGGAAATCTTGGTGCCTTCATAAACCCAACCTTCCTTAGTGTCAGGGCAGGTTCATGGGCTGGTGGGCCCCAAGAAGCCCCACCCAGAGCCAGTATCATTGGAGCTGAGACACTCTGCACCCAGTAACTCTTCAAGAGAGGCAGGGTTAACAACAAAAAGGGGAATGAGTGGGTGGCTGCAGAAGCACTTGGACATGGGTCCTAGCAGCTGCAAGGTGGGCTTCATTGGAAAAGCACCATGTTTTCTCAGGACTCTGTATGTGTCTCTATGCCCATGGGAGAACCATGGTTCTGGAGCTGGCCCAAAAGGGGTCCCATGCTCCTCCCCACAGCCCTGAACAAATAGCCACAGGGCTTTCTGTTGCCTTCAGAAGTGGAACTTTCACCAATACCAACATAATTATTATTTTATATAAACAGTGTTGTGTGGGAGCTCTGGTAAAACCTTTCCCAGAGTGAACCCAAGAATCTCACTCTCCAAACCCACTGGCTTCAAAAACAGTACCACCTATCAAACGCTTTTTTCTTCACTTTTTTTTCTAATCATATTAATATCATAAATGATAGGTAACAATAAAAAGGATATACATTTGTAGGGTCTGAGAAGTTAATCATGCTTTTCCACCCTTCTGCCACCGGTATAATAATGGACACCTGCGGTGCTGCGCACATGCCTAGGTGGGCATGCACAAGTGGGCGCACCTGGATTTGGACATGGGCATATAAGGGCGGCATCATGAGGACGCCACAGAGAGCAGCGAGGACCAGCAAGAGTAGCGGGACATAGAATACCAGCAGCAGCAGTGTAGCGGCAGGAAGGTGGCACAGGAGCAAGGTTTGGGATGGTTCTGGGCAGACAGACAAGGAAGGAAAAAGTCTTGGAGCTCTCGGTGGCTTTTATGCTTTATTTAGTAGAGGTGGCCAGGTACATGGCAGGCAGGGGTGCTGGGGGGCTGGGAGGCCTGTCAGCCTCCCAGCCCCCAGCGCATCTCACCCTCTCGGCTGCTTCTTCTCTCTGCTGCTGCTGCTGCTGCTTGTCAGTACTGTTGGTTCTGTAGGTTCTGTCTGTCAGTCCTTGTGGTTGGTCCTCACAATTCTGGCGTCCTCATGACGCTGCCCATTTATGTCCATGTCCCAACTCAGGTGCGCCCACTTGCGCATGCCCACCCTGGAATGCTCGCAGCACCACAGGTGTCCATCATCAGTAGTGGGCGGGTGGAAATACCTGATCAACTTTTACCCTACAAGCAGGAAGGATGCCAGCAGTAGAGGCAGAGAGAAGCAGCAGCAAAACAGCCGAGAGGGTGAGATGTGCCAGGGGCCTGGGAGGCCTGCCAGCCTCCTGACTCCCTAGCACCCCTGCCTGCCATGTACGTGGTCACCTCTGAGAGAATGGTGTCACCTCTGTAATAAAAGCATAAAGCCACTGAGGACTCCAAGACTCCTTCCTTTATCCCCTGTCTGCTAGAACCATCCAGAACTTGCTCTGTGCCCCTTCCTGGCACTACAACATTTCTAATAACAAACTAAATGTCACAAAACAAACTGGAATGGTCATGTAAAAGATAGCTAAAACCACAGCCTAGAGAATGTCTGAAGGAAATCCAGACAAAGAGAAAGTTAAAACCTGCAAAATAACTGAAAGCAGCTAGCAAAAGTTTTGCTTGTGAACAGGAATAAGATTTAAGGTGTATGATACAGCATAGAAAATTTGAGCTTCACTTTTTCTTCCACTCTGGAAGAGGAATATCTGTAATCATGTGTTTTCCTATATCTCCGAAAAGCAAAGATAATGGTTTTCTTCCATGCACCTGGATGCTTTGCACTTGTATGCAAACTCTATCTCCCTCCTAAGAGCCCCACACAAGAGATAGGGTGGGTCTTGGTACTTAATGGAATAAGGAGCAAGAAGAATTAAGTCTCTTTAACATTCTTCCGTCTCATTATTTCACAATAGGTCCAAGTTAGAAATATGTTGACTTGAGAAAAATTAAAGCTACCCAGACAAAAGTCCTGTTAATAGTTTCTTGCAAATATCTTGTGACTGCCTAAGTTTCCCACTTCAGTATAGGTAAGCAGATCAGTATCAGCCCTTGATGATCAAAGGCCATCATGGAATGCTGACAAAATAATTTGTACAATCCTAACCAATGTACAACATTGTTATTACCATCCACAGGTTGTTTGATGGTTGGAAAAATGAAAATCAGATGCCTGAAAGCAGGCCAGGTGTTGTCAATGCTATGGATCCCAATGTTGCAGACTAAAACTTGTCCAAACTGTGGATATGGCACCAGGGTCTGGAAGTGCAACTATAGAGTGAGATCGGTGTTTTATGAAGTTTTGGGAAATATAGCTAATGCTCATGTCAAAGTCTGCTGCATATGGTGTTTGCTGCCCTGGGGGGTCCTGAGGGCATCAGGCAGGTTGAAAGGACCAAGGTAAATAAGCAGGAAGTATCTTCTTGGGTCTGGGAGACTGAGAAGATAAGAAAGTAACAATGCACTGGAATAAGCCCAAGGGGCATGCATTCTACTAGACCCCTTCCCACCCCCCAGTGATGCAGATTTGAAGACAAGGAGCAGCCCAGACTGGGGAGACTCTGTTCTTGGCCTCCAAAGAAGAAGTTTCCATCAGTGGACCTCAGAAGTGAAGCTGAGGAGCTTTGCAGGTTATCAGGCAGCTGAATCTGCTTCTGGGCTTATTGCTGTGGCTGTCTGGAGAGAAAGCAAAGCCCTGGCCCTAGTATCTCAGTGAGCTGTTTTCTGTGTGGACCAGAGACCCAGGAAGAGTTGTATATCTGACTGTCTTTGCAGGTATCTGTTCCAGCATCTGGTGGCATTCATCATTTGTGTTGTCCCTGCATCATTTTGTTACAGGGCAACCCCAATATAAAATGGGTTGCCTAACTGAGGGTCCTTGTCTGTGTGCTTAAAAGGTACTTACAATAAGATTCAACTGCAGGCACACGCAACAAAGGTTAATAAAGAGTTGATCTACAAAAGAAGGAGAAATGAAGAAATGAATAACTCAGGGAGAAGAGAGGGAGATAAATTCATAAATGTGTCTTACCTGTTCCGCTGAGCTGGAAAACAAGAGCACTTGAGTTGGCGAAAAACCAAGAGACTGTAATGCCCACATGTCTGGTTTTATACCATGACTGGCTGCTTAACTCCACTCTCAGGTCACAGCGGTCCTCCCTTTGGTGATGATTACCTTATGTGATTTCTAGCTCATGATGTCTTGGATATCGTTAGTCTGAAGTTGAGGTGGAGTCCATAAACCTATTTGTAGAGTTCATTCAGGACATCTTTCCCCCCTAACAATTTCCCTTGCTGTGAGCACCTCCCACTGGAGTAGAACTATGATCTGGATCCAGGCTGCTACTAGCTGCTGCCATACCTCCAGGTGATTCTTTTCAGGACTATTTCATCTCAGAGTGTAACAGGGTGGTCCACAGCAAAGGGGGAAGTTCGAGAGAATCCAGGTTCCACCCTAAGTGGGTGGAGCTGAGTAGGGATAAAAAAATGTTAAAGAAAAGAGGACAGAAGGAAGGGAAAAAGAAGGAAGCAGGATGGAGAGCAGCAAGGAGACGTGGAGGAGGCACGAAAAGCAAAAAGACACATGAAGAA
Organism: Galemys pyrenaicus; assembly: GCA_019455555.1. Classification (NCBI taxonomy): domain Eukaryota; kingdom Metazoa; phylum Chordata; class Mammalia; order Eulipotyphla; family Talpidae; genus Galemys; species Galemys pyrenaicus. The sequence continues at coordinate 16,654,253 of JAGFMF010011830.1, forward strand.
ACTGTGCTTGCTTTTTAGTCTTAAACTGGTTAAAACATGTGGGTGAGAAACCCGTGGGGAGCTTAACAATAGCAGCTTTCATCTTAATTTTAATTTTGCTCTTTTCCTCCCAAATTTATCTCACTCTTTCTAACCCTTTTCTATGGGTCTCTACTAAAAAGACCTTATAGAAAGTTTTAAGCCTTATAGCAAGTTTTAAGCCTTATAGCAAGTTTTAAGCCTTGCTTTAGGCCAATCCTATTTAGCTAAACTTTTACCCTCAAAAAAATAAGTAACTTTAAATGTTTAACTTAATAACTATATTCTTTATCCTTTCTATATTATACCCTAATTATATTAAAATTCCTTTCCATCAAAAGTCTTATGTTTATCTTAATGCAACAAATAACAAAACCCACTTAAAAAGGGCAGGTTTAGGGGTTCTGGAGTGCCCCTTTCCCTGCCCTGTAACAAGAAAAGTGGCATTTTCTTGGACACTTCTGAACTTTGTGGATACTAGGGTGAGATAGCTGTCTACTTGTGTCCTTAGTAACTCTTTGTTCCCCTGTTTGTTAAATAAATCTCACTGTTGTTCCCAAAAGTTGAGTGGTCTTGCAGTTGTGCATGTGGGTCAAAGACCTATTGGGCACTGTCCTTGGAGGGCTATAGTACCCACAGACCCCTGGATCAGGTATATGGAAGCAGCTTATTGATGTCTACTACTAACAATGATATATTGTTACAGGGCAGGGAGAGGAGCACCCCAGAAACTCCAAGCCTGCCCTCTCTGAATGGGTTCTGCCATCCACCGCATTAAGACAAACACATAAAACCTTTAATGGAAAGGAACTTTAATACAACTAGGGTACAA
>JAGFMF010011830.1:16655442-16714799 GCA_019455555.1 Galemys pyrenaicus
TCCAACCAGTCCAAGACCAAAAAGCAAGCACAGTTTCTTCACATGTCCCTCTGCTCCACGTGCCTCCTCCAGGTCTCCTTGCTGTTCTCCATCTTCCTCCCTTCCTTCTGTCCTCCTCTCTGCAGCATCTTCTTTCCCTGCTCAGCTCTACCCACTTAGGGTGGAACCAGGATTTTGGAACTTTCCCTTTTCCTGGGACCACCCTGTTACAATATGAGCAATGAATTCTGACCAAGTTCACATGCATCTCATTTTCTTAGCTAATAAATATTAACTTTGTTCTAAGATCTATGCCAAAAGCCCTACATATTACTGAGTCTGTCTCCAGACAATAGAAGACACAACAAGAGGTGCTCCCTGAGTTGCCGAGATACCCCAGCACATCATCAGACAAGTGACACTCAAAACAGCAGTTGCAGCATTCAGATGACCCCAACAAGTGACCACGCTCACACATCTCAATGAGACATCTGGATCCAGGTCTTTGCTTTTTATGGCAGATTATAACAGCAGCAGGACTGGGAACAGTTTCGGTTGCTTGGCTATTTGCAAAGCCTCTGAAATTTTCCTCTCTGAGGTTGGCTGCTGGAGGCCCACAACAGGCTTCTAAAGCTGGAACACCAAATCCTCAAGAGTTGAATCTAGAACCTGATTCCACAAAAGCTGAACCTGGAACACTAAATCCTAAAGACTAAATCATCTGCAGTTCCTTCTGAAGTGCCTTATATTTCTTATCTATTGCCCCACCCCCAAATTCGATACTTTTGAGCATTTTCCCTAGGGCTACCTCACCAGCAAACCCCTCCAGGGAGCACCACCTGTAACAGTCTTTGGCTTTAGCCACAGGTTACATGCCTGATGGAGATTTCTCTTAAAAAAAAAAGTTAGGAACGTCCCTGGTGGCGCAGTGGGTTAAGTAACGCACTATGACGCAAACCGCAGCCACTGCAACATGAGTTCGATCCCTGCTGCCGGCCAGGGAGGGGACCCACATGGCGCAGCAGACCTCTTCTGCCTCGCCCGCTGCTCCCCTCAGCAGTGTACTTCAGTTGATCTGCCTGTTCTTCTCCCCACTCTCTGTGGTGAATCCTCTCACCACCCCCCACACACCTCTGGCCTGTACCCCAGTGCTTGTATGCATAAATGAATCTTAAAAAAAAATGTTGACTCTTCCTCTCTTCTTAATCAGTGACAGTTGACTCCTTACCAGTATCAGGATGCCTCTCTTATCCTTATTAGGGGCTCTCAAGAGCCCTCTTGCTGGCTTGGATCAGAGCCATTGGTCTGTCTTCAATCCCCAAAAGGCAAAGCAGTGGGAAACAGACATTGATTACAGGTGAGTTAGCCAATATTGTCAGAGGGTGACATGGGTGTTGGGATATCTGAGGTCTCCGTTGTTGGGTGACACACCCTTTTTCATTTAGAATAAACTCAGTTTAAGAATTGATTTTATCCTTCCTTCCTTCCTTCCTTCCTTCCTTCCTTCCTTCCTTCCTTCCTTCCTTCCTTCCTTCCTTCCTTCCTTCCTTCCTTCCTTCCTTCCTTCCTTCCTTTTCTTAAATCTACTCTTTTCCATAGTGGCTGCACCTATTTACATTCTCAACAATTACACTTCTGAGTATGTATGTGAAGGAAATGATATCTCTCTTAAACAGCTAGCTGCAGCATCTCTGTGCTCATTATACCTTATTCACAATGGTCAAGACACAGAAACAATGTTCATCAATGGATGATGGATGAATAAAGAATAAAAAGGGATACACACTATGGTGACAGGATGGTGCAAGTCAGGTTCTCTGTGATCTGGGCAGACAGGAAAAGGAGGAGTCCTGGAACCCTTGGTGGCTTTTTCAGGCTTTTAAAAAATCTTTCTGCATCATTTGTAGTGAGGAGACCATGTATATGGCAGGTGGGAGGGCCGGGGGGCCAGGAGACTGGCAGGCCTCCTAACTCCTTGTGAATCTTCACTCTCTCTGGGCTCTACTGCTTCTGCTACAGCTGCTACTACTTCTGCCGAGCTTCTCTTCTGCTGCTGGCATCTCTGTGATGCCACCCTTATATGCCCAGTGTCTCAGCCCAGGTGCGCCCACCTATGCATGCTCATACCCTACTGCAGGTGCCCACCATTAGGTATATGTGTAGGCTCATAGGGGTCTATCATTGATGCTAATGGTGAGACGGTGGAAAAACATGATAATCTTCATTTACCATAAACACACACACACAACTGAATCCTATCCACTCATAAAAAAGAAGGTAATTATTCCCTTGCAATTTTAGTAGAACTTGATAGCATTATGCTATGTGACATACATATATGCTATGTGAAATGACATCAAAAGAAAGACAAATATTATATATTCTCACTTTTATTTGGAATTCAAACAAAAAGACACAAATCTCCCTGAGACAGATTCGTGGTTACCAGAGGTGAGAGGAAAAGTACATATTGGAAGTGGTGAAATGGGTGAAGTTGATCAAAATTTACAAATTTTCAGTTGTAAAATCAACAGTTTCTAAGGATATAATTTAAGGCATGGTGCCTAAGTTAACAGTATTGTTTTGTATACTTGAATGTTGCCTTGAGATCTATGTATTCTTATCACAAGAAAAATTATAACTGTATGGTGATGGTTTACTAAATTTAGTGTGATAATCATTTTTGAAATATATTAATATATCAAATTATTATGCCATACACCATAAACTAATGCAGTGTTACATGTCAGCTATTTTCTAACAAAACAGAAAAAAAAAGTTCCATTTGAGCCTCAAATACTCAGGGGTCAAAATTCCATGTTTTTACCTTCCACATACCAGTTTTCAGTCAGTATCTTAATGCATCATTCTTAAATATAAAAGAGCAAACAAGTATTACCAGACATTGAAGAGAGCTTCCACAATGCCATATCAATGCATAGAAAATTGCTGCTCTCATGAAACCTGTATTTTGGCACAATCAAAAGTAACTGCTAAAAATTTGCAGGTCATTACTGTAAGAGGAGAACTGGGAGGAAAGCCAGAGCAACACAAGGAAAGGTTGTATTAAACATATAAACCTCTTGTAGAGTTTTACTTCTAAGTGATGTGTATATATTACTTTGAAAAAAATATATACTTAAGTATCTCAGTGTATAGTGATCAATAACTGTTTCATAATAAGGGATGTGAAATGTTTTATGGGAAAGGTAGTCAGAAAGAGAAAGGAATTGTTCACAACCCTGGAAACCTAAGCAAGTGTGTACTGCTTCCATAGATGACAAGAGTAACATCATTTATTTCTGATAGAAATAAATTTTCTCTCTTCAACATACAAATATATACACATATATAAACACACATACACACATATATACATATACACATAGTACTAACTTATTTCTGATAGGAATACTTTATATTTTAATCATATTACTACTTAAGGAAAAATAGAAGTATTATGAGTTATTCTGGAAGACACTCTCCCCATGTCACACTACCAGTTCAGACTTTGAAATACAATTATAAAGTTGCCTGAAAAGCAACTTAATATAACGAAGAGCAAATAACCTGAAGTTAAGAAGTTACATTAAAATTCTAACAAAATGTATCAATTCAATCTCAGTCCTTTTTATGTTCAGAAAAAAATCTTGTGTAATATATCATATTGCTTATTGTGAAACTAAATGGGAGGATTTGTGCAGTATCTGTAACTGGTTAAAGTAATGTGTAAAAATGTATCTCTTCCTTTCTCACCCTTATAAGTACTGTCACTGATGTTTTGAGCATTGCAAATGGATTGAATAAACATTTAATTTCATAGATATAGACATTTTATTTTTTTATAATTAATTCCAAAATTATGATAAAAATATGAGAATATTTGGATAAGCAGTAAAAATCTAGCAGCAGACCCTGTTAAAGTGTTCAATTCTGGGCCTCCCTGGTGGCACAGGGGATTGAGCACTGACTGCACACTGAAGCATCTGCTGCACAGCAGTGTGAGTTTGATCCCTAGCCAGGGAGAGGACCCACATGGTGCAGCAGACCTTTCCTGCCTCAAGCGCTGCTCTCCTCGGCAGAGTATTTCGGTCCATCTGCCTGTTCTGCTCCCCACTCTTTTTCTGGTGAGTCCTTTCACCTCCTGTAACTCTGGCCTGTACCCCAATTCTTGTATACATAAATAAATAAATCTTTTAAAAAAAAGTGTTCAATGCTTAGAAAACACAAGCTTAATATAGTCCTATTATATTACTATAGTCTGTTAATCATATAGGTTGGTCATCAGCAAAAACATTCCCTTAAGGCATTTAGATGGCATCATTGACATGTTTATACATATAAACATACACACATATATATATGTACATACTTATACATAGTAATTTGCAAAATTACATTATTAATGAGTAAAAATAGTGAAATTTCATTGAAATACATGCTAATAATTTTTTAAATGTATGCTGACAATGAAAGGTGACATTTATTATAATACTGCTTAAATAATTATTTTATTAAATAATTATAGAATAATGAAATCATTAATACAATAGGGACCAGTATCCCATTGATTTTGAGCTTTGGGCTGCTTATATTAACTTCAACACCTTACAAAGTCAATTTTTCATCCTAAAATGAGGACAATAATTGTACTGACATTATAGATTCATTGTGAAGTTAAACAATGAATGCATATGAAACTCTCAGATTATTACTTGGCACTTCAGAAATTAGTAAATATTAGTTATTATTGTTTATATCACTTGTTATTATAATAGTTTCCACTTATAAGTAGAAAATTATGATATATTTCATAAATTTAAGCAGGTTTTATTAAATGTCAAGATAAAAGTTATGCAAAACAATCACAGAAGATACATAGTTAGTAGATAAATAACAGTCAAAAATATCATGTTGATTCAAATATTAGAAATTGTCCCTTTGCAAGTAACATCTAGCCTGATATCTTATTAATAAACAAGTGAAGAAATAGACTCATAGTGTTCTTAAGTCACAGTTTTGCATAAATGAAAGTCTAGCCAAGTGCAGAATCAATTCAAATAGAAGGAAGTCCAGGGAAGAATTTTCCATGTAGAGGTGTCCAAAATTGAAGGCTGTAGTTGGGAAAGTAAATATGCTTCTTACTTTGGACATTTAGTCCAAAATTGAAGAGTCAACTTTCCTTAATAAATGCAGTAGATGTATTAGTCAAAAAGTGAGAAATTTATATACATTACACTTATTACATTTTAGTATTGAATACTTTTTGATAAAGTCCACTTAGTTTCCCTCTAAAAATGAAATCTCTTAATCAGAAGTAAGCATATAAAACATCTGCCACTGGTCATTTTGGAGGTACATGGGAGGCAAGATATCTACCAGGACTAAGAATAAATTCATTAAAACAATGGTGAGTCTCTATGCTTTTTCAATACCAACCTGAGTGCTATAGGGAATAAAAACATTGAATAAAAATGGGATATTTGTATAACATTTAACTGGGCAGAGTGAAAAAAATATATATATTGGTTACATCTACTATGTTTCATTGCAGAAATTGTTAGAAATCATAATAACCATAAATTATGTATAGTGCATAGAATGCATAAAATAAACCAATTCAGTGCAAAAATATCTCTTGAGGGTAACAGTGAACTAAAGTGTGAACAGACTATGTTATTATTAAATTATCTTGAGATTTGCCATATTATTAAAATATATTTTCAGTTGTGGGTCTGACTCAATATTATTCCTAAAAGATCTAGGTCTTAGGGAAAACTAATGTATTATTATTTTCCTTTCTATAAATATTTTATAGAGATGAAATCTTTTTTTAGAAATGAGCAGCTTTGAAAAATAAAAGTCATTGTGAGACCTGTAGGGATGGAAGAATGACAAAAGTGTACAGACAGGTTGTAAGCACAACAAACTTCTATAATTCTTTGTTACCAGCTAACAAACCATATCATGGTTATACAAAATTTGAAGGCCTTGAACTTAAAATGAAGTTAATCCTGAAAATTGCATTGTTATTTTCCAGATGCATTAACTTGGACAATTTATTCAACTTTCTGTTTAAGTTTCCACATATGAAAATCTCTGCTAAATTGAAGTCTGTCCAATAATTCCATTAGCTATTGATATGTTGTTTTCTTAATTCAAATTTATTATTTTTCTTTTTGGCATTTTTATATTTTTAAATAAGTATGATATTATGTTTATTTTTTTAAAATAATGTACTTTTTAAATTGTGGTAATATTAAGATTCTAAGCATTGGTTCACCAAATTGCATATGACTTAGAGGTATACAGGGTCACAGATATTTGTTACTACAATCCAAGCACCCACAAACCTCTGTCTTAATTCTGAGTTTTCTGTCCATACTGTCTCCTTCTTCCACTTTCCTTCTCTCATAGCCTCCATTCTACTGTTAAAAGTGTAAGCCTTGTTTTGGATTATTTTTGTCAGTTCCTTTGTTTTATTTCTTTAAATTCCACATTTGAATGAAAATCACTTAGTATTTGTCTTTCTCCTTGTGACTATTTTTATTTAGCATAACCACCTCCAATTCCATTTTTGTTGTCATAAAAGGCAGTATTTCATATATATGTTTTTAGCTGAGAAGTAGTCCTCTTAATGCACTCATTTGTTTTGGGGTACTTATCAATTGTTCTTTCCTTAAGGTAGCTATTTAGCAATATAGGTCTACAAGGGAAAAATGACTGTGTGTATCTAATTAGTGTTTTTGTCTTCTTTGGATAATTATGACTAGAATTGCTGGATTATACAATAGGTCTATCTATGATATTTTGAAAAACATTATACTGTTTTCAACAGGGACTGAATCTATGTATGTTCCTACCAACACTTGTTGTTTCTGGAGTTTATTATGGACTAGTCTCACATGAGTGAGGTGGTATTGCATTGTGGTATTGATACTTATTTACCTGATAGGTGATTATGTGGAATTTTCCATGTACCTATTGAACACATAAATGTCTTCATTGGAAAAGTGTTTATTTAGCCTTTGTGCCCATTTTTTGATCATGTTATTTTATTGTTATTTATTTGTATGAGATTTTTGTACATCTCTGATACTAGCTCTTCATTGAATATGTAGTATACAAAGACCATCTCATTCAGTAGGGTAACTTTTATTTTAATGACAGTTTCTCTTGCTGTGTGGAAACATTTTAGCTTATGGCAGTCCCATTTTTAATTTTTGCTTTTGTCTTTCTTGCCATTGGAATTTAGTCCCCAAAGAGATCTCTGAAGTCAATGTCTCAGAGTTTTTCCTAAATTTTCTTTTATGTATTTTATGGTATCAGTTATTATATCCAAGTCTTCAAACCATTTGCATTAATTTGTGTATAAAATCATAGTTTAGTTTTATTCTCTGCAAATGGCTGTCCAGCTTTCCAAATGACATTTGTTAAAAAAAAAAAAAAAAAAAAAAAACTTTTCTTTCTCCTGTGTATATTCTTGACTCTTTTGTCATAGATTAACCACCTATAAAATAGTATGTTTAGAGGCCTCTCTGGTGGAGCAAGGGGTTGAGCACTGCACTCTGGGGTTTCCACAGCCATTGCAGCAAGAGCTTGATCCCTGGCCAGGGAGGTGACCCACATGGTGCAACAGACTCTCCTTCCTCACCTGCCCACTGCTCCCCTCAGTAATGTAATTCCATCAGTCTGCCTGTTCTACCTACCACTCTGTCGCTGTCTCTGGTGAGTCCTCTCACACACACACACCCACCCCCTCCCTAGCCCCCGCGCCTCTGAACTGTATCCCAGCTCTTGTACACATACATAAATAAATATATATATTTTTAAACAGTGTGATTATTTCTGGCTCTCAATTACAAAGCTTTGTAGGTGTATATTTTGATTCTAATACCACAATGATTTTAAGTTTTGCATTATATTAGGATACCAGGGATTATAATGTCTTCATTCTTCTTAATTTTGTCACAATTGTTTTGGCAATTTAGGATAGATATTTGTGATTCCACATAAATTTCAACAATGTGTGTTCTATTCCTTTGAAGAATGTCATTTAAACTTTGATAGAAATTACATTGATCTACATATTACTTTGGGTAAGATGGCCATTTTAGCAAACTTAACACTTCCCATCCTTGAGCTGGAAATAACTTTCCATTCCTTTACATCTTCTATTTTTTTTTTTATAAAAGTCTTACAATTTTCATGGTGTAGATCTTTCATTTCCTTTGTTTATTTTATTCCTAAGTATTTTATTATTTTTGATATAATTGTAAATGAGATCATTTTCTTGATTTCTTTCCCTATGTTTCATTGTTTTGCTATATGAACACAACCTATATATAATTATTTATTTATTTATTTTTAAAGACTTATTTATGTATATAATAACTGGGATAGAGGCCACAGGTGAGGGGGATGGGGGTATAAGGATTCACCAAAGACAGAGTTGGGAACAGAACAGGCAGATAGACTGAAATACATTGCTGAGGGGAGCACCTGGTGAGACAGGAGAGGTCTGCCATGTCACGTGGGTCACCTCCCTGGCAGGGGATTAAATTCATGATGAGGTGATTGCAGATAGCTTCATAGTGCTATAACTTAAACCCTTGTGCTACCATGGAGGCCCCTATATAGTTTTTTAGACAGCCACTTAACTATACTGATTTATTGTTTCCAATAATTTTTTAGTGAATTCCTTAGGGTTTTTTTGTATATTGTCTGCAACTTTGATAGTTTTACTTCCTTCCCAATTTTTATCCTGTTTTAGATATCTCTTTTACCTGCATGCTGTAGCTAGGAATTCTGTTACTATCTTGATTAATGGTAAAATGGATATTGTCTTTTTTTACTTGACCTTAAAAGATTTAAGTTTTTACTATGTGTAATGCTAGCTGTGTTGCATTTATAATAATTTTATAAATAATTTTAATACATAAATTTATAAATAAACATAAATGTATAATGTTGCATTTATGGTCTTACCATGTTGAAATGTGTGCCTTTTATACACATATTTTGAGAATTTTATGAGAGGTGTACGTTGGATTTTGTCAAATGCTTTCTCTGCATTGATTGAGATGATCTTATGTTTTATGATTCCTTTCATTGATGTAGAGAATTACATTGATCCATTGCAAATGTTAAGCCATATTTGCATTCCTGGAACAAATCTTACTTGGTCATGATATAGCATCATTTAATGTATTGTTTAATTTGATTTGCTAATATTTTGTTGAGGATTTCTTGCATATATATTAATCAGGAATATATATCTTTCTTTTTTAAAGATGTATTTTTCTGCCTTCAGCATTAAAATAAACTTGACCTCAAATATATATGAAGGATCCATCTTGGAAGAGTTTGAACAATAGTATTAGTTTGTCTTTAAATATTTGTTAAAACTCACTAGTGAAACTCTCTGATCCTGAGTTTTTCTTTCTTTTTTTTGGAGGGGTGGGTGATTTTTGAATACTGTTTCAATTTCCTTACTTGTAGTTTGTCTGTTTGGTTCAGGTTTTCCATTTCTTCCTGATTCAGTCTTGGAAGGTTATATGCTTTCAAGAATTTGTTTATTTTTTCTTCATTATCTATTTTATGGGCATAAAGATATCATAGTAGTTTTTTTTGTTTTCTGTATTTCTGAGAAATCTATTGAAACTTCCATCCTTAAGGTAAATTTTCATTGTTATCCTTTGCTCAATTCAATAAGGTATAAGGTTACATTATTTATTTGAGATCTTTCACAATTATTGAAGTAAGCCTGTGTTGCTATATAGTTCCCTCTTTTGTTGTATACCTTGGATTATGATAATTGTTTCTTTATTTTTAGTCATTTCCACATATTTTTAATACCTTTCTTAAATATTCTTCCTGACTTAATATTCATTCAGAAACATATAGTTTAGTGTCTACAACTTGAGGTTTTTCTCACTTTCTCTTTGTAGTTAATTTCTAGTTGGTGTATTATGGGTGATATGTAAGATGTATGATGGTGGAAATAACTGAGATCTGGGATCTTAAACTTCCAAAATATCAACAATAATGTAAGTCAGTGTTTCCTCACTGAAAGAAAAATTCTAGTTTGAGACCATTCTGAGCAGAGAAGTTAACTGATATAATTTTAATTTCTGGGAATTTACTGTAACTTGTTTTCTATCTTAGTATCTAATTCACCCACAAGAATTTCGCATGTGCTCTTGAGAAGAATTTTCACTCAGCTTTTTTGGTCTGCAGTGCCCTATAAATGTCTATTAATTTCATCTGTTCTAATTTCACATATAGACAGTAGTATATCATCCATGTAGTTCCCTACTAATATTGTGTTGCTGTCAATGTCTGTTTTAAGTTTGTTAATAGTTTACTTGTACCATAGACTACAGTCGTTTCTCCCCATACCTGTCCTGTTCAATTAAGTGTGACTCTCCTTTTTATCTTTGTGCTCTGTCACAGTCTGTTTTGATCTCTTATGTCCAGGGGTATTAGATTTTCATCCCAAGCCATGTGATTATCAGGTTGTACTGTACCTCTGGTTTAACTGTTAGATGATCCAACATGGAGGACTAAAGAGGATGGAATCACCTTCTCCCCTGAAAATGTCTATTAATAAAGAGTGATATGATCACTTAGCAATAATCCAGATGCTTCAAACCAACTAGACAACATCAAGTTTTTTCTAGGGAGTTCAGGAACTGAACTGGTAGCCACTAATGGGAAAGAATAGGAGGAAGCTATGGGATGCATGTCTAGACTGGGGGTGGGCTTCCCAAGCCATGACAAGGGAAAGTTGGTACATTGAGAAATTCTATATAGGAATTTTCCTAAGGCAAGGGTGGGCCCAGAACTAACCTGGGGCCAAAGGGATCTCAGTGGACTCTGGCCCAGGAAATTGGGAGCCTACTCATTCAGACAATGAGGTCACTAAACATTCCCTATATCAAACTCAGAAGAGATTAAAAAAAACAAACTAGTCCAAGCTAGGCTGGACTCCATTAAAAAAACCCAACCTCAGAAAGTAGGACTTTAACACAAACTCTACAATCCTCTGGGAAACCATGCAAAGAATGTTATAATTTCCAGCCCTGTATAAGTGGTTGCTGAGGCAAAGGTTGGAAAACAATGGCCATTGTTGGCAATCATAAGATTAAATGTGCATGCGTGTGCCTACTGTACACCTGGTATTGCCTTTGAGCCAAGTGCATATTGTTCTGGGAATGTGACTCTGGTGGTCCTAACATTGCTTTTCTCATTGGGAGGCCCAAACTTCATAGACAATGATAACTGGAAGGAAAGAATAACAGGAAGGTGGTGAGGGGAGCGAAGACAACTTAAGCTCAGAGTACAGTTTACTGTGGAAGAAAACAAAAGATGGAGGAGACTGAAGTTATTTCTCAAATCATTATCAAGCATTAAAGTCATCTCCTTCTTCCTATCTCCATCACATGGTAAGGTAAATTAAGGAAAGGACAAACAAATATAAATCACCAAATCCCAATCATATAAACACATGTAAATACCTAAAAATAAGGCAATATACATGCCTAAGACAAGGATATCTCGACAAAATATTGAAAAGCAAATGAGAAGCACAGAAATCCAGGAACAAATATAAAGTACACAGAAATAGAGAAAATATCTGCCAACAACTTCAAAATAATATTAAAAATGCTAAATGAGAGGCCTCTCTGGTTGTGTAGTAGTTAAAGTTTCAGTGCTATCAAGCTACTGCCAGCCACTCTAGCATGAGTTCAGTCACAGGCCAGGGAGCTAACCCACATAGCTCAGAAGACCTCTCCTGTCTGGGCTGCTGCTCCCCTCAGCAGTGTATTTCAATAGATCTGCCTGTTCTGCTCCCCACTCTGTCTCTGGTGTATCCTCTCAACCCCTGCTCCTCAGGCCCACACCCCAGTTCTTCTATGCATAAATAAATAAAAATAAATCTTTTAAAAAACAATAAAAATGCTAAATGAGATGAGTCAGTCAAAGGTAGATAGGTTAACATAAGATCCCAGAAAGAAGCTCTAGGAATAAAGAATTCTTCATAAAGAGATTTGAATATATAAAAGAACCACAAAAATAGATTCTTAATCAAATGTAGATAACCTTATGCCATTCTTTAAGTAGAAAAACAAAGACACAAGAAATAATTTCAGCAGAAGACTTGAACAAAATACACATTTAAAAGAGAGTGCATCAAGACCACTGAAGAACTATGAGAAATGTTAGACTGAATTAGATGAAGAAACCTAAGAATGATGGGGCTCCCAGAGAGGAAGACAAAGGAAATAGTAGTAGAAACTTTATTTAAAAAAAATAATAAAAAGAACTTCACAAACCTACAGACTGAATTAAATATGGAAATTCAGAAAGCAGAGAGAAAAACTACCTTCTTATATGTAACAAAACTTACACCAAGACATATCAATGTCAAATGATCAAAAACAGAGAAAAAATATTGCAGGAAGCAAGGAAGAAGAATAACTTACAAGGTCTCCCAAATCTCCAGGCAAGATAAGAGTGAAAGAAAATATTTGCAATTCTAAAAGACAAGATCTGTCAGCTGAGAATTCTCTATCCTGCAAAATTATCAAATAAGTACAAAGGGGTAATTTTTTTTACTTTATTTATATATATATTTAACATCAATTGTAATCCCCATGTATTCCCCATCACCATTTCACCAGTGGACCATCACCTCAGTCCCTTGTGTTCTTATCTGCCCTCAACCCTCTCCCTCCCCTCTCCCTACCAAGTGTCCCCAATTTGCCCTTGTCTTTTTCTTTTTGTTGTGTTTTTATTATTATTATTATTGTTGTTGTTGTTCTTATTCTTTTCCTTGATCCTTATTTGGTTCCCTTATATTCCTCCTAGGGGGGAAACCATTTGCTATTTTTCTTTTGCCTTCTGACTTATTTTGTTGAGCATAATCCCTTCCAGCTCCATCCCTGTTCCTATGAATGAGTCTAGTTTATCTTTTTTGATTGCTGAATAGTATTCCATCATGTATATGTACCATGTCTTCCTGATCCAATCATCTATTTTTGGGCATTTATGTTGACAAAGGGGTAATATAATAAAGCTTTCCTCAGACAAACAGAAATTAGTGGACTTTGCCAAAATAGACCTACTCTTCAGGTAACATTAAAATGAGTTCTTCTATAAGAGAGGAATACAGAAGCACAAACTCCTTAGCAAAATGGTAAGAACAATTTAACAGCAACATCAAGAACAAGAAAACTATGATTTTAAAATACAGAATACTAAGGAGAAGGAAGAAATGGGTAGGATCAGTAGAGTTAAAAGTCAACAAACAGACAACTAGATCATAAAGGACATAAAACAGGAATTCAAGTAAAATCCCCGAGGGTAACCACTAACCCCAAATCCAGAAAACAGAGTTAGAGACAAAAAAGCAAATAAATTGATAGAAGTACTAAAGAAAGAAATCCAAAAAAAAAGTAGAGAGAGACAAAGGGAAAAAGAAACAACAGAAAAATAAAATAATAAAAAAAGACTGAAAATAAATTGTTCGTGTCAATAATTATCGTAAATGTGAATGGTTTGCTTTCACCAATCAAAAGACACAAGTTAACAATGTGAAAAAAAATTCCAGTCATCAATACTCTGTTTACAAAAGACCTATTTAAAACTAAAAGACAAAAACAAACTAAAAGTGGCAGGCTGGAATAAGGTTATATATGCTAAAAACTCAGATAGTAAATCAGGAACTGCTATTGTCATGTTCAATAAGCTAGACTTTCAAATAAAAAAAAAGTAATCAGTGATAAAGATTGGCACTGATCAAGGGAAGAACTCACCAAGATGATATAACTCTTATAAGTAATTATGAAAAAAAATGAAAAAAAAGTAATTATGATCCCAATATAGTAGTATGTAGTAATATTAAGCAACTATCAACAAACCTAAAATTATATGTGTAAAAAAATACAATCATTGCCAGAGACTTCAAAATACCACTGACACAAAGAGATAGATCATCCAGGTAAAATTAACAAAAAACTAGAGGTCTTAAATCAGATGGATTTACCAGACTTTGACAGAAATTTCCATCCTAAAAGCAATGAATGTAATTTCTTTTCCAGTGCACATGGAACATTTTCAGGCAAAGACCGTATCTTAGGACAAGACAGAGAAAAATATAAAAAAAAGATAGAAATTATATCAAGCATCTTCATAGACCACCAGGCTATACACATTATTTTAAAATGTTGCTGAGGTTACAGTGAAAAAGGAATTCTCAACCACTGTTCATGGTAATTCAATTTGGTACTGACCCTATGGAAAAAGTTATAGAGATGTCTCAAGAAAATAAAAATGGAAATCCCACTTGACCTAGCAATACTGTTATTAGGTATTTATTCAAATAACATGAAAAATTTAACAGGAAAATATAGATCTACACCCATGCATATAGCAGCATCTTTATTACTGATGAACCATGAAACCAATCTAAGCGCCCTTTAACAGGCACTTGGCTAGAGAAAATATGGAGTATATAGCCAATGGAATATTACACGCCTGTGAAGAAAGATGAAATTTCATACATTTGGCATGAAATGGATGGACATTGAGATGATTATGTTTTTTTGAAATGTGTCAAGATTGAAAGACAGATTTTAGATCATTTCACTCAACTGTGGCATATAAATATAAAAAAATATATACAAACAGAAGAAATAAAAATAACATAATGGTTACTAGAGGGGATAGAAGAAAGGGTAGAGGGGTTAAGGGAGGGAGGCAGATAGGCTATGGCCATGAATGGTTTGGTAGAGGCTAAAAAAATACTAACATAACATGTTCAATGAGAAAGCAAGTCTGTATTTTTTAAGTACATACATACATAAATAAACTAATATAAAGAGAAAATAACAAATATCACTAAGTCAATAGTATTTATCTCTTCGTGATGACTCTACACATTCCAGTTGAAAATTTTTTAAGATTTATTTATTTATGCATACATATGGGGTACAGGGGAGAGATGTGGGGAGGGAGATGAGAGGATTCACCAAAGACAGAGTAAGGAGCAGAACAGGCAGATCTGCTGAAATACACTACTGAGGGGAGCAGCAGACGAGACAGGAGAGGTCTGCTGCTCCATGTTGGTCAGATCCCTGGCCGGTATGTAACTCGTGCTACAGTGGCTGTGGATAGCTTCATAGAGTGGGACTTAACCCTTATGCCAACAGGGAGACCCATCTCGTGCATATTCCAAATTTTACAGCTATTATTTATCACTCATGCAGTTGGAAAATAAAAGAAACATTATTTAAAAAAAATAAAAATCAATTAAAAAAACAAGTACCACTTTTGCCTTGAAACACATGTTGTTCAAGTATGTCTGATTAGACTACAGGTTTTCACACTTAGTGCTGGCTTCTAGGGATGTGCCCCTGCTCCTTACATTCCATTCTTGCAAAGCCTGTTTAATTTAGGGGATACCATTTACCCACAGGCTCTCTGGCATCTCTTCAGTGGATTGACTGGCTCAGATTTGGCCTAGGACCCTATAGAATGAAGCACATGCGGACTGTAAGTAAGGCTGTATGACTAGAGAGCCAGACTCAGCAATGTCTGGGACTGCCCTAGTTCTCCAGAAGATTCATACTCTCTTCCTTAGCTCATCCTTTCTGCCATGGGGTGAGGTTCTTCACCTAGAAAGACCTGGATTGTGGCAGATATAGGAACTAAGAAACTAGGGTGGAGGGAGAGAATTGAAATGCATCTGGGGACATGCACAATAGACCAGGAGAAGCAGCTCTAATCACTCATAGGTGTCTCTCCCTATCAGACAGAACAGGACCTCCCTTGCCAGTCTCATAGCAAGCAGAAAAGGGAGAACAAATGCCCTGGAGTACCCCAGTGAGGAGACTCCCAATTTAGGCATAAAGCTGACTTCTAAACTTAACATCAGGAAATTAGGAGAGGAATGAACTCACACATATTTATAGTTAATATCTGTGACAGAATCAAAAGAGTGAAACAGAACTTTTGAAATAGAAAAAAAAGAATCATTTCATTTATATTTCATTTATATACTACCTTTATTTTTCCTGAAATGCTTTATTCCTAAATACTCTTCTTGCAACTTTATCCTTCAAGACACAGCAAAGATAGTGGCCCATATCCCTGCCATAAAGATTTCTAAAACCCCTTTAAATCCAGTTAAGAACTTCCTTTCTACCCACTTAAGACACTAACGTGGTATCTATTTTAGCACAGTATGTTGCGTTTATGTTATTATTGTCATTTTCCATCTAAGCTATGAATATTTTTAGGGGAAACAATACAGAAAACTTCTTGACACTTGTTAGTGTTTGTTAATAATATATATATATATAATTTTAATAAATTTATCCTGAGTTTTGAAGACATATGTGGTAAACAATTTTATTTCCTACCGATTCCTTCTGAATTGCTTAGATATAAAATTTGCTGGTTTTGGTGCTATCATTGAAATGTCTGGAAATACCTCAGAATTAAATTTCAGATTATGGAGTATATTGCAATATATTATACTTACATTTTTCCTTCAAATTTGCTGTAAGTTCATTACTTAATGATGAAAACATAAATTTATGTATAGTAATCTACTTTTGAATATTGTTTACCTAAGGAATTAGAATTGGCAGGTAACTCAACTGAAAATCAAGTACATGGGTGTTCTATATTGTTTTTAATTTATGAAAACTAAAGCATATAATAGTTTTGTATAATGACCAAATATTTGAAGGATTGTGATTAAAATATAATATGAATTGTATTGTCTACTGTTTAATGCATCTGCTGTCTAGGCACTCCATTTCTTAAGTTACCCAGAGTACAACATTAAAAACTGAGTGCATTTATATTTCCGATTCACAAATGAAAAAACTGTAGGTTATCTAATAATTCAGTAACTATGAGTGTTCAAAACATAAAATGCACAACTACGAGTCTGAGAATCAATTCTTCACTTGTAAGTATTAGAACTTTTGTTTGTTTTAAATAAAAGAGGTTCTAGGGTGGTTAAAACTTATAATGTTATAGACCATTTAAATAAACTGCCTAGAGGCACAAATGTGTACTTGAGCACATGGTTGGAATGCCTTAATGCCAGTATAATTTAGATTCCCTTGCTTTGAAACATTTATGCTACAGCTTTATCATTGCAGCTGAGGCATTCTACACGGCATGAAAATTTTTATTAAAACACCCTGAAATACATATCTTAGTGATCAATTCAGCACTTGCAATTTTCCAAACTTTATTTTAATCAGGAGTTAATGATGTATGGCACTTCTAGTGAGTAAATGAATGTTTGAATTGCTGTAAGTTATTTTAATAATTGCTCAGCTAACCATTTAAATTATCAAAGATCTTTACTTGTGCAATGTCATATAAATGCTAGAAATTAAAAATTAATCAACACGATTTACGTAACTAAAAGCTGCCATCTAATGGGATATTTTTCAATAAGACGACAGCAGTAATTATGCTGAGAAATATTCATTCCTGTAGTTTGAACGATTATAGCAATTTCCACCAGGGGATTTCGCAGTCAGATTCTAGTTCTGGGCAACAGTGATTAATATAATGGTTATTAATGAGAAGTCATTTTGATACTTCTAGCAGTGTTTAGGTGTCAATGCCTTGAAAGCAATGTGTTTAGCATATTAATAATAAGGATTTCATTGGACTGGCTACTAAATAAATTTATAGACATTTTTCCTTATCTTTCGTAATGTGAAAGGTCAGTTAGATGTACAGAAACACTTAAACTTTTCACAGCAGGAACTAATATTTCTCTGTGCTGAAATATTCTTAACTGTATACAAAGTTTATTAAATGTGCAAAGATAGAAATGTTATAGGAAGAGAGTGGTGGGGTCAGAGTTCAAAATTCACAACAAAGTGACAATCTCTTACAGCGTGTGGGGAACTGAATTAGGGTGCAAACTGCCTTTCAACTTGCTAACAGGGGACAGAGAAAATAAAATTATCAGCATTTTATATTATTGGATTAATTTAAATGAATATTAATATTTTGTTGGCTTTATATCAGATTGGATACATATAAGGTATTCCTTCATCAGGGTCCATAAATAGGAAATTGTTTAATACAAGGATTACCTAATATATAATGTTTGGCATAAGTACATATATATATTTATACATATAATATATATTTTAAATGTATTAACATTTTATATATTTAAATATATTTAAAATGTATTAACATGTATATGTAGTATATATTTAAAATGTATTAACATATTAAATGTATATATTCACAAACTACCAAATGTAATTAAGTGTATGTATATATCTCAGTGCATCCAAATCTGATCCCAAATT
Organism: Galemys pyrenaicus; assembly: GCA_019455555.1. Classification (NCBI taxonomy): domain Eukaryota; kingdom Metazoa; phylum Chordata; class Mammalia; order Eulipotyphla; family Talpidae; genus Galemys; species Galemys pyrenaicus. The sequence goes on from JAGFMF010011830.1 coordinate 16,673,784, forward strand.
TGAAAAACAAAATTTATTCTTTCATATTACCATATCCTTTCGTAGAATTTTGCAAACATATTTTCTTCCCATTTATTTGATCTCTGTTTCTTGGGAAGAATATAACATCTGGCTGAAGTAAAACCACACCATATTATTTGTGGCAGGGTAAAGGATAATACTTGTGTTTTAGCATTTTAATATTGTGAGAAGAAAGCTAAAGTAAAAATTACTATAAACTCAGAAGTATAATTTTACCCAAAGCTCAAATATTCCATAAAATATATTTCTGATGTTTTATTTAAATATACAATCTAAAGCGATTTCATCTGAATACACTATTGGTAAAAATCAATGTTTAAGAATTACTCAAGGCAAATTACAAATTCAATGCATCCTTATGAAAATTCCCATGGACATTTTCAAAGAAAAAGAGAATTTATATGGAACCCTAAAAGATCCCATACAGTCAAAACAATTTTAAGAAGAGCAATGCTGTAGATATCACACTCCACGATTTCAAACTATATTACAAAACTATTGTAATCAAAATAGTATACTGTTTATATTGTACTGTACTAAATTGTACAGCATATAGAGCCCAGGAAAGAAACATACACATTCAATCAATTACTTTATAACAGAGGAGCCAAGAACATAAAATAGGGGGAAAGATAAAATCTTCAATAAATGTTCTTGCAAAAATTAGACATAAGAATGAAACTGCAAAAGAATGAAAATGGGCCAGTATCTTATATCACACACAAAATTAGCTCAAAATGGATTAAAAGACTGAATATATTTTTCTCCCTAAGTCAGTTTTTCTGGATTTGATCCTAAAAGCAAAAGTCAAAAGTCAAAATATATACTAAACCAAACTAGAGAATTTTTTCACAGTAAAGGAAACCATCAACAAAATGTAAAGAAAACTACAAATGGAAGAAGATATTCAAAAGACATATATCTGGGAAAAGGTTAATATCCATAATATACAAATACTTATACAACTTAATTAAAAATTTGATCAAAATATGTGCAGAAGAATGAACAGATATTTTTCCAAAGAAGATAAACAGACACATGAAAACATGTTCAACAACATTGGCCACTAGGGAAACACATATCAAAACCACAATGAGATAGTACCTCACTCATGTCACAATGGCTATTATCAAAAATCACAAGAAAAAACAAGGGTTAAGGATGTAGAGAAAAGGAACTCCAAAGCACTATTTTTTGTTTTGTTTTTTTTTAGAGAGGACAGTTTATTGTCTCATAGGACAGTGCGGAGGGAGGGGGTTTCAGAGCTACTTCCCCCACACCCCGAGGACACACACTCTATCCTTCCCTTGCCATGGTTCTGGGGCGACCCACAGAAGGAAGAGGAGGCTCACGCTGCCCCCAGGGGGTCCTCAGGTTGGGAGGGACACACAAAAGTGACCACATGTGTCTCAGACATGTCAGCGGCTGTAAACATGGGGCTGAGGGGCTCCCTGCTCTGGAGTGGGCTCGGTGCGTCCTTGGTGGGGGAGCAGAAGCCCAGCCCCTGTCAGGCCCAAGAGCAGTCTCAGAGGGTAGGGGGGAGCAGCCTCAGCGGGTGGGGGCACCCCTAGGACAGTGCGCTACCCCTGGGGCAGGCGGGTGAGCCGTGGGCTTTGTCGCCACACACGAAACACACACGTGTGGGGAGCCTGGACCAGGGCGCTAGAAGATGGGGATGTAGTTGTCGATCTTGGCGCGGTGGCGCTGGGCGATGCACTTGGCGATCCACACGATGTTGCGACACTCCTGCTCCTTCAGCTTCACGAAGGCGTAGAAGACACCAAAATGGAACTGGTTCAGGAAGGCCAGCTTGTTCAGTTTGACCTCGTGCTCAAAGAATCGGTCCTCCAGGGTCTTGTCCCCAGGGTTGCTGCCGGCGCCCTCAAACAGCAGCTTGTACTCCGGGTAGTAGTCAGCCACGTTCTTGACCTGCTCGTAGTCGTCAGCCCGAGCCAGCTGGGCCAGACCCTCAGGGTAGAGCCGCCCACAGTGTGGGAAGAGCTTGGCACGGTCCTCCTTGGACAGCTCAGTGCCGAAGGAGTTGATGGTGATGATGAAGGCGCGGTGGTCGGCTTCAAACTCCAGGATGGGGCACATGACGTCGGCTGTGGTCCCGCTCAACAGGGTGCAGAACTTGTAGAAGGACTCCAGGTAGGCCTTGTAGAGTGTGTTGTGGATGATCTCGATGTTCATCTCATCCAGGTCCTGCTCTGAGATGCAGTCCTGAAAAAACGGTGCCAGGGGCGTGTCCACCAGAATGGCATTGTAGAGCTCGGCGGGCGTCTGCGCCATGTTCACGGCCTCCATCTGCTCAAAGCTGCCCAGGGGGTGGCACTTGGGCACCAGCTCGGCAATCGAGCGCTGGTGCTGCGTGCCCGTGATGAGCAGGATCACGTTGTCGATCATGTAGCTGTAGGTAATGAAGTCCAGGAAGCTGGAGAGTGGCTCGTAGGCATGGTTCCTCATGTGGCGGAACTCCACCAGTGGCATCTTCTCATGGTAACAACTATGGAGAACAGATAATTTAGTGCTTTATTTTTAAAAATACTGAGTAATGTCTCATTGGTAAAAATTTCAGAATAAATTAATTGTAATTTCAATAATACCTTATAAAATCACTTATACCTTTAAAAATAATCATACACTTACATTTATTTGTTCATCTTTTTTTTTTAAATCTCTTTTTCTTCTTCTCTGAAGAAATCAATTACTATACTTATTCATCTAGAATATCTGAGAAAGACTCAAGTGTTACTGGGGCCTCCCTGGTGGCACAGTGGATTAAGTACAGCACTGTGAAGCAAACCACAGCCACTGAAGCAGAGTTCAATCCCTGCCGCTAGCCAGGGAGGTGACCCACATGGCAAGGCAGACTTCTCCTGTCTTGCCCACTGCTCCCCTCAGCAGTGTTTCAGTCGTTCTGCCTGTTCTGTTCCCCACTCTGTCTCTGGTGAATCTTCTCACCCACTGTGTCTCTGGCCTATACCCCAGTTCTTGTATGTATAAATAAATCTTAAAAAAAAAAAAAGTCAAGTATTACTGAAGGCAAGGATTTTTCTAGAAATATGTTCTTAGGCAATTTTGTCATTGTATGAAGATCATAGAGTGTAGTTACACAAACCTAGATGGGGTAGCATATCACACACCTTAGCTACTTGGTATAGACTTAGGGTTAATGTACTATATGTGGTCTGTCATTGGCTAAAATGCTGTGAAGCTAATCATAACCCCGCTGGGGTTATGATTCTAGAGATAGTAAGTGGAAGCTACTTTTAGAAAAGTGTTACAAACATAGAAATTTAAAAATCAAGAAAGAATCTGGAATTTCAAATAGTTTCTTCCCCCTTCATTTTTTTTTTTTTTACTTATAGCATGTTTACTGAATTTCAAGCAAGTAGAAAATAAGCTGGATTTTGTTATGATCCAAATATTGATATTTTAAATGTTGTACATAATATTTGTTAAAAACATAGAAAATACATATTTAGAAGCTTCTGTATTAAAGAATATACAAAGTTGAACCCCCAAACTTTCCTCTTTGCTAGAATTGTAAGCTATTGCTACATTTTTAAATTGACTGTTTATCGTTTAAACTATACATCCAGGAAAATCTAAAAAAAAAAAAATAGAAAGATATATAAATTATTGTATAGCTGTACATGCATATTAACTAAAAAATAATAAATAATGAAATAAATAATATAAAATATACAAAGGTTCTAGACTCAATCTTTTAAACACATTTCAAAAACAGTAGTTTAAAACCATCTTTTGTTCTTTACAGCAAGGCTTACATTACTAAAACCAAAATCCTCTAAAAATAATCATTTCCCCACAATATTTCTTACTTACATATACAAGCAAGTAATCCAAAAATTCAAAGATGCTTGCTTTTATTGTGAAGTGAGATTGAACACGTGAAGTTAACTTTTATTGTCCCCCAAAATATTCTCTCAGGAAATGTAAGAAATTATAAATGCATAAAGGTGTTATTTTTTTCATTTTTACTTAGCCATACTACATTGATAATCAAAAAATCAGAGATGTGACTCTTAAAATTCTTTCTCAAACTTTTTTAAATTTCATGGTATTACAGAACCCCCTAAAATGGGAATGTTGCCATTCAACATTCCTTGAATTAAAAAAAACAAAAAAACCAAAAAAAAACAAAAAAAACCTGAGGTGTAAATAATATATCTCCTTCAGAAAGAGGCAGGCAAATTTTTATCCAAATGCACACAAAATTCAGTTATTTTAACTCTATGCAAACTCACAAACAAACCCAACTGTGAAACATTGTACTTTATTTTAATAGCAGTTAAAACAAAATAAGCAATGTTATTGTCAAATATGCTCCTAAAGCTCAATACCCAAGGGCAATTTTTTCCCTTTAAAATTATTTCTGCCATAATTGGTGAGCTTGAATTTTATGGATATTTTGTCTGATATTTATTATATTCCAAATTCAATGAATCCAGAAAAGAACAGCGAAGCCTCTACTTTCCAACCGAAAATTCAATCTCCGTGAAAATGCTACCTAGCCCATTTGGCATCATTTCCCAAGACAGTGGGGTTCCCCAACTATTCCTCATTCTGTTATAAATTAACTATTATCACAGGACTGTCACAGACAAGTTGACAAGACAAAAAGGCCCACCCTGAACATGAATGTGTCTGATCTCAGTCAGGTATTGTGGCTAAAACTTTACTTTTGTATCATTCTGTTATTTATTAGCCAGCTACATTTCTAGGTGAGCAATTCTACCATATATGGATATGAAGGTTTATTTTTAATAAGAAACATTGCAAATTATGGTCATCATTTTTCAGGAATACTTTAAGCCTAAAAATGAGAATCTTCACAAAAATCTACACAAACTGGTAGTGGCCCATAGCATTAAACAAACTGAACTCTTAAAAATGGCTTCTCAATAGCCTATTATTCTAATTTTTAACACTGCCTGGTAAAAGGAAAACTGACAGTTTTTTTAAGCATCATAGCAATACTGTATTCTTGATAATTAAAGTAAATCAAACTATAAATAAATGAATGATCCATGCCAAAAAATATTGTGGATTATACTGCCAGTGGCCATTGGATTTAGGACCAGGGCAAGACCTCCATCTAGATTTTGACCTAGACCTAGACTGTGGACTTGACTGAGATTTGAATCTAGGTTGTTCTTTATTCCTTGATCCCTTGTCATATAGTTTGGAATCTGTTTCAGAAATACCTTTAATTGGATGTGAGATGCAGACCTAAAAGGTAACAGCCTTCATTTCATTCTGGTCTGGGACTTGGACTGTAATCCTGAATTGGATTTAGATCTTGTAAAAGATGGATTTCGGTGTTTGAATCAAACATTGTGGAAATAGTCTCCACCACACTGTGGTCCTCCTGTTGGGCTACTGTTTCCAAGACTGTAAGATATTCTATAGTTGTAATCAAAGGGTTGACTTCATGATCTTTCCTAACTTCAGTTTCAAGACCATCTATATCTTTCATAATCATCATAGCATGAAGAACTGTACACATTCAACCCTTCCTTGGCTTTCATCTGATTGAGACTCAGATTCCCCCTGTAAACTATTTTATTTGGCATTCACAAATCCATTTGCTTCCAAATTTTGTAAAGCATCTTCAGCATCACAAACATCCTCAAATTGAACATAAGCAAATCAATTGGATGGAGAGTGTAGAAATCAAGTGTAATGTACACATAAACTATAGGACCACAGAGACCAAACTGATGCTGTAAATCTTTAGACTTGGTGTCTTCAACCATGTTCCTTATGAACAGAGACAAATGGGGAGGGGGCGGGGCTCAAGGAGCAGGGCATTACTGCAGCATGAGACACACACAGCCAACACTGGGCTCCATTGTGACAACCAACTGACACTTCAAATAGCTTTTCTGATCATAAACTACTTAATTATAACAGAATACAAGTTGCTCAAGCAAAATAACTGAAAATCTCATGTTTTTGTCCCATTAACAATGACCATATGAGAATTATTAAATATGCTATATTTAAACATACTAAAATTTAATAAACTAAATATACTAAGTTTAAATATTTAATATTCTAAAAACTTTGGCACTTACAAATTTCATAAAAAATAAACATTTGCAAAAATACTGGCATTGGACTGCTTTCAACAAAATACTGTCAAGGTCAAACTTGAGAATATATTCTAAGAGTAACTGATAATTCAGTCATCTAATCACTCTGATTTAGAATTTAAAAACATTCCACACTGTGGCATAGCAGTTACACATACACCCATATTTATACCTATATTTCATCTAATAGTTCCAATATCTTCAGAGAAGAAAAAGTTAGATACAAATGATCCTAGCCTGAGAGGCTGAATGATAATGAAAAGTACAACAGATTCCATAAGAATGAACACAGCAGTTGTTCCTTCTTTGTATGTTATTACAAAGAGAACTGGGGGTCAAATTACATGAATGATAAATGGAGGTGCTTGAATTGGGTTGGTTCCTTTATGAACATTATACATTGACCTTGGCAGTTTTGACAATTACATCCATCATCTAGGAATCCATTCCAACACCAGGGTCTATTCTCTAATGTGACCCAATAAACAGTGTTTGTGAATATAGGAATCAAAGATTGATCTTCTGTACCTCTGCACTGATTAACAATTTGTTACTTAGTGTAGCTTTTTCATTCCATGGGTTATGTGAGGATCATAATTCACTATGGCACACCTGTAGATAGCATGTTAGAATGACTTAATCTCCACTTACAGGTTTCAAAAGGATCAATATTAGATTTCTAAGTTTGATAACCAAGATGAAATTTTAAGAAACTGGGTGCATACTTTTAATTCCACATTGTTTTATTTCCATGCTGCTTTGATAGAAATGGTTGAAAATGGAAGTAAACCAACCACTTACATTTTTACATTATTTTATCACATGGGTAAGCTAATTAGCAATTTTAAAGTTTAAAAGAATTTTTTCTGCTTCAAATATTTGTTATGCATAAAATTTTATATAGCTTAAGCAGACCCCAACACCGAGAATATTAAATTTAACATTATTTGCAGTCATAGTTTTCCTAGAAAGATAATGATCAAGTTAATAATAGTACTTTACAAACCCAGGCCAATATGTGTGTGAAAGCACTGAGAAATTTGGAATTATTTTCTGCGTTCAAATCTAAGGTCTTGATATATTGATTTCCTTATTATGACTTAGATTTCTTTTAAATAATGAGATGTCAGTGGCTCCATATCACAGCTAAGTGTGCTGTCTTGTTAACTTTAATTTCATATTACAATTGACAAGTAAACACAAAAGATTCAAGGAGGTAGTTTTCACAAGTATTTTCACGTTGACTTCAAACATATAATCTAGTTCATACCAGACATTTAATCAAATTCAATAATTTCTGGGCAAGTAAAGTTCATTAATTGATTAACCTCTATCAAGATTTAAATTTCTCCCACTTGCTGTTGTTTTCTTTACTCCCTTCTTCCACAATATGTGGGTGAAATAGTTCCAAAGACATTATGTCAGGATGCTAATGTAGGAAGCCCAGATAAATGATTGTCTCTAGAATCCACCTGTTGTACTTTGTCTCGCTAAGCAAATACTAACTGTAGCTCCTTTCTGTGTCGTCTGGAACTTTAAATAAAACTTAGAGGAAATGTAGTTTTTAGACATTTAGTTTTATCTGTTGCCCCCTCCAAGCCTGGATATGAATTTATTGAAAAAATGCTACATATCAGGCACTGTACTATGTCATCAGAATGACATAAGGAAATAGATCTACAATTCTAAAGAGCTGAAAAAGAAAAAGTGTGGGTCATTGCCACATAGTTCACTTGCTGCAGATTTTTTAGTATTGTTTCCTACAAGAAGTAGAAAGTAACCAAATGTAGGAATTACAGAAGTTGCACTGACCAGCAAGATAGGTAAGTTTAGGTAAAGGAATTGGGGGAAACAAGTATAAGTTTAATTTCAGAATATATGCAGGTTCAAATATTAAAAAATATTATGTATTTATATATAATCTAAAATAGTATATGACAGTTGAATCTGGACCACTATATAAAGAATTACTTCTGTATATGAAAGAAGAGATTAGGGGATGTAAAATGGGGGTACAACAAGTGTTTCATTCATTTGTAGTATTATGGTCAGTTGCAGAAGTGAGCATGATGCTGAAAGCGTCTGTTACTGGGTGACCGAGAAGTTTCTGCAAACTGGGAAGGCAGGCTAGAGCATACAGACAGTCCTCAAAGGTAACTTAAGATTTTGGACTTCAGGTGATATATTGACAGAACTCTGACCTAGAATTGAATTCTTACTTCAACATTTATTTTGACATTTTTGCATAGTCTGCCCATAATTTTTGTTTATTTTATCAACTGAAGCCGTAAAATATGGTATTTACTTTCTGAGAAAAGTTTTTTTTTAATGTACTTGAATCCTCAGCAATTAAAAAAAAATTAAATACTACTCCCAATATGCATATTTTATTTTGTTCACCTATGAATTACAGAATATTTCTTCATTAATATATTTTACATATCACAAAACTTTTAAGTTATAAATGAAAGATGCTACTTTGTTTCTATTTTCCTATAAATGATGTAAAATCTTTTTAACACAATAGTGTAAGTTCTATATTCTTTCTGAAAGTTTAATTAAATGCTTCAAACTTTCAAAAAGTTTAATATTTATGGATAAATTAATTCCAGCATCAAATTTTGTATTTGTTTCATAATAATGATGGTGATAGGTAAAAATGATCTTTATATATTCTTAATACATACAACATAAAATACAAATGAGATAAAGTTCAGTGTAAATGACACTAAACCGATATTTTAGAGTCTTGGTAATTTTAACTTGTTTTACACACTCCTTATTACTGTTTTAGCATACATTGTAGCTCAAAGAACTTGTACAGGGAGTGAAAGCACTGGTTTTCTGTCATCTTTATCTAAGAGACATTTTAAGCCATTTGTTAACCACATACTCACGTTCCAACTAAATAAAATTATCAATCAATTCCCTCATTCCATTGGGCACAAAGAGATACCACAATGAAATAATAGGAATGAAAAAAAATGCACCATGGATTTCCCCCTCTGCTCCTTTTTTCTCATCATTCCCCATCTAGACCCATGTCTTCTTCTCTACCTCACGACAAGATCACTGTTGTGGGTAATGAGGATGAATAGAAGGATTGTAACAAAAATTCTAAATCACATTTAGGATACATGACTGAAAGCAGCAAAAATATGCAATTCCATGGTGATGTTAGTAATACCTATCATCACTGCATCGTATCTGCATTATAGAATGTCTAAAACAAGCTCTAATATCTATCCTAAATCTCTTCAAGATGATTTTGATTTGATAGAGCTAATGATATCATTTTCTGAAACATATTGTTGTTTCTGAAAAGTTGTTGCCAACAACTGTTTGGGCTAAATTATGGTCTTTCCTTCTTTCACATTATGACTTAAATTACCTTATAATGTTTCAGGAATAGAAAAAAAAATTAGACTTTTGTCCTTTCAAATAACCATAAAACTAGATCAGACCTAATAATCATTATTTTTTTTCTGATGATTTCATTTGTGTCCATGAATCCCCAAGGATTATTTGATCTGTTTGTATGAAATTCTTTTAATTGTGGCCTAGGAGTCAAGTCTCAGTGATGTCACTGCTATGGCCTGAGTTCTATCTCAGCCAGGGAGCTAACTCATATATGGCGCAGCAGACTTCTATCTCCTTTGCTGGTCCCCTTAGCAATGTATTTCAGTAAATCTTCCTATTGTGCTCTCTACTTTGTCTCTGGTGTATCTTTTTACCTCCCTTTACCTCTGGCCTACATCCCAGTCCTTTTAAAAAATATATAAAAAATGCACTGGTTGTATTATTGTCAAAAAAGAACACACTGAATTCAAATGATATTTAAAATAAGAAACAGCTTGACTGATACTGATTATATTAGATCTTATAGATATATTACCTAGATTTCCATATATGGTTCCTACTTTAATTTCATAAATTAGGAATTTATTCATGCTTTACAATTATAAAGTGCTAAAATAACAGTAACTTCCTATTTTTATTTCTTCTACTTCTCGTCTAGATATTATTAAATGAACAAAAATAATTGTCTAGTATGCATATTAAATATTATTATTAAATATTAAATATATTAAATAATATAATGAAGTTGGTATTAGGTAAAAAGTTCTGAATATTAGTTTAGGTGGAGAAAAGAGGGTAATTAGTTGGTCTCAAGCATGAAATACATTACACATTAGATTATTATTAAACATTAGTTATGGCTTTCTTTGAATTAGCAGATTTATCTTTAAAATATTGGATATCATTGCTTTTATACAAAGTGATTTTTTTTTATTTCCAGAGAGTGAATGTATATTCATTAGAAATATTTGAATAATCCAAGTGCCCTTTTTTTAATTCCAAGATGATATTATTGAACTAGTTTTCTCAGATTGATTTTGGGCTTGAATTAGAAGGTATGTGTCCTGCCATGCTCCCTCATGATTCAGATGTTTTGAAACAAAGAATTCTTGTTAAAGAGAAGAATGTATTTTATAAGGTTTGATATAATGGACTCTGCCATATCATATCATACCAAAGATATGGTAAGGTCATGAAAAATAAAATAATTAAATTTTATAGATAGTGAATGTCATAAAATGTATATTTTACTTAAAGAGTGAAAAAACTGATGAGGTAAATTCAGCTTAACATTCTACTCAGGGAGCATTTGTAGCAACCATTGTGAATAAGAACTTGAAGTTCTTCTCTTTAAATCTAATACTGTTCTCAAAGTATTAGTATACTTTTTCCCATACAAAATGACTATTACTGAAAACCAAATTTTTCATTAAGTGTCATATGAAGTAACAGTAATTATCCCAATATAGAAGCATGAACTTGGTTGAAAATACATGTAGACTATGTTGAACTCCAAGGTGCATCTTTATGAGGAATTTTTTTTTAATTTCTAACATTTAAAAAGAAATTGGTTTACAATATTTTCAAGGATATTAAGCTCCTACCTCTTAAAGATGTATGATACCACATCATACTCACCACCAGGGAACCCATAATCCTCTACCATGGTCCACTTTTTAAAGGGTAGTTTTGACATAGTGACACTCAACCAAAAGATCTAATATCTAAATTATCTAAAGATGTAATGCTTCTTAGCAAAAAAAAAAACTCAAAGGGCCTTTCTGTGCATCTTTAACCCACCAATCTAAAAAATGGTCACTTACTGTCTAATTTAAGGAAAATAATTCATATTTTGATCAAAACAGAAAAAAACACAATTGCATTTGAGGTAGTGCCAGTGTTCTTTTACCTGGAATCTCTCCATTTCATTTATACCTAATAACTTAAAGTAAGAAATTTTGTGACTTCAGAATTTCCTATAGTTAGTCAAGAATCTATCAAAACTCAATTTTGTGATAAACAATATATTTTCATATAAAATGTACAAACTGAACTGTAAATTCCATATGGATTTTGTACTGTTAGAAATTATCTGAACTGTGCCTAAGCAGTAACTAAGTAACTATGACATCATTATATTCCAACAGATGTTTCAAAACAAATTTTTTGCACAATTTTTAACCCAAACTACAAGAAAGTACCTAGTCCTCATAGTAACTCTCCTCCTTCAAATGAGATATCCAGTTGCCAGTCTCACATCATAGAAACTGTGCTTTTTAAAAACCTATGTAAGAGAACATACTCTTTTTTGAGGAGTTTTTATTAACTGATCCTAAAGTGGCAAGAATTAATTATTTATTTACACCTCACTATTCAGAAGGCATATGGAAAAGAGTAAAGTAGACCACAAAAATTTAATAATATTTTAATTTTACTTAATTATTTTTTTAAATTTAGATAACAAATACATTTGTCTTAGTATTTTGGAAGTACAGAATGTCCTCTCATCTCAGGGATTGCCAACAAGGGACTAATATTGAAGATCTACAAAGACCTCATTCAAATCAAAAAAAGAAAACAACTGTATCAAAAATGGGCAGATGAAATAAATAGGCAGTTCTCCAGAGAAGACATACAGATGGCAGACAGACACATAAAAAAGTATTCATCATCACTTATTGTCAGGGTAATGCAAATCAAGACGATAAATAGACAATGCGATACAACCTCACATTGGTAAGTTTTTTCCATATCAAAAACATGCGCTGGCAAGGATGTGTAGAAAATAGAATCCTTCTACTCTGTTGATGGAATGCAGACTGATCCAGTCCTTATGGAAAGCAATATGAGTTGTCTCAAAAGATTAAAAATAAATTCTAAATATAACTCAATATTCCACTAGTAGGCATCTACCTGAAAAATTCAAAAATAGAAATTTAAAAGGAAATTTGCATTCCCATGTTTATTGCAGCACTGTTTATAATAAGTAAACCATAGAAATAACTTAAATGGCCAAAACCAAAGAAGTGCACCTAGATAATATCTTATATATACAAAATGGCATATTACTTAGCAATCAGAAAAGACAAACTCATGCTATTTGAGGAAGCATGGATGTACTGAAAGGGATAATGCCATGTGAATTTTTATTTATTTGTCTTCAACACTGACTAATTTATGTTTTCTAGATTGCATTATTTGTTTATTTGAGGTGATATTGGTTTATTCACAGAATGTGCTTCAGAGGACTAGATTCACATCTCCTCAGATATGCATCACCATACTCCACTCATCCCACAGAGCACTTATCCCTTTGTCATATATCATTGGGCAATTTCACATGTGGTAAATATAACCTGGACTCTAGAAAAGAAAGGAACCTATAGTTGTTAATAGAATTTGGGATAACACCAGAAGTATGAACCTTAAGTAGGATCTTGAAGGAGTGGACAGTGTGCCAAACAAGGAATGAATTGCATCTGTGCAGAGGAAAGAGTCAAATGTGGAAGTATGAACACATATGTATGTAAGATATTAGTACAACACAGAATGAAACTTAGAATAAGAATGAAGAGTTGCAGGAATAAATGTTGACTACATAGATCATAAAGTCTTATATATTTTTCTAAGTCTGTAAAGCCTTCTCCAAAGACAATGATTGGGGAGATATATAAACAGAAGAAATACGTGGCATGTAATTTGTCAGAAATGTGTAGGAAGAGTCCTGCAGGAGAAGGAAGATGAGTTGTAATCTATATTTGATGTACGATATACTAACAGTCTTAACTACAGTAATTAATTAATTATGGAGTCAGGTCACATAATTATGGGACCAATTTTGTTTAGAGAATCAGGAAAATAAATGAGTTTAGGATAACTCCAAAGTTTCTAGGTTGGTAGACTCTAAAAACCATCATCTTAATACTTTATATAGAGATTAAAAAAAAGTTGAGTTGGAAGGACATGAAAGAGGTAAGATAAAAGGTTGAATTTGGAAAAAATGGCTTCAGAACACTCAGGTAAAGATATATATTCAGTACATAATTGAAATGATCTTAATGAGGCTATTTTTAATATTATATAACATAAATATCAGAAAAAAAGATTTGGAATTTAAATAGTCATTTATAATTTTTTCCATATAAAATACTCTCAATAAGTCAGTATGTACTAGTTAAACATGACAAACTGAAGCTATATTATTTCAAGAACAACAACAAAAATATCTGGAGATATTCTGGAGGGAGAGGAATCGGAATGAAGGAGAGAAGAGCACAGGGGACTTTTGTGAAGGTGCATAGGTAAAATGGTGATGGGAATTCTATGGAGAGTACACCTGAGAAAATAAGGCAAATGTCAAAAAATGAACAATGATGTAAAATATGTAAATAAAAATAAATGTAAAAAAATGTGGAAAGTTTATATTTAACCACAACTGTTCTTTCCTTAAAATGCCATTATATTTTATAATATCCTGTTTAATAGACCAATGGTAACTTTATGAATGCTCAGGGCACCTTAGTAAAGAGAAATCTAATTATCTTGAGTGAGGTAAAAGACCCAAAATTTGGATCAATGCCCTGCACGTTAGAATAGGATAAACCTAAGCAACTATACAAAATCATTAACATATTTAATACTGGGGCATTTATCAACATTTTATGTTCTCACTAAAATTGTCAGTTTTCTAAAGGGTGATATGACAGGAAAACTATAAAACAGAGGTTAATTAGTCAAAATGAACTTAGTTACTCTGCAGCAACAAATATTCTTTTAACTTTTGGTTGCAAAGCACAGTTAAAGTTAACTTTTCACTCATACAAAGTTTATTGTGTGTAGATAGGGATTCTTCTTCCTCTGAAGACATAGAGATCTAGGCCAACTCCCAGGGTAATATGAAATTTGCCATCCCAAATAAGTGGCCTTGTGTTTCCTTGGCAAGAAATAGAAATAAATCAAAGATAAATGTGGTCTCTAACAAATCTATAACAGAAGTAATCCATCATTTCCATTTACCTTCCTGTCTTCTAGAATAGAGCCACATAGTCATAACCCAACTGCAACATATTCTGTAAAATACAGTGCAGCAAATAGATATTTAATAAGCATTTTTCCTCTGTTATAAAGACATTCATAGGTATGTGAACGTGGTTTTGGTGTTTTGATAATCCCTTATTTGTTTCTGAGGAAAGTCAGATGACACTAGAAACCTAGACTCTTCAGTTACCATACTAAACTCCGTCTCTTCTTGTGGAAAGATTTCTGGAGAGATCAGATAATAAAGTTTTCAGGGAAGAAAAGTTGAGAATCCAAGTTATTCACATCTTATACTTTCTAATTATTAGATTCCGGAGACCTTTATAACTAGAAGGATCTTATTTAACCTGCTTATTTAAGTACTGAGATAATTTAAATCCAGGAAAAAAAAAAATAAGGGCTTTATACTGTTTCACAAAGTTATTTATTGGTAGACCTGAAATTAGCACCTAACTCTGGTTTCCAACTCAATGACCATTTTCACTGAAGTTTCCCTTTAAAATAAGCAGTAATTCTCTTGTCTCAGAATGACCAAGGTGCTACTTGTAGTGGGGATTATGGCTAAGACAATGCATAAACATTCGTCTTTTCTATCATTATTCTTAGAGTTGACATTCATGTCCTTTTTTTTGGCATTTACATTTTTTATTGAGGTACCATTAATTTATATCCTTGTTAGTATTTTGGATGTATAGGATACCACCTTCAGGTTTAGTTACCATAGTTTACCTACTAGCAAAGCACCCATAGTCTACCACCATAGTCCATTGTATTCCCTCCTCACTTTTTTCTCACCTTCCTCATAATACTCCCCCTCTGAATGCCTCAGTTTTATGGTCAGCTTTCAAGGATTAACTTTTAACTTCATTTATGTTGTTTGATTTTTTTTATGTTCCACATATAAGTGACACCATCTGGTATTTGTCCTTCTCCTTCTGATTTATTTTGCTAAGCATACTTTATTTCAGTTCCAGCCACATTGTTGAAAATGGTAAGATTTTATCTTTATTCCATTGTACATATATACCACACCTTCCTGATTCATCTGTATTTGGACAATAATGTTGCTTTCAAAGCTTCACTATTTTATATAACTATTGCTGAAAACAAAACAAAACAAAAATAAAAACATCAAGAGTGCAAGTTTCCTTTCAAATCAATGTGTTTTTTGTTTTGTTTTGTTTTTTAATTCTTCAGATAGACACTAGCAGTGGAATTACTGGGATGTATGGCAGATTCATTTTTATATTCTTCTGAGAAAATACCTTCATGTTTTCCATAGGAGCTGGGCCAGTCTTTGTTACCACCCACAGTGGAAGAGGGTTCTTTTTCTCCACACCCTTTCCAGCACTTGTTTTTTCTCATCTTTTTGATAATCGGATATTCTCACAAGTGTGAGATTGTATCTCACTGGGTTTTGATTTGAATTTCCCAATCACTGAAAATGAACATTTTTCATGTGACTCTTTGTCATCTGTATGTCTTCTCCAAGAGCCTCTTCAACTCTTCTTTCAATTTTGTGTTTGTTTGTTTTTTCTTTTTATTGAGTTGTATGATCTTGTAGATCTTTGGTAATCTGGTATGCAACTATTTCTCCCATTCCATAAGATTTTTTTTTTATTTTACGTATACATATTTTTCACTGTGTAGAGAATTTTATTTTAATGTATACTAATTGTTTATATTATCTTTGTTTTCTTTGCTGCTGGTGACAAAGCTACAAATGTCATTAATCCTTATATCATAGACTCTTTTACCAGTGTTTTCTTCTACATGTTCCATGGCTTCAGGTTTTACATTCAAGTTTTAATCCATTTGAGTTGACTTCTGTGTATGGTGTGAGATAGTGATCTAGTTTGTTTCTTTTCCATGTCGCTATCCAATTTCCCCAACACCATTTATTGAGAGTCTTTTCTTGTTACAGTGTATATTCTTGTCATGACCATTTTCTAAAATAGCTTTAATGGGAAAAGAGTCAAATATTAAAGAATGAAATTACTCTCACATGAAGGTAAACACCCTATAATCTATAATGGGTAGTACTTCCACATTTGGCCTTTAATAAATGTTTTCTTTTATAATAGACTTACCTACTTATGAATGCATTCATTTATTTGTAGAAAAATAATTTGTATGCATCTTCAATATCTTAATCCTTGATAACTAAGAGCAATTAAGACAGCAGCTGCTCACCAAAAATTTGCCTCAAGATGATGAATCGAAGAACCAGTGATATGATGAAAGAGGAATCTGTACTGTAAAACAAGTACTGTAAACCATCATTCTAACCTAATTATTATTTTTTTTTGGGTCAGTGATGGCCTTTTATCCCAAAATATCTTTCAAGTTGGATTCTATCACAGTAGGAAAGATGATTCAACCTAGAGATCATTAGGTTAAATCTATTGCCTCATAATACTATTCTAAAACTCCCATTTTAATTTTTAGTTATAATAGACATACACATCTTTTAAGCACCTTTCTCTCTTGAGTTCACTTGAGTAAATGCTTATACTTTCAAAATAGAGATTATCGACACAAATGGAAATAAAACTTTTTATCATCTATTGGTATTTTATAAAAATAAGAAAAAAAGTCATGAAATTCCTCCTTCTCTCTTCTCTCTACCCCTAAACTTTCCTCCTTTGCTCCTTCTCCTTTCCTCTTTCCTTTCTTTTCTGACACCTTCCTCTCCCTCTTTTTTTTCTGTTAATCTCTGTATTACTTGTTCATCATTTTGCCTTAACAATAGTTCATTACTGGCAGTGACTGTATTATTAACAGTATCTGGAATTTAATTTGAACAATAGCTATGAGAGGAGCCTCTCTGGTGAAGCAAGGGATTAAGGTACAGCACTATGAAGCTATCTGCAGCCATTGCAGCAGGAGTTCCATCCCCAGCCAGGGAGGTGACCCACATGGTGTGGCAGAGCTCTCCTGTCCTGCCCACTGCTCCCCTACTTGCCTCCCACGTCTGACCTGCACTCCAGTTCTTGTAATCATCAATAAATAAATCCTTAAAAAAATACAACTGCTCATGAGGAAGTAAAACAATTTAGGATTTCCATGGAATCATTTATGAAATACTATTTGATTTAGAAAATTTTATTTCTACAAGTTACCCTTAAGATACACATGGGGCAAGCTCAGTCATTTAGATAACAGTGATTCTTTTATAATATGAAAATGATTCAGCATATTTACATACTGGAATGCTATCTAGCTATCTAAATAATTATAACAAAACTATGGAATAGGTTAGAAAAATATCCTTGGTTTAATTTGTAACAAACAAATCATAAAAATATACACAAGTTGGTAGCATTTTAAAAATGAATGCACACATACGCAAACATATATGCATGAAAATAGAAACATCAAATTTGAATGGTGTGAATATCTGGATGAATGATTACATTTGCTTTAAATTTTTCTTCTCTATACTTTTCTGTTATAGATATGTAGTACAAAGGAAAAAACTAATTAATTAAACAAAAATGGTGCTTTACAAAAATATATAGCAAATATAATGTTGGTGTAATGTTTGTATAACAGTGACATCAAATATGCATTGTATTGCTAAAAATAGAGCAAATAAATTAATTGAACTCTGCTATAAAATGAGAAAATGTCTGCTAGAAAAGTCTGGGAAAAAAAATTCTCCCGAGAAACCATATTAGCATTTCAGGTGGTATGATTTTCTGAAAGAAATTGTGAGATATGTAGCTTTCCTGGGTTCTGGTCACCATATGTCAATAGCATACTCCAATCACTGAGATAAATAAAATGCTTTCAGCTACTTATATATGCCCAAGGGTTGAGAGCCAAGAATAGAAGGTAACTGCATCAATGAAATAAAATCGTGATCATATTTATTAATTTGCCAGTAAGCTACCTATATAACATGATAAAAGGTGTAAAAGGTCAGCAAAAATTCCTAATTTATCTTCATATATTCACCATCTCTGGATTAAAGCACTCTTCCCAGAAAGTTTATGCATTCCTGAAGTCTCCTAGTTCTGGGCCTTAGATTTTAATTGGTTCTCTTCCCCCAAAATCCCTGTTACTTTGGATGTCACTATTTCATTCTCCTGGTATTACCATACTTTTCTGAATATTTTCAAAATTAAGCTAAGGAAATCCCTCTCTAGATTTCTAGTTTTAACTGATTTGTAGACTCATCTATGAATATGTACGCAAATAAATGAGGAATAATCCATACCTGTATCACTGTCAAAATCCTATTAAAAATTATACAAAAACGTTATCTAAGAAGGTTAGTAAAATAGGATCTTATCTGTCTTTATGGTGGCTTAATATCAGAATAATTACTTAAAGAATGCTTTATCTTCAAAAAAGATATGTGGGAGGAAAAGAATAATCCAGAAAATGGAAAAATCATGATACATTCAAATTAAATGGTTCAGCATGAATTGAAACTGGAGTTTCAAATGAAAATCTATTTTCTATAATTACATTGCTTCAGATGTTTTTATATTAAGTGCTCTGACCATATGCAGCCTTAGTATTTCTACTGTTAGTACAATCAAAACTATTATTTTAAAAAATGATGACCTTCCTCCTCTAAACTGTAAATGCTGAGCAGGAAAACATGGGTCTGTATTGAAGATAATTATATACTTGGGATTTCAGCAGCTTTTAGGTATCTTCCATTGTTCAATGTTGCCCTCTTTTTATGTATAATCTTTTTATGACCTCCTATGCTCCTGTTTTCCACTTTATTTTAGTATTCCTTAAGCAGTTATGGATAATGAGAACTGCAAAGACAGGAAAGCAAGATTCACAAGGAAAAACAGTAGCAATGTGTTAGCAGTTACATCTCTTTCATGTTGGTTCTCTATACACAGCAGTCTTTTTCTGTACCGGTTCACATTTAGGACTATTGTTGCTTCTAGTCTGCCGTAGGGTGAATAGTGATGTGACTAGAAACTTGAGAGTAGTAAAGCTTTTCTACCCACTGTCCCACCCAAAGAAGTCTGCCACTTGATGCTAATACATTCGTTTTTATCTATGTTACTTATAATATTATTGTGAAAAAAATCTCTTTTGTTATTTCATACATATTGCTTTGCCTCAACAAAAGAATGTCTTTACTGCGAGGTCAGAAATACATTTTTTTTAACTCATTATAAGTTTTAGTTATTTACTGCAATAAATATTTTACAAAGTGTTTATATTTAGGAAGACTTTTTTAAAAAATAAGATGTTGATATGGTATGGATATAATCTTTGTATATAAAGTTTATTACCTCTTATCATTTTTACTTTTCTCACGTTAAAGGATGTTTTTGTCAAACTTCAAATAAAAATGTTGGTACCTATAAAGATATTTTATGATGTTTCCTTTGGTAATTTTAGAAAAAATATTTTTCATATAACAGGTTTTCAAAAAAAACTAATACAGTTATTGAACTCATGAGTTAAGGGAAGACTAATGAGATTGTTTTAAATGATCTAAGAATCTAGAATATAATTTTAAGTTTTGAGATATTAGAATAACTCAGAAAGTCATAGGAAGGGCATAACAGAGTTAGCAGCTAACATTATTCTTGATTTCTCCATCTTAAATAGAAATGCATCACAAGAACACAAAGTTATTAGAAAATATCAGTATCTTCATCATTATTCCATTATGCATTTACATAATTTAGTTTAGGCAGTCTTTATAAAGATACTGTGTAAAAAATGTACCACATAATATATGCATAATAGTAAACAATAAGCAAAATACAGGTGTGTGTGAGCATGTATGTATGGATATATATATATAATACATAGACATGTGAATATAATCATTCATTGAAACCTTGTGTGTATTTGCAGCAAACCTAAGATAAGGACCTTCAACCATTTTTCCCCAACAATTTGCTGCCTTAGTTTTAGAAATGAAGCTGACTAAAATGGAGTTTTGATGTTCAGACTGAATTTTTCAGTGTAATGTGGGTAGAGAGCACCCTCTACTTTCTCCTAATTAAATAGCACCCCTTGTCTGTAGAAAAGCAGATGCTGGTTCTACGCAGATATTTTGCTCAGAAAATCAGAGGGGATTTGTCTATAAGGTTCATTAGCTCTTGGCCTCTATTGGCAATAACCCATGTTCAGGAGGCCACCATTATGGCACCCTCAAAGGATCTCCCTGAGGGAGGCAAAGTCTAGAAGGAGAATACCTGCTCTGAAGTTTCTCACCTTCTCTGAACTGAATCTGCAGAGACACCCCAGGAGGGGAGAATGCAGCTTTGAAAAATAACACCTTTGTTATTCCAAGTGTTAGAGATGAAGCTGAGTTTTCAGATGGCCTCAAGGTTTGTGCACCCTTCACCAAACACAGATGGAAACTGGACTCTTTGAACTACTTTGAAAATCTGTTACTAAGTATTGCTCTGGGTCTGTGAAACAGCCATTACTAACTTCTGTCTGCCTGTAATTTTTATGGCTGTATCATGACAAGGGATAAAATAGCTTCATTTTAGGAATAGATGGTTTATATGCCAGGGAAGGAAAAACAACCATATAACTGAATTTAAACCTCACTGTGGTAATTCTAAATGGTGGTCTTTTTAAAAGTGTGGCTGAAATATTATATTTAAATTATAATTATATTTAACTTATAATATTATATTAGATATTAAAACAAGTCATAGAACATGTAGGTAATAACTCATTGACTTAATGCTGCAACTGATAATACTGACTTTTTAATGATTTCAATATTTTTCTGTTAAAACACAAGATGAATATGGTGTATATACATATTAATGATTCACATTACAGGTCTTGAGAGCTTTATAGTAGTATGAGAACATATATACTTTAAAATTGAATATATTTCCTGAAATACGTTAGTATTATGCTCTGTGTCATATAATGGTTCCACTTAGAAAAATAAGTGTATAACTATAGTTTACAACTGCCCATAATAGCAATGAAAAGTGAATCAATAAAAATCACTGTAAAGAGACAATCTTATTTAAGTTACATTTAACAGAATTTTCAGTGTAACATCCAAGTTTGTTGTACATTAAGTGTATAAACAGTAAGGTTTTTCTTGTTTTCCACTCAGAAAAAAAGTGAATCTATCTATAGAAATCAATATATTTCTATAAACTGGCAGAAGGTTGTGAGAATTTGGGTTCTATTGGTTTTAGTAGGTAAACCAAGTTATGGCCAACCCATACATAAAATTATATACCTCAATGTAGTCTATTATGGTTTTACAAATACTTAAATTTTCACATGTATATACAGTATTCATTTGTGTCTGGGCCAAAAAAACAACTTCCCCTTAGGTTAATGTTATATTAAGCAAGTTTTAATGCTAAGGTTCCCTATGGAAACATTAACTTAGCCGTTTTGTTTATGTATAATTTTTTTATGGTAGGAGTTTAACAATATCAACAGAGGTAGATTATGATATATATTTAATAAGAACACATACTTTAGCCACAGCAGGCTTCCTCCTTGGAGCATGGCAAGGATAGCTATGTGACCCTCCACCCCATCTCAGCAGGTACATAGCAGCAGGACTGAGCAGACTCAGTAATCTCTTCCCTGGACCACTTGAACTTAAAAAAAAAATGATGCATATATAAAGAGAGCAGGAATTTGAACTTCCTTGCAACTTCCACCCCCCAGGGTACATTGAGTGACTGTAAAATTCTGGCATGCACAGTAGTCTTTATTCCATCCGTCCTGCCACACGTATTAATCATGGTGAAAGAAAGAGCTCACATCATGGGAATTTACAATCTGAACATTTTCCTTGAGTTTAAAGGGCTTGTATAATACAAAATTAGCACTAAAATTTAAATGATGTTTCAAGAAGGAGCTAGTGGAATTATTACCAATGTCAGATAACAACCACATCATGTAAGAAAAAGAAAGACATTCTGTACCTAAAACAGAAGAGAAGAAATGAAACAGTGCTCTGTCACCTGGTTGTCCCCTATCTATTATCTCATAAGTAAGGAAAATGTGTAAAACCTCACTTTCTTTAGAAAAAAATGCATAAATGGAAAAAAAAATAAGAACATATGTTTATACATCATTCTTAGGAATACTCTTAGAAAAAGAAAGGGCAAAAGTTATGGCATTATTAATAAAATCTTCAAATGAATAGATTTGCATCATGATTTGAGAAATCTATAAATTCACTCTACATCCCTTCTTTTAGAACAACAAGTTATATTAAGGAGTAGAAATAATATAATTAAGGTATAGCCCTTATCACTATGTGTGATTATGCCAGTTGTGATCTCCATAGAGATACTCAAGCCCAAGACAGAGTGGAGCCGTCACTTGGCACTGCTTTGCCCCCCAAACCATGGATTCCCAGTGTGGTGCTGACTTTGGTTATAGAATGCTTGGTACTTTTTTGTAATCTATGTTCATTTTCTTTAACTCTCACACTGTCATCGTCCTGCAAATAGCCTGGCCTCTGTGTAGGTCAGGAAACTTGTATACCAAACATAAGAACATTGAACATTTAGATTTTCCATGTAAGAAGTAAGTTATCTGGAGATACTTTATATATCATCTATTATATCTAACTGAGTTGTCAGAAGAAGGAAAGGTCTTTAATATGGCCAACATTGTGTGGTTCCTGCTTGCCCTCCACTTTATCTTTCCTTTCTCCTCTGCTGTTCACTGTTCTTCGGCACATTTTTATTCAATTATCCTTCTCCCTAAAACCCTTCCTACAAGAGCTACCAATAGTTTATTTATTAACCTCCTCCAGATGTTCAATCATTCCCTTATCAGAGAAGCCTTACTGCCAAGTCTATTTATGAGAGAGTCACCTCTCTGACTACCCGCAAGAACTTTGGAATTGTTGTCCCTTACTCCACCTATTATTTTTATTTGCTTAACTTATCGTTCCATGTATTATTTTATCAGGGCATATTTAACATCTGTCTCCCTAAACTAGAAATTATGTTTCATGAAAACAGGAAGATTTACTTGTTTTATTTTCTGTGACATTCTCATCTCTGAAAAACTAGGGTATCAATTATAATCTTACCTATCATCCTGCCAATACATATCTATATTAGGTTTTATCTATCCCTTTTGTATCTCAGACAATGTAAAAACAAAAAACAACAAAACTTTTACTAGGAGGAACCCTATTTCCATCATTTAATCAAAATTAGGATAGATTAATATTTACTTTAATATTAATAATAAGAAATCTTATTTGAACATTATATAACAGGAATAAAATCTTTCAGAAGTAATTTATGGTGATAAAGGAGTTCAAGCTGTTCCAAACAAAATCAAACATCATAGCTCCTGCATCAGTCAGGAATCACTTTATTCTACACATAACAAAAATGTTATGGAATTGATTTTTAAAACTTTGAGGAATATTGTTTTTCAATAGCAACCAATTCTTTTCCAGAAGCAAGAAGTCTAGGACAAATGCAATTTGTCTACTTCACTTTATTTTATTTTTCTTCTTCATCCTCAAAGTGTTTCTGTAACCAATGTTGTCATAGTAGTACATAGCCTACATTCTCCCATCAGGTTCATGCTCAAGGCAAGAAAGATAGGAAGGATGATGATCAAACATAAACTCCATTTAAGTCTGACCTTTCTTAAGAAGATTTTTCCAAAATTCTACACAGTAGTTCCTACTAAGATCTCTTTGGGTAGCATTGTACTCATACTTCAAAGAGTGACAGGAAGTATAGATTTTAGAGAAAACATTTCCATCTCTATTTTAATCAAGTGCCATTGATAAGAAAGGGTAAAAGCTGGGAACACAACTAGTATATAATGCTTACTTGTCCTTAAAAGAGGGTAGTTAGACATCAGGTTATCAGTCAACAATATCTGCAACAGAGAAAAAGAAGAAAATTTGCTCCATAAAGATTATCTTGAATACATTGTAACTCAATTAAAATAATTATTTTATAGAAGATTAATTCATAAAGAATTATTCTAAATTATTTAATGAAACATATCTTAAAAGAAAAAACTATAAGTTAAATATGATATTTAAAATAAATTATAGAATGCTAACTATGTTCAACTTTACTTGCAAACAGTCTCTTTTTAATATTTATTTATTTATGCATACAAGAGTTGGAGTACAGGTCAGAACCACGGGAGGTGAGAGGATTCACCAGATACAGAGCAGGGAGCAGAACAGGCAGATCCACTGAAATACACTGCTGAGGGGAGCAGCGGGTGAGGCAGGAGAGGTCTGCTGCACCATGTGGGTCACCTCCCTGACAGGGGATCGAACTAGAACTAGCACTGCTGTGCTGCAGATGCTTCACAGTGTGATGCTCAACCCGCTGTGCCACCAGGGAGGCCCAACAGTCTTATTGTCTATATCACCCATTTTATGACTTGCTGCTGGTTGTAATAAATAAAGAAAAGATACTGAGATACTATACCTTCCCACTTAGACTTTAAATATATTAGAAACATTTCTCCACAAATGAAATAATACTGGCATAACTAGCCCTTATGCATGGCAGTATACATGTCTATCTTGTATTGGAGTTGAGAATAAATGTTCCCTGATTTTTGTCATGACTTTGCAAATTGCAGTTTCTGGGAAACACAAGATTCTCAAATTAATTTCAGGATTAATCCACTTAATGTCTACCTTATATAATGTCAGTATCATAGAAATAAAGTAAATATTCAATTCATATTTAATTAACTAAAAACTGACTTCAAGAGAATTATGAGCAACTTGGTTAAATATGACATCACTTTCTCACATCCCTTCATAGCAATAAAAACTTCTCATCTGTCCATGGGCAAAAGTGCCTTTGTGGGAGTTGTGGGATCCAGCATCATATGCCAAGGGAACTTGGAGAGCCTTATTCATCTGTGTTTCAGGTAAAAGATACTAAGATATAGGTCCTAGATGGGGTTCTGCAGTGACATGTCAAATGACTCCAGCTCTTCTGGTCTGTGGTCTAGGTGTCTATGGGGAGTGCAGTCATCCACAGTTGAGAGAATCCTTATGGAATTTTACAATTCCAGAAAATAAATGTTGACACACCATTGGAACTACTAATTTGAGTGTTTTAAAAGAGATAAAGTTATAGTACAATTCAACTATATTCACATCAACACTCCCACAAGGTGGCACAAGCCAATGCCAAGAGAAATCTTTGTGCTTCATGATTCTTTCCTGCAGAAGAAAGTGAGAGCTTATGAGTGAGGTCCTAGTTTCCTTAGCCATACATGATACCACCAAAGAGGCCCATTTCATTCTTACTCAGTCTAGAATAATGAGTCATGAACTGTGCAATAGTAGGAGTTGGAGAGTCTAAGAGAGCCAAAGATAAGAATCTTAAAAGCATTAAAGCAATGTTGATCCTAATATCAGTATTATGGACTCCATCAGCAATTCCACTTGTGAGTCACTGGGAAGCTCTTGCCTGTATATCCCAAACTTCACATACAGGCATCACCAGAAATCTACACACCGCACCTATATGCCAGTCAGGTCCCTGTGTGCACTATTAACATCAAGGACAATAAGCTTTGGCAGATGACCAGTAGACACATGCTAAAATCTGCCTGTATCTGTAGCCAAGGTAGAATGGATATAAATTTGAAATTTAACTCCATTCTTTGGAAAGCAAAAGGGAGATTATCAGCACCTAGCAGGGTGCATGGAATGATTGAGACAAGAATTCTACCATAGATAATAAAATTACTACACACAGTGTGTAGTAATTGTGTCCACAGGCTACCAAAAAGACTAAGAACATCTAGCAGAGCTAACAGAAAGAAATAAGTAAGTTCTAAAGGAGATGACTGCTACTTCATATGCAAATGTATCAAAACAAGACTTTAAGGAACAACTCAAGGAAATGAGGCACCTTCAAAGAATCAGTAATCTTCCTAACCTGAAAAATATGGAGACTTGCAGTTTACCTGATTTAAAAAACAAAAACACAAAATACCAAGAATTCAAGCAAAGAGTAAACATTGAGAAAGACTAGGTAAATAAAGCAGGTAACATAAAAGTACTCCTACCAGGCTAACATAACATTTATCATCAAAAATCACTATGTGTAAGGGAAGAATGGTATGACTTATTTAAAGTACTTAAGATAAAATCTTGCAGATAAGAATACTATATCCTAGATGAGTTTTTTTTTTTGTTTGTTTGTTTTCAGATATGAGTGAGAGGTGAAGACCTACACAAATAAACAGAATGGAATGGGAGGAGTTTTCCAGCAATAGATCTTCCCAATAAGAAATGTTGGAAGGAGCTCTCTTTCTAAACTGAAATGAAAAACACCACAAATAAGTGAACAAGGGAGTAAATTGAACCAGAAAACTAAAAACAAAAATGCTAGTAGTAAATCATTTGCCCAATATTCATGCTAAGTGTAAATCAAATGAGAGGCTCAATTAAAAGACAAAAAGTTGATACTTAGGTCATAAAAAACATTTTTTTTTTTTTTTTGCTGTCTTTAAGTGACCCATCTGAACTCCAAAGATAATCATAGGTTCAAAATAAATAATTGGAAAGCAATCTTAAAAGCAAATGGGGCTCCTCAATAAAGGTAGGGGTAGTCATATTTATATGATAAAATAGACTAAGAACTAAATAAAAGGTAACAAAGTATAGATATGGACATCAAATAATTATTAAAAGATCAATCCATCAGAAATACATACCCCTCAGATATATATGCAACAAATGAAGGAGTAACAAAATAATATGACAACTTATATGTCTCAAACAGACATTTGCAGCAACACAATAGTTGTGGTAATAGTTGTAGATCTTCAACTTTCAACTTTCATCAATGGACAGATCAAACAGAAAATCAATAAAAAATAATTGTCATAAAAAAGTAATTAAACCACATGGGCTTAATAAAATTTTAAATGGCAATGCATGCTTAAGAAGCTGAGTACATATTCTTCTCATAAATATGGAACAGTGTCAAAAATAGAACATTTTATGTCACAAAACAGTTTTCAATTAATTATCACAATCGTATTAAACTTAAAATCAACCACAAAAAAAGAGGAAAAAAAAAACCCTCTAGTTTGGGGACTTTTAACAAAATAAAATTGAATGGACTAGTGGTTTAATGAGGAATTCAAAGAAGAAAGTAAAAAATACCTAGTGAGAAACAACAACAACAAAAAAAGACACAGACTAGCAAAACATATGGGATGCATCAAAAACAGTATTAAAAGAGAAATATGTAGCAATAAAGGCCAACATCAAGAAATAAGAAAGCTCTCAAAAATGTAATCAACATTCAACTGATGTAGTAGAGAGGGAAGAACAAATAAAGACAAAACAAGTGGAAGGAAGAGATATTAAAAAATTAAGCAGAAGTAAATGAAATACAAATAATTAAGACAGTGCAAAAGATCTATGAAATAAAAAGTTGTCTCTGAAAAGCAAGCAAAATATAAAAATCTCTAGCAATAATCACTAAGGAAAAGGGATGAAGACTCTAATAGAGAACAAAAGAGATTACAAAAGATACTTCAGAAATACAGAGGACCATGGTCTACTACTATGAACATTTTTAGGGCAATAAATTTGGAAAACTTAGAATAAATTAATAAATTCTAAGAAGCATGTTATCTTACTAAACTGAATCAGAAAGAAATACAAAGTGTGAACAGCTCAATTACAAACAAATAAGTTGAAAGTGTAGTCAATATACCTGAATTACAAGAAAAAAAATTAAAAAGCCCAGGAATATATGATTTCACTTTGGAATTCTACCAAAATTTCAAACATTGATACTTATTTTTCTCAAATTATTCAAAAAATTTGAGAAGTAGGAAATTTTTCCAAACAAATTTATGAGAGCAACATTAATTTAATGCCAAGGGAAAGCCAATATCATGGATAAAAAAATGCAAACTATCTTTGATGAAGAAAATAAATGCTAAAATCCTCAACAAATCTAAGCAAAACAAATTTCAGTATACTGAAAGGATCACACATCACAACAAAGTCATATATAGTTAAGTGATGCAAGGATAGTTGAAAAATCCACAAATTAATATAATGCACCACATCAACAAAAAGAAAGGTTAAAAATATCTTGTGAATCAATTCAGGGAAATTATTTGAATAAAAATCAACAAACAATCAAGAATTCAATGTCATTTAATTTAATATCCAAATAATACAATCCATAAAAGTAAACCTAACAAATGTGGTGAAAGACCTATACAATGAACTATAAGACATTGTTAAAATAAATAGAAGACACAAAAGAAGTGGTATTCTGAGCTAATGTACTTGAAGAGTTAATATTGTTTAAATGACCATCTTACCCAAAGCAAGGAACTGATTCAATAAGTCCGTAAATTAAAGTTTCAATGACATTATTCAACAAAGTAGAACAAACCTTACTAATGTATCTATGGAACCACAAAAAACCCCGAATAATCAAGGATCCTTGACAAAAAAGAAGAAAAGTAGAGGTATCACATTTTCAGTCTTCAACTTATATCACAAATGTAAAACAATCAAAACAGTATGGTATTGAAATAAAAATAAATCCACAGACAAAGGGAAGAGAATTGAATTCCCAGAACTAAATCAAAGCTTAGACTCACAATAACTCAAAATGGATTTTGGGATAAAACCTGAAATCATAAAAATAAACATAAGAAAACATAGTTAAAATCTTTTTAGACACTGGTTTCAGAAATGTCTTTCAGGATTTTGTTCCAATGGCTAAGGAAACAAAAGCAAAATAAGTGAGTAAGATTATATCAAACTACAAAGCTTCTGTACATTAAAAGAAAATATGATAACAGTGAAGAGAAAACATACTGAAGTAGAGAAAATATTTGCACATGTACATGGTAAGGGGCTACTATCTAAAATTGACAAAAAACTCATACAACACAACAAAAAAAAAAATCAAGAGATAAAAGAGCTACATAGACTCTTATTCAAGGAAGACATAGAGATGGCCAAATGGAAAAAATATATATATTATCATCAGGTAAGTGAAAATCAAAACCAGAATGAGTTACCACTCCACACCATTTGAATTTCTCAAATAAAAAAAAAAGCCAGAATCAACAGTGTTGGAAAACATGTGGAGGCAAAGGAACCTTTGTATACTGTCAGTGGGAATGTAGGAGAATCTATTGCATAAGTAAAACACTATGGATGTTTTGCACAGTATTAAAATAGATCTATATGGTGGTATTACACTTCCAGATATCAAATTATATCATAAAGTCAAATGCACTGTGCTGTAACATAAACAGACACACAGACCAATTGAATAGAACTGAGAATCTTAAAAGAAAATCACACATATATAGTCAACTAATAGATGACACAGGAGTATATATGCTGGTATATGCAAAGCCTCTTAAATAAAGAGAACTGGGGAAACTGGATTGTCATTTTCAAAAGAATGAAAATAGACCACTATTTAACATCATACAGGGAAATCAATTCAAAATGTATAAAAAACTTAGGTGTAACCCTGAAACCATAAAATACAGAATAAAACAAAGGCAAAACACTGCATGACAGAAATTTCAGAGATACCTTTGCATATTCAAACATAATATGATTTTAAAAGATTGAGCATCCTAAGGAAAATAACTCATAAAAATAACTCATATGTAATTTATTCTGATGTAGTCAATAGAGTAATAAATATAAAATCATTTATAGAAAATAAATAGAACAATATTTTGGTATATTGTGCACACATATGGTGCTCAGTTTTAAATAAGAAGCTATATATTTTAAAGTAAATCAGTAATTTGTGTTTTTATTTCATTTTGATTCAAAATATACTGCATTTATATTCTCAGGGGATATTTGTATTCTCTTTTATGCTCCATGGACTTCCATTAAAGCCAAAGCTTACCAACATATCATTAATGAGTCATTTATCAAAGCATCATTTTTCTCTCATTATGTGTAAATTGTGTCCTTTAATGTAAAGTGACAGGACATATTTGTACAAATTATGGATCTTCATTTAGTGTATACAAAGTAGACTTGAATTACTTTAATAGTGTACATATTTGTACATATTACATAATTACAAATAAAATGTATGAAAACTAAACATGACACTTTATTCTCATATAAATTTCATTCTTTTGTCAATTTGAAATCACATATTTCCAGATATTATATAGATTCACAAAATTAGCTTAATTTTAGCAAAATTAGCTTAAATTTATTTATTTACCTAATCTATAGTTCCTTACCAAGAAAAACAATGCTTGATATCCATTGCCAGTGTTAAAAGTAAGCATATGATAAATGAATAGAATCAAGTACGAAGAAAATGACTATATCGAAATCATATTAAGTAGAATCCTTCAGACCTAGTCCTTAATGCAAATACTTCATTTCATTTTCATGACTTGTTAACAAAAATAAAGATACTTCTAGAACTCGGAAATAAGATCTTTAGTGTGGAATTAACCTTCAAGAATAACACATGAAATGTTCTCAAAAGGATAGGATGTTTATAATAATCTAATTGACTGCTTTAATATAGCATAAGGGAGAATGCGAAAAACCAGATTGGTTAATTTAGAAGAAGACAATAGCAAAAGAGAAGTTGTGACCATCTGTGGTAGGTAGTCTCCAAGGTGGTCCCCTAAATTTCTGTCTACTTTTATTCAAATCCTGATAGGGTCGCCTTCATATTGTAACATTTGTTGATGTGACCAATAGAATTGGCAGAAATGATGTTAAGCCAACATCAAGGTCAGGTTATAAAAGACTGTGGCTTCTATTTTGCAGGGTGCCTTCCTCTAGCTCTCGAATATAGGGGAGTAATATCACCAGGAGTCCTATATGGAGGTCCATATGGTAAAAACTGAAGTCTCTTTCTAGCACCTATTTAAGTAAGCTTATATCTAAATATTATAGTCCCATATTAATCTTTATAAACTGCAGTCCAGAATGATGACTTATATGGTTCTAAGCAAACCCCAAGCTCATATAGCCAAACCCAACAATGCGATTCCCAGATTTTTGGCCATCATACATTATGTGAGATAATTAATGTTCATTGACTTAAGCTGTTAGAGAATTTTGTTTTAATTTGCTACAGACTTAAGAATAATTACTACAACAGCTAAGCACAACATAAGAAAAAGTGGTTAGTAAGTTATAATTTCTAAACTCATTAATAATGTTTTACTTAAAATAATATGAATGCAAAAATTTCTGCCAATAACCTCCAAGACATATTGAGCATACATGACTCCATATATCTTAAAGGTATTATACAATTTAAATTGCTATTATATAATCCTTCAACATAATTACTTTTTTCCTATTTAGTATTCACTAACAGTCCTTGCACTGAGTTCATTTTCTAAGAAATTCAGATTACAAAGAGAAACTGTACTTATCATTCTGGCATTAAGATTCAAATTACTGGGAAAGTTACATTATTAATTAAATTTGCAATCTGATTTTAGATCAGTTTTTAACTGATTTATTTTCCTTTCAAGGTACACTCTCCAAATAAACTACTTTGTCATATGTATATATAATTTTTCATTTCAAGCTATGTATGAATAAATTGAATTGTTTAATATGTCTAATAGTTCAATTCTTCTATCATAAGCTTTACACCTTTATTCTTATTGTACTGGTTATGATATCTAAGACAATGATCAGTAAAGAATATAAGCTTATTTTTCTTTATTTATTTCTAGTTTCTCAAAGAAAATCGTTAATATGTATAACCAATTGGTGTGCCATGTATTATATATGTAATTTAAATTTAAGGTAATTTGCAGGGGAGCTTAATTTAATTTTATTTATCCCTCAAGAACTGGGATATAGGCCAGAGGTGCAGGGGGTGAGAGGATTCACTAGAGACACAGTGGGCAGCAGAATAGGTGGATCTACTGAAATGTACTGCTGAGGGGAGTAGCCAGCAATACAGGAGAGGTCTGATGTGCCATGTGGGATAGCTCCCTGGCCAGGGATCGAACTCAATCCACAGTGGCTGGCGATAGCTTCATGGGACTAAGACTTTAACCCCTGTGCCACCAGGGAGGTCCGATTTGCAGATTTTTCTTAGCTTACAAATATCTTTTATCAAAAAGTTTTAAATTTTACCAAATGCTATTTCTGCTTCTATGTGAAAGATTATAAAATGATCTATGCTTTCTATCATTTTGTTACAGTAGGCAACTAAACTGACATTTAAAATAAATTTACATTTAACATGTAAAATAAATGTTAAATCCATCTCCAATTTACTCAACTTGTTCCTGAAGACCTATTCCCTATTCTTTTCTACATCACTTGATAATACCATCTTTTGAATACACCATTGTTCATAATAGTAATCTGTATATAATCATATATGCAATATTTTTATATATGTAAATATATATAATTTTTATCCAGGTTTTGTTATCAAGATCATGCATAAACTGAAGTGGGACATTTTTCTATTTTACCATTCTCTTTTAATGTTATTTTCTTTCTTTCTTTTCTACTTTTTTATGTGGGTGGAGATGTGTGTATATAATGGGTTTTAAATGGATCCAATATATCCTTATCAACATAAGGCTATTAAGAATTTTGATTTCTTCTTATATTGTATTTTGTGACTTCACTTTTAAAGAGGGTGCAATTATGCTTAATGAAATGAATAAGACTAAGAAAGACAAACACCTGTGTTTTTAATCATAAGAGATATACAGAGAAAACAAATGAATAAACTGAATTAAACAAAAATAACTTTTAGATGATAAGATCTACTAGAGGTTACAACAAAGGAAGAGTGAAATTTGTTGGAAAACAGGGTAAAGGGGGTTAATTAGATAATGAAGGATTGATTTGGAATTTAAGTGGTAAACTTAACTTAGTACATACAGATATTAACTTTTAATGATGCTCACCTGCCTGAAACTTATATAATGTTATAAAGTACCATTACTTCAAAAATATTTAAAAATAAAGGACTGTTCATTTAATTTATATTGTCAAATTCACTATAAACTCTTTGTTTATAATTTCAGTTTTATTATATTTCCAAAATCCTACAGAAACTGGACAGTTTCACTTCTCATTTCTGACATATGTTCAAAATTTTTACTTTTCTGCCTTCTCTGTAGATAGATTTATACAGTTTATTAATGATCTCAATGATGCCACCTTTGAATTAGTTATTTCAATGAACATTTGTTTATTTTTATTAGGTTTTTTGTTTCTCTTTTAGATCATATTTATATTTTTATTTTCAGCTTTTTTTCATAGACACATCAAGTATATTATTTTGGTTCTGTTTACTTATAGAAATTCTCAAACAAACATTATTTTTACATGAGCAATGAGAGTAATTCAGATAATATCTATATCATAACTGTTAGCCAATAAGACAGCAGAAGTAAAAGACAACTCAAGGAATCTGAATGAAAGGGTTTGTAAAATCTCCTTAGGAAATACAAGCACATATGTTCAACCTTTTACAGAGCACTGGAGGGAGAGGCAGCCACCATATCAGAATAAGAATTAACAAATTCACAAATCCATAATATAATAGTGTAACACTTGAGAATCCCTCAGAGCCCCAGACAAATGCAAAATTGGAGCATGTACTCACTCAAATCACTTTTCCTTCCATTAAACCACATGTACTCACTCAAATCACTTTTCCTTCCATTAGAGCCCCAGACAAATGCAAAATTGGAGCATGTACTCACTCAAATCACTTTTCCTTCCATCAGGTACAGGGCAGGAGATTTCACCAAGTCATTTCCAGGGTGATCATGAAACACTGCCCAGATCCTGAAAACTGCTCTTACAAGAAATAAAAACCTGTAGCTCTGCAGGGTGAGATACACAGTGCTTAATACCAGTGTTCAAGAGAAGATCTACTCACTCTGATAAAGGGATAGAAGCAAAAATTGCTTACCCATTGGGTTGAAAAGGCAACACTCCCTCCCCTGTATTAGGCAAGGAGAAAATGCTGTTAGGGGAAGCTCAAAGTCAAGTCAAGTCACCTACACTTAACTGGGAAAAGGAAAACCTATTTGACTATACCCAAAGTGAAACTCACAATAGCAAAGAATCAAATCACCAGTTCCAGGCAAAGGCATACTGTTCTTTGAGAGAGCAACAATGCTAAAACCACATGCCCTTATAGGAAGAACCGGAAACATGATTGAGCATGGAATACTGCACTGATTCAAAGTTGGTGTGCTGTCACCAGGGAGGCTATAAGTACTCTCAAATAGACTCAGAGGGAAATAGAGAGGACTTATTTTATATTTTAAAAATAAGGATTTCCAATCAATAAGTTCATTCTTCCTCTTAAAGTAGAGAAAGACAATTAGCTTGGAATTAGAAGCAAACATTAGAGAATAATGAGCAGAAATGAATAAAAGAATAAACAAGACAAAATAAAATTACATTGTTATCAAATTGACTCACAGGTCACTACAATTGATAAATATCCAAACTGACCAAAAAAAGGACAAAATTAATATTATTATGTGTAAAAGTGGGTGAGGATTGATACAAATGCATAACATGAGCATGTTTCGCAAAACTTTATGCAAATAAATTCCTTGAAAAAACACTTAAGAACATAAGGATAAAACTGCAGTAACATCTAGTAGTAATAATAATTAATATTAATAATATTAATTATATTTTGTTTATCAATTATTATTAATTATTAATTAAATAATTGACTATAATTTCAGTTGGTAAAATATAAATGTGGAGTGAAAAATCTTTCCACATATAGCATTTCCACATATAACAATGAACATACTACATTGTGTATTCTACCAAGCATTTACAAACAGAGAATATAAATTCTAAGTAGAAATTTCCATAAAATAGAAGAGGAAGAAAAAATTCCAACTCGGTTTTTAAAAAAGTTAACATTATACTGCTATGAAAATATAAGACTTCGTAAGAAAAAAAAAATAGAACAATATCCATCATGAACATTGGTGCAAATATCTTCTATAAAGCATTCAACAATTACAAGATGAAATACATATTATTAATGTGATAGTCCAGGAACATAACAGTATTTAGATGAAAATTCATAATGCTAAATAACTACATTGAGAAAGAAAAAAGTCTAGAAGTCAACAAATTTTTGCTAGACTAACTGGGGAAATAGAGGGAAATACAAATTACCAATATCAGAAATTAGAGCATATCCTTAGAGTTTGACAATATTTATATGATAATAAGGAAATATAAGTTAAGAATTTATTTATGATAAATCTGACAGCTTTAAATAAATGGTAAATTCCTTGAAAGACATAAAGTATTAATACTCATTAATAACTGTTAATTCATTTGAATATATAGTTTTTATAAAATCTCACAAAAGAAACTCTAATCCAAGATAATTTTACTGGTAAATCCATTAAGCATTTTAGGAAAAAAATAGTACCAATATGATATATACTTTTCCAGAAAATTTAAGAACATTGGCCAATATCATATTCAACAATTTTTCTTCTCTTTGAGTTTGTTATTGATTTGGTTCTATCTGACTATTTGTTTTGTTTCTCT
This sequence comes from Galemys pyrenaicus, assembly GCA_019455555.1. Taxonomy (NCBI): domain Eukaryota; kingdom Metazoa; phylum Chordata; class Mammalia; order Eulipotyphla; family Talpidae; genus Galemys; species Galemys pyrenaicus. Next base: position 16,709,865 of record JAGFMF010011830.1, read on the forward strand.
ATATCCTATATATGTATGATACCATCTTGTCTTCTACTTCTCTCCTTTTGTTATTTTTCTTATCATAATCCCCTACAGTTCCATCCATGTTTTCACAAGTCAAGAGTTTATTTTTTTTAATAACTAAGTTAATGAAGTTCTTATTTAAATCTTATTTAAATATTGGTCCATTTTTGTGGAGTTATTTATTTTTATCATTGAGTTTTATGAATTATTTGGAGATCTTTGATATTAACCTCTTGAGAAATGTATGGTATACAAATATTTTCTCCCTTCAAGAGGTTGAACATTGTTTTAACAATCGTTTCATTTCCTGTAAAAAAGATTTTTTGTTTGATATAGTTCAAATTATTCATGTTCCTTTTTTTTCTTGCTGTTAAATGTACAAATTCATCACTGAAACGTATGTTGTGGAATATTTCGTGTAAGTTTTCTTCTATGTATTTTATGTTTCAGTACTTACAACCAAGTCTTTTACAACTTTGAGTCAATTTTTCTGCATGGTGTAAGACAGTGCTCTAGTTTCTTCTGCATATGACTGTACAGTTTTCCCAACATCCTTGGTTGAAAAGACTTTCCTTTTTTCAATGTATATTCTTGGCTTCTATGTCATAGACTAACTGTCCACATATGTATAGGTTTATGTCTGGATTCTTCTATTCAACTGATCTGCTTTTTTAAAATAACATACTAATTTGATTAGTGTAGTTTTCTTAATGTAGTAAGGATTCTGAGCTTGTAATAATACCATATTATAATTTTCATCAGGATTGATTTGACTATTGAGGGGATTTTGTGATTCCATAAGAAGTATTAACCACAAGTCCCCCCCAAAAAAAAAGTTCAGAACCAGTTGATTTCACTATTGAGTTTAAACAAATCTTCAAAGATGAACTAATACATATTATTTTCAACTCTTTCAAAATTTGAGAATAAGGGACTATTTACAACCACATTTTGTATGGTTAATGTTACTCTGATACCAAAACTAGACAGACATCACACACACACACAAGAAAACTATGGACCATTTTCCTTAATAAGCAGAAGAAAAATCCTCAACAGAATCTTAGCAAACTGAATTTATCAATGTAGTAAAAGGATCATACTCCACAAACGTGAGTTATTCAGAAACACAAAGAATGGATCACCATCTGAAAATCAATCAACATAAAGCACCACATCAACACAAGGAAATATAAAAATCATGGTCATAACAATAGATGCTAAGAAAGCATTTGAAAATATCCAACATGCATTTATTACAAAAAACCTTAAAATCTAAGGAAAAATGGAGCATAACTCAACATAAAATATGCCATCTATAATAACAAATCCACAGATAACTTCATTCTTAATGGTGAAAAACTGAAAGCTTTTCTACTGAGATCTTGTACAAGACAAGGATGTCCACTTTCACCACTAGTATTCAATACTGTACAGGAAATCCTAATTATTAAAACTAGACAAGAGAAGTATATAAAAGAAATCCACATTAGAAAGAAGAAATAAAAATATCATTATATTTAGTTGTCATGCAAATATACAAAAAAAAACCCTTAAAGATGCCACTAAAAATTGAATTGATATAATAAATCAGAACAGCAAATTGGTAGGTTACAAAATTAATACACACAAGTGAGCTTTACTCCTAGATGAAAACAATAAGCTGAGAGAGGAAGAAATCAAGTAAACAATACCATTGAAAATAATTTAATAGTAACAGTAGATTTAGCAAAGAAGTTGAAGGACATGCATAACAAAAACTAAGACATTGTTAAAAGAAATAGAAGATACAAGGAAATGGAAAGATATTCCCTGTCATGGGTTGGCAGATTAACATTTTTTAAATGTCCATCTTACCCAAAGAAATATACAGATTAAACAAAATATCAAATTTTCAATGATATATTCAAAGAAATAGGAGCATATTTGGCAATACCCTTCTTTACTATTTAGGGTTGTTTAAAAGCAAATATACATCTAAAATAAGGATAGAAATGGAAAATTTATGCATTAGAAAAGTTCAAATTTTTTTTAAAAAATTATTTTTATTTATGGCATATAAGCTGGGGTGTAGGCCAGAAGCAGTGAGAGGATTCACCAGAGACAGAGCTAGGAGCTGAAAAGGCAGATTGGCTGAAACACACTGCTGAGGGGAGTGATAGAAGAGGCAGGAGAGGTCTGTTGTGCCATGTGGATCCTCTCCCTGGCTGGGGATCGAACTCATGCTGCAGTGGCAACAGAAGCCCCATAGTGTGGCACTCAACCCCTTGATCCACCAGGGAGGCCCTGAAAAGTTCAGTTCTTGGTGGATTTATGTATGCATTGTATAGATGATTTAACTCAATGACCAGCACCTAATATGTCATGAATTTTTGACATTTAATTCCTATGAATTGATTTAATTTTCATGTTGAAAAAAAGACTGGGTAATTCCAAATTCATGCTTTACCCACATTCTGTAGATTCATATCCGTCAAAATATTAAGGTCTCTCTTATAGTACTCTCATTAAAAACATTTTTTTTTGTATGTTGTAGTCACTTGCTTACCTATGAACTAATTTTTTGGCACAGGGAATTTGATGTTTTGATTTGCAAAATCTAAACCATATGTGTGTACCTGTGGGAAGAGACAAAGAAAAGTAAACACGGAATACAAACTGATCTAGAGAAGAGGTGTTTGCTCAGAGAAAAATTGGCAAAATAAGGGGATATGGGCTGGTTAGGCAAAAGTAACAGACTTTATTATAGTCTCAGATCCTTGACTGACCCTTACTGGCCTCTATGGATTCTGGATCAGATGTACAAATGGATATGACAAATAAACACTGCATTTCACTACACAAGGATTTTAGCCTTGAATCTGTATTTGTAGTTCTGGGGAGGTGAGGAGTAGATGTGTGTTAAACACTCCTTTCACTTAGGTTGTAGATCTTGATCTAATGCAACCTGCTGGGGCCTTTACTGGTTCTTTTCATGAAAATTCACACACTAATATAATACACTGATGGTTATAAAATACAAGGACAGATAAACTTAATAAAGAACACATCATAGAGAGTGGTAAGATGTTTATGCCTACAGACAATCTTAGTTCTACTCCTTACATATCTGGAATTCCAGAGCTTGTGTTGCCTGTCACCACCAGTTGCCAATAAACAGAGAAAGGATCTGAATATTTAAGGTATGCTTTATGCAGAAGGCCAACAATCTGAGTATATGGCAGGTTAACACCCTAGAGAACTCACCTTAACATGTCTTGTCAAGCTGGCTTTTTACAATGAGTTAAACGAAGACAGTTAAACATCAGTGAACAGGCCTTCACGCCAGTCAAGAATTTGTGAAGTCTGCCCCCCAGAGCTCATTATCACTCTTCTGGACATCTGGACTCAGGTGGACAGGGACACCTATCCCTGTGATGAGTCTGGTCTCTTATAAAACTGGCTCCCATCACTCCATTAGGTGCCACATGGGCTGAAAATATAACTCAGAGTACACAGGACATAAGCAATGTGTGTGCATGCAGATTTCTTGTTACAGCATGCTTCTCGCCCCATTCACTACTCCCTAGCCTGAGTCACTGTCACTACAGTTCCTTCCTTAGAAATACCCTCATATTTAACTGTCATGTCTGAAAACGCAGAGCTTCTTCAAAAGTGAAGCATAAGATAGACTCAAAGAAAATCTGGAACTCTAAGGACAAGAGACTCACAGCAGATGGAATGAAGGACAGGCTTTCTCTTGTAAATTTTTAGCTAAGGCGTCATTATGCTACTAATAAGAAAGGAATGCTAAATAAAATAAGATCATCTCAAAATTTTAAAGTTAGATCACATTTGGATTGCTTCTTTTAATACTATCAGTATCACACAGACTTTTAGAAACTCAGTACCAAAATCAATGCAAAGTTATTTTTTAAGGTAACAATGCACATTTTATCTTTAATTTTGATTATGGAAAGTTAAATCCCTTGCTTTGCTTGACAGAAGTATGTCAATTCTACATTCTCTGAATAAGGGAAAGCTTACCTTAACTGCCATTGAATCAAGCAATTGTGTTGCCAATTGGTAAATTATCTTAATGTAAATGAGATATTAGCAAGCATAGCATGCTATTTTGAATGTGCTTTTTAAATCTAAGGACTCAAAATTCTTTTAAAGCCTTTTTTCTATGGGAAAGAAATATGGGCAGAACTGAAATTTTGTCTCAACTTCACTGAGAACCCCAACTCTATATTTTCTGTTAGTGTAATGCATATTATTATCTTAAAATTATATTTTAGCAAGTTTATTTTATGTTGTATTTAATGTTAATAATTCTGAAATATAGTATGTTAAGTAATAAGGAAATGATTCTAATGAGTCATCTATATTTAGTAGTTGGAGATGAATCTAACTATCATTAGATTCTATCATTTCTAATTAGTCATTGTTCATCCCACAGTTAATTCCCTTACACAATTGTTATTAAATATTTTAAGTGTTTTTTTAACTTCTGATAAATATTATTTTTCATATATCTAAACTAATATGTGAATTTTAAAATAAATATAAAGATTTCAATGTTCTTATAGTTATATTAAAATTGATACTCTAAATCATTGTGACTAAATAAGCTATGGAATCTATATTATTGGGGAAATTGAGTAGTTTTTTGAAAAAATAAAACTAAGGGACACTTCACTGGTTAATACTAAAACACAGCCTAAATGCCCAAAAACAGATGAGTGGGTCGGGAAGCTGTGGTACATATACACGATAGTATATGTGGTACATATACTACTCAGCAATCAGAAATGAAAAACTAGACTCATTCATGGGAACATGGATGGGTCTGGAGGGGATTATGCTTAGTGAAGCAAGTCAGAAGGCAAAAGAAAAATACCAGATGGTTCCTCCCTTAGGAGGAACATAAGGGAACCAAAGGAGGAT
>JAGFMF010011830.1:16714849-16730917 GCA_019455555.1 Galemys pyrenaicus
TGGGGATTACAATTAATGGCAAGTATATGTAAATTTTAAAATATTTTAATAAAAAAAAAGAAAAAAATAAAATAAAATCCAGGTGGCCCTCTCTGGTGGCGCAGTGAATTAAGCAACGCACTATGAAGCAGACCACAGCCACTGCAGCACAAATTCAATCCCTGCTGCCAGCAGAAGGTGACCCACATGGCACAGCAGACCTCTCCTGCCTCGCCCGCTGCTCCCTTCAGCAGTGTTTTTCAGTTGATCCGCCCCTTCTGTTCCCTGCTCTGTCTCTGGTGAATCCTCTCACCTCCTGCGTGTCTGGCCTGTACCCCAGTCTTGTATGCATAAATAAATAAATCTTTAAAAAATAATAAAATCCAGGTGAATAAAATTTTTCATATAGAAAATGAAGTCATGAAATACCAGAGGAAAAGATGGGTTTTATTCTTAAACTAGATGAGCCCATTCTAAGTTATCGCAGAGTATAAAAGCTGTGAAACAAATTATCAACAATTTGACTACATAAGTTTCCATTTTTAAAAATAATGCAAGAGAATAAAATATATTAATTTTGGTAATACATATGTAAAAGAAAAAAGTGACACTGAACAGAAATAATATTTGCAAATCAAAAGCAATTAAAACTAAAAAGACAAATAACCTATTTAAAAACATGAAAAGGAAATGAGTAAAATAAAATGAATGATACTATTTTATAAAGCATGAGTTATTTTCAATACCAAGATGCAAACAAATCATTCTTCCTTTAACATGACAAGACATTTAAAACTTTTGGGGAGTTTGTTAATTTGTTTTAAATTATTATATTTTTTTTTGCAAGACAATTTGAACATGTTTGACAATATTTAAAAGCATGTATAACCCTGTGACACATCTTTTCTAGTAATGTTTCTGCCAGTTATACTCATGTAGGAATACAGGAAACACACACACACACACACAATACTACTGCTACTATTTGCAAAAGGGAGAACTTGAAAGACACACATAAATGTCAATGTTAGTTGACTAAATAGTGATACATCAGTGCAATATTTTATTAGGTTATGAAGAGAAGGAACAAAATAATCTCTCATGTACTATAAATAAAAGATAATTGAGTTTCAATTATGATTTTCTGTTTATTGTGTATTGATTATGTTTCTCAGAGTATTAACTTACTATTCTGAGTTTTCTTGCATGTCTCTAAACTGTTTTTCTGAGTCTTTGTATCATTCAAATTCTTTGATTTTTCATAATTTTTTTAAATAAAGATTTATTTATTTATGCTTACAAGCACTGGGGTACAGGCCAGAGGTGTGGGGGGGTGAGAGGATTCACCACAGAGAGCAGGGAGCAGAACAGGCAGATCAACAGAGGTACACTGCTGAGGGGAGCAGCGGGCACAGCAGGAGAGGTCTGCCACACCATGTGGGTCCCCTCCCTGGCCAGCAGCAGTGATCCTACTCGTGCTGCAGTGGCTGTGGTTTGCTTCATAGTGCGTTGCTTAACCCACTGCGCCACCAGGGAGGCCCTGATTTTTCATAATTATGGCAGTTTTGGATTCTATATCTGAGAGCAAGAAAAGCTCTTCTATGTTTTGTGACTTTGTGTTATGGAGATTTATTTTCTCTTTGTGGTGTACTGTTCTCCTGGGGACTTAATTTGGCCAATTGTATTTTTCTTTATCCTCAGTGTTTGCTCAGTTTGTTATGCTGTATTTTGGGCTTTGTTGAGTAAGGATCCTTCTCTCCCACTATTCTGAGCATTTATTGTTTGGTGAGCATGGCAGTTGGGGGCTTATGGGATTTTGTGTGGTGCTGAGAGTTTACTCTGGCTAACCATCACCAGGATCCAGGTATTGTGTCATCCAGGACTGAGTGGAGATGGGACAAGGCCAGGAATAGTGGCTGTTCAGCTCACCCCAGGCCCATCATGGCTGGTATTCAGGTGTTGTGAACTCAGAAATGTAAAAAGTAGAAAGATTAATGGAAGAGATGAAAAAAATCTGGAGACAGGCAAGGAAGCAGAATACATCAAATGAAAGAATGAATCAGGGAGCTCAAAGTGCAAACAAGGAAAGATTAAAAATAGAAGAAGGTAGATAGATACAAAGAGAAAAAATGAAGAAACATTTACAAATTATGTGACATTATAAAGAAACTATAGGTAACTTAAAAGAAGAGAGAAAAAGGGAACTGAAAAGATATTGAATAAAATAATGGAAGAAAACTTCCCAAACTTAAAAAGCCAACACCAAGCTAACTAAGCAGAAAGAGAACAACAATGCATATAGTAGTAAAACTTTCAAGACACCAAGTCAAATTAAAAGTTATGAAGTTGATGAGGGAGAAGAAACAAATAACTTATAAATAAACCCAGATATGCCTAAATTAAGACTTCTATGAAGGAAGTCTAAACTTAAGAAGAGAATAGAGAAACATAATCAAAATATTCCAAGGTAAAAATTGCCAACAGAACATACTATGCTACAAAACATTCCTTCAGATCTGAGGAAGAAATAAAGACATTTGAGGGAAAATTGTACCTATTAGATTTATCCTTCCAAGATATAGTAAAAGAAGCTTTCATATTTTATCAGAGAAGAATAAACACAAAATGCTATTCAAGAATGAAATAAGATCACAAAACTAAAAACAAATTGGCAATAGCAAATGTTTGTATATCAATAATCACTCTACATGTCAATGGACTGAACTTACCAATAAAAACACATAGAGTATGAAGTTGTATCAGGAAACAGAATTTAAACTTCTGCTGTCTCCAGGATATATACCTAAGATTCAAGAATAAACACAGACTGAAAATAAAGGGAAGGGAAAAAATGGCACCCAAAGGAAGGCAGTAACAATGATATTTATATCATATAAAAAAGGTTTCCAGCTTATAAAGTGTGGGTCAGCTAATCCTAAGCGGCCTATTCAGCCACATCTACCTGCAGTTCTGCATTCCTACACTAGGTCAGAAACCAGTCAATCTGTCATAGGAACCAAACCTTACAAGGAGACTTTCAAATCAATCATGAAGAAAGCTTGATCACCTGGAATGTTATGCATCATGAGGTATGAGCAGGAACACCTGGGTGGCCAAGGACTGATGTATGACAAGAGGTCCCAGAAACTGATCAGTGGAATGCCTTATTGATAAGATTTGAACAATGGCCCAGGGTCTGAAGTTTGGTTTCACTTATAACACTTGATCGTCAAGCAGATAAGAATTAACTGTTCAGCAGACTCACATCCCCCTAAAGCCCTAGATGACATTCTTTAGTTTTACCCATATTTTTCTCCTTATTCTCCTACCCCATGTGACTGATGCTGAATGATTATTTTATCAATAAGAAGGTCAGGATCTTGCTTGTTCAGCAGCATCCTGTACTGTGCAGGCTGCTCCACGACTCCCATTTCTTTACCAGTGTGGTGCTGCCTGATAAAACAAAAAGTAACCAGAATCAAGGATGGATACTATATAATGGCTATGGGAACAATATGACAGGAAGAGATAATACTCATCAATATATCGTCACCAAATGAATGAGGACCAAAATAATGAGATAATTACTATTACATCTGAAAACATACATTGGGGAATAAACATATATGATTGGAGACATCAATACCTCACTCTCACCAACAGACAGATCAATGAGACAGAAAATAAATAAGGACAAAATTACAACAAAAAAGGAACTGGAATGCATGGATTTAATAGACATGTCCAAAGCACTACATCCCCCAAAACTAAATGCACATTTTTTTAAGTACACCTGGTTCATTTCCAGGATCAACACATACTGGGTAACAAGATAACTATCACTACATTTATGAAAATTGAAATCATACCAATTACCTTCTCTGACTACAAAAGTATCAAACTAGAAATCAACTATAAACAGAAAAGAAGGAAATTCTCTAATATGTGGAGATTGAACACTATACCACTAAATGGCCACTGGGTTAATGAGGAAGACAAGGAAGAAATCAAAAAGTATGTCAAGACAAATGATATGATACAACCTTCCAAACTGTATGGGACACAGCAAAATCACAATAAAGAGGGAAGTTTATAGCACATATCAAGAAATCAGAAAGAGGCTAATTAATAACCTTGTATCTCATCTACATAAACCTCAAAAGAAGAGCAAAAAAAAAAAAACTGAAATTCAGGGGAAAGAAGAAAATAATAAAGTTGAGAGGAGAAATAAATGAAATAGAAATCACAGGAGATTTCAAAAGTTCAATGAAATGAAAAGCTGATTCTTTGAAAAAATAAACAAGGTAAACAAGACACTATTTGGTTACTAAGAAAAAAAAGGGGAGAACACAAAAAAATAAGGTAAAAAAAATGAAGTTATAACAGATACTGCAGATAATCGAGATTACTATAAACATTCATATGCAAGAAAATTCAACAACCTACATAAGATGGACATATACTGAAGACTTTTTAAACAATACCACATGACTGAACAGGAAAAATTGAAACCATAAACAAATCAACACCAAGGAAGCATACTGAAATAGTAATCAAAACTCTCCAAACAAAACATAAGTCCAGGACCAGAAGGCGTCACCAGTGAGTTTTACCAAACTTTCAAAAATGAGCTAATTCCATCATGCAGGTATTATTTCAAAATATTAAGAAAGGACTACTCCAAAATATGTTTTATGAGGCCAACATCACACTATTACTTAAACTAAACAAAGACAACACAAAGAAGTAAAATTATAAATCAATCTCCTTAGTGAACACAGACTAATGAAAAAATGTTTCTTATCACTTATCATCAGGGAAATGTAAGCCAAAATGAGATACACAATGAGATACCACCTCACACCTTTGAGAATGTCCCATATTAAAACAAAAAGTTTAGTGAATGTTTAGAGATTAAGTAACCTTTATATACTTTTTATGGGAATGCCCCTGTGAAAAGCAGTGTGGAAGTTCCTCAAAACATTAAAAATGGATCTGTCATATAACTCTTCATTCTACTCCTAAGTATCTAATCAAAGAAAACAAAAGTATTAATTTGAAAGAAAACCTACACTCTTGTGTTTATTGCATCACTATTTACAATAGCCTAGACATGGTAACAAACTTAATGGCCCCAAACAGATTGATGAATGGATCAAGAAGTTGTGGTATATACACAAAATGGGATAATACTCAGCTATTTTTTTAAAAAATGTATTTATTTATGCACACAAGAGCGGGGATAAAAGCCAGACGTGCGGGCGGTGAGAGGATCCACCAGAGACAGAGTGGGGAGCAGAACAGGCAGATTGATTGAAACACACTGTTGAGGGAAGCAGCGGGCGAGGCAGGAGAGATCTGGCCCTCTGTAGGACTGAACACGTGATGCAGAGGCTGCGGTTTGCTTACCGTGCGTTGCTTAACCCACTGCACCACCAGGAAGGCCCTTCTCAGCAATTTTAAAGAGATAAAATCGTGTCATTTTCAGCAATATGGATGGAGCTGAAAGGGATTATACTAAGCAAACATGTCAGGAGGAGAAATAAATGCCAGCTGCTTTATTATATGTGGAATATAAAGAAACCAAACAAAAGATCAGAGACAAATTGAAAGATCTCACGGGAGGGAAAAGAGACAGGGAAACACAGGTAAAGGGGAGAAAACAGGAGGGGAGATATCACATTGGTATTAGTAAGGTTACCAGAACAGGGATGTAGTGGGGTGGGAGTAAAGCAGAAAGTAGAGTCCAACAGAGGTTTACTAGGGCTTTGTTGGTGAGTGTGGTTATATAAAAACACTTGTAGAGGTATAAACCTATATACCCTTAATACCTACATTGTGATGTGAACCAACATTACTTCAATAAAAGTATTTAAAAAGTAATTGAAATTAATTTTAAGTGATAATAATACAGAAGTATATATGACAAATATCACACGACCTTTTTTAGTATAAATATGTTTATATATATGAAACGAATAACACCAAACTGTTAATAGTATCTAACTTTAGAAGATTCAGTTTTTTAAATAATACCTAATTTTTTTTCAAATTATTTAGGTTGAACTTAAAAAAAATTTCCTTAGTCTTTTATAAAAAAAATATAAGTTTTGACTACATACCAGTCTTTATTCAAATCATATGTGCCACATAGATTGACAATGAAATCTTGGACACGATACTGTTTTTAAAGTTTCAAGTTTGTCATCTTTAAAATTTAGGAAATTACTGCTTCTTTAGAGTCAAGAGATGACTGAAATATGATCAATGTTCTTAAAGTGCTTATCTTGACCCCTAAAACAGAAAATATTCCATAAATGATAGTACTGTCTATACTATTATTAGCAATCCTTTAATACTGTTTTAAAACCCAACATTGGCAAGGTCATTTCAAGTGTTATTATAAATAGATAAATTAACAGAAGGACCCAAATTATAATTGCCATTATTACTAATTGCTCCTTTTACTGGATAGTTTATTAGCTAAGCATATTTATTTCTAATAGGTTTTCTCCATGTATTCTCAATGGACTTAAGGCAGAATTACAAAACTACAAGAATATTTAATATCTGATCATTACCTGAGGACTTAGAATTATATAGGCAGTTAAGCTGAATAATTCTTCCTGCAAATGTTTCCATTCCCTATCCACACTGAAGCTGTTTAAGTGTTACTACAGAAATATATAAATCACTAGCTAATGGCCAAATCTGTCTTATTTTTGGATAAATTTGACATAGTTAAACATATTCACTGCAGCAAATCAAGATTCCCTTTTCAACATCTATATCTAAAATACTGCTCTATGCTAAACTTATCAAGCTAATTTCCATGAGATGAAAACATGTTATTTTGATTTATGTGGTTCTAGTTCATAAAATTGGTCAACCTGTACATGCAAATATAATTTAACAGGATTTTTAAAGAATTAAAACCTTCAAAACTTTCTCACTTTAAAGTTAAAAGAAGAAAGGCTTTGCATTTTAATGTTTAAAAAAGACATTTTATTCTGCCCATATCCTGATATGGGCATGATATCTTAAAATCCTTGTGCATTTCAAATGGAATACTGATATTATAATTCATAATCTGGAAATTTGTTGTTGAACAATAAAAGACACAGGGATATTACGTTCCATTGTTACAATGAGTAGAACCACCTAAACATCAATTAACATATTATCACTCTGATTGTCATTGCTTTTGTTCCAGTAATCAAACTCATTCATATTTTTATTTCAAAAATTATAAGGTTGAATTTATCATGAATTCAAATAAGTGTAAAAAATACAAAGCTAAGTAACCACTGAGAATAACATGAAAGGAAATTAAATTTTCCTTTAAGAAAATCTTTTAGGATTAATAAGCTATTATGTTGAATAAACATAAAAATATTTTAATGTTTTTTATACAGTTGATATTTTGATATATTTGTACATATGACAATCACATACATTTCCTTTGAATTTTAATGTACACTGACTACTCTCTTCATAATTTTGGTATGTTGGAGAGATACATTTACCATATATTTAAATAGACCTCTAACAATTTTAATTTTTATAGCGAAAAATAACATAAATTAACAATAACAAATTTTGAAAGCAAAGTGAAAATTTATGAGAAGCAAACATACACTAAAAATTTTGTACTAAACTTTAAGTCATATTTTGACATTTGTGGTATTATAGCAATTTAATCTGAGGTGTTATAAAATTTAAAAAATCTATTTAATTATATCTCGGCTACTCCCTAGATTAATAGACAGTTAGTATGCAATATTTTGTATGCAAGTAATTCAATTGTTATGGAAACAAGGTTTCAATTTTAATGATTTATTATAGTTTTAGGTTTTATAAAAGTGTACGGTCCTTGTATAAGTCCTTGAATGGAAGATTGGCATTGGTAGTATTTCTTTTTTTCCCTAGTGACAGGTTTACAGGATTCAGCTTTAGGCATCCCCAGTACGCCTTTCTATACAGGAGCAGATCTACTCTGGGGTATTAGCGCTTGATGAAGGTAATCTATTTCCTTAGCTGAATCTCACAAACAAAGCAGTTAAATCCCCATCACAAATGGCCATGCTGGGACTCATTATACTTCTTATAGGCCTGAATTTTTTTGTTTCTAAGTCCCTAAAACATTTATATAGGGCAATGAAATTTTCATAGAACCGGAGACAATTCCTTTAATGAAGAATGAGATGCACTGCTTTGACAGGTAAAGTTTTTTCCAAAAGTAGGAGTATAGTTTAAGGTGCAAAGAAAGAATGGAGGAATAAAGAAAAAACACTGCCTCTATACCCTAGATTGAAAGTAGGGTAAGATGTTTCTCTTGATATTCTGCCCTAGTTTTCATTGAATTACTAATTTGGCAAACTTTTGTTGAGCTTCTACCATGTACAAGGCTTTGTATGATGAGTTAAGAAAAGAAAGTAGATATTATATAATACCAAACTTCAAAGTGGTTAGTCCAGTAGAAGAGAAAGAACAGTAAATATTGTCATAAAACAATGTGATAGCATATATTAAAGGATAAGGGAAAATTGCCTAGCATTGTGGATGAAAAAAGAATAAAAAAACTATAAAGAGAGATTTTAGAGAGATACATGAGGAAGGTTGGAGCAGGAGAAGAAAGTCTTGCAAGTAAAAACATTTATAGGTTGAGAGTTGAGTCTGTCAGGGTACAAGGAAAGAATAGCTCTTTTTGGAAAATTTGTTAAAAAGTTTCAGAATGTTGATTTACTGAGCATAATAAGTGTAACTTTCTAAGTGGAATTTAATATAATGAAACTTTCTATGTAATTGCCTATTTATTAAGTCAAAATTGAAAAATAAATTCCTATAGAGATATCAAACCAATATGGATTTTAATAGTGAAATAGTTCATTTATAGTCATTATATATAATCTTTGCAGATCAATACTAATAGAGTTTGAAGTTGAAATGAAAATAGAAATATAGAGATTCATGAAACCATAATGGACACTGGGTTAAGGAGTTATCCAGTCATTGATCATATGATAGTGTATATATATTCTATATATCATATATACAATTAAATATGCAATAGGCATTGTACATATTATTTTAATAGTGCTATAAGATAAAAAGTAGTTATAAGTGGTAAATTTAAGTATAACTTTAAAGTATAACTAAAACCTCTCATTTGTGGAGCACATGACCTACATTTTTTATTGAAAGTCTTCTAAATATATATACCATTTATTTAGTTATAAATATATTTATGAAGAATTTGTATGATTTTATGACTATAAAAATGGGAAGACTAGTACCCACACTTGCCCTATATCAAAATGAAGGATTAAATAGACAAGACTTCAAATGCACATAATCTAACTGTACAGTTCCTTCAATCAAATTTATTTCAGTTTTCTAGATAATAATTATTTATTTGTTTTTTCATGAAAATTTATCTTGTCAAGAATTTGGTTTTCTGTTCTTTAAAAATCATCACCAGTGAATATTTCCTACTACTTGTATATGATGTTACTTTACAGATTAGTTTTACACTTGTCTAAAATTATAGATATTATATTACATTTTCTTTTGGAAATTTGAAGTTTTATCTTTAATATCACCTTTGTTGAATATTTGTTCCTTTTAACACAGAATAAATTCTTATAAAGCCAGGATATAACAAATCCATAATAAGAAGATAAGTAATTATTAAAAGATAATTTGGTTGGCTGCCCAAAATGTTAGATAGAATGAGTTTATTCTAAAGTAAATAAATCTTTGTACTCAAGAAACCAAATGAATGGGCTATCAGGAAGAAAAGGTTACCTGTTGCTGTGAAAGTATATATAGAAACACCAAGTCATCAATATTAATTGTTTTGTATGGCTGAAATTCATATCACTTGCTATAATGTCACATCAATTTTTCCCCTGTGGAATTGCAAGTATCTTATTTCAATCAAGGTTGTTGAGAATATTACTTAATACCTCTTAATAAATATAAATTTTTACCCCTAAAAATATAAAGTGCTGTTAAGAAACCACCTCATAAAAGCAAATTTAAAAGCAAATAAACATACAAAGAGTGTTGTCTTCCTGTTGGTCCAAATGAGGCCAAGATGCTCTCTCCCAGGGACATTGGAATGATGAGCAAAGTAATTCCAAGATGGCAGATGACTGAACATGATTTATCCCAGTGACAACTCACTCAAGAACTAATTTTACTCCCACTGGAAATGCCAGAGTTGTTAAGCTTTGAGCAACATTTTTCTTTTTTTTATATTTATTTCTTTGAGAAACCACAAAATCTGCAATAAAATTGCTTTTATTTAAATGACCAGAGTTGTATTAAGTTGAATTAAACCATAAAACCCTAACTGATTCAAGTATCAATAAACATTTGCTTAAAAGTTTTGTTTGATGGATGCCAGATCATCTATCAGCCTGTATCAACAGCTAGTCTTTCATTTGTATCTGCATCATTAATGTAAAATTATACTTGCAAAATGAAACTGGTGATATAATATATAATGAGATATGTATGATACAATCATGTTTCTAAGCTAGTGAAATAGATTAAAAAATGAAATTTTTTCTATTATAAAAATCAAATAAAAGCAACATGATATATAATCAGCAACATGATATATAATCTTATTACTGCTTTTCATAGGTAGCTTATTGCAGAAAATATAAATGATATATTTTTAAAGGAATTAGTTGAATACCTGGCATGTAATGAAAACTCAATAAGGAGTAGTAATATAAGTAAAACTGTGTTTTCTGTGAACTCATGACATAAGTGTAAGTATAGCTATCGACAAGGAAACTGTCTTATGTCTATAAATTTTCCAAAATTTCCTTGCTAGTCTTGAACTGGTCTCAAAGTCCTGCAGGGTTTTCCAATATATACAGTCCTTTAGGAAATACCCAATAACTTGATAATATGAGAGCATATCATTCCATTGTGTTTCTGACTACACTGAAGGAGAAGAAACAGTATTATGATGTACTAGTTTGTGATCTAATCTGGAAAGCAGGAGGACTGGGTTTGTTTTCTAACTTCAGCACAAATTTACTGTGATGTGTCCTTCATCTATTTTGACTTCATGTCCTTCATTTATACATTGAGGATTTTGACTTTAAAAAAACATGAAAGACTCTGATGCCTTAAATATATGAAAATATATGTGCTTTCTATGCCCATTTACCTACCATTGATATATGTATCTGCTTGCTTACAAACACTTTGTCAAGTGATTATATTGTGTTAAGAAGATAATGTGCACAACAGATGATGGTGGCAGACTATAGGTACTTTAGTGGGAGGTGTGCTAGGTAACTATACCTAAGTTGTATACAAATAATCATATAATTGTTGCTTCAATGTTTGTTAGTTCAATAAAAATAATTTTTTTAAAATGTGGACTTCTCTTTACCAAAGTATTAGGAAAATAGCATCTTTTTCCTTCTTTCCTAGGCAATTTTATTTAACTTGGTATTTGTCAGTAGAGTTTTACAGTTTAGACAAACTGCAATTTTTTTTTTACAAAGCAATTGAATATTTTGAAAGCACACTTTTTTGTACTGTTCTTTTGGCTTACTGATGTTCAGTCATTCTGAGGTAATGATTTAGTATAAGAGGAAATAGTTACTTTTAGTAACAGTGAATTTTAGCCCCCATTAAAATAGTCATTATAATTATTTAATAGGTTTTGACCTAGATTTAAATGCTACTGCTAACAGACTCCTTAGAAGTGGTACTTTTTCTGCCAACAAGAGATTGTGTTTATATGCAATTATGTGGAAGACATAGTGATAATCACATCCTATTGATTACCAGGTACTGTTTTCCTAAAGCATTAGCAGTTGTAACAGTGAATATACAAATGATGACAGTCATAAAGTACATATCTATTCTGACTTATAGATATATCAAGATGGAGTAAAAATATTGAAACAAGTGTTGCTTTATAAAGCTATCCTTTTAAAATGATTGCACTCATTTTTATGTGATCATGTAATTAAAAAATACTATGCATGGAAATATGAGGAGATACTCTTGTTATTACTGTTATCATTCTCAGAAATGTCTCATCAATCAAACTTGCATGGAAATATGATACACTTTTTCTTTTTTACATAAATCACATATCATGTAACTTCCCTATTTAAAATATAAAATTCATTTTCATTATATTCAAAATTTTGAACCATCACCACAATCACTTCTAGAACAGTTTCATCAATGTTGGAAGAAACCTACCACTCCATAGTAACCCTCTTCTATTTTCTCTAATTTTTCCAGCTATATTCAATTACTCGTCTACTTTGTTATTATGGAATAATATATTCTGATATTTCAAATTAATAGAATCTCAGAGTGATTTTGTGACTACTTTCATTCATCATGTTTGGTTTTCAAAGTTCTTTCATGTTGTAGCATAATTATTTTATTACTTTTTATGATATTTTATCATAATATTATTGCATTTGTTTATATTTGTATTTAGATATCATTGGTTTACAACACTGTATCTGATCTAGAAATATTAACATATATTTTTTCAGATTTATGTAAAGACACAGCAGGACTTTAAAAGGATAGCATAGTACATGTAAGATAGAACACAGGTCATTAGAAAATAACAAAATGACATACAGAGAACACATGATGAGAAAAGGGGAAGAGACTTTAAAATATGTAAGACACACCATGCACACGTAGCACAAAATCCATAATATCTCTATAGAAAGGAAGAATAGAATTAAGCAATATATAAAGGGTAATGGTTAAGAATTAATTAAAGTTGTCAACAGATTTAAGAAATTTAAACACTGAAGCAAGACAAATTTAAGAAAACCGTATTACTCTTTTGTTGTTGTTGATTTTCGCATCAGGAAGAATAGTGCATTGTTTTATTTTCTTATATTGTCCTTATTTTCTTTAAGGATTAAGGTAATATTGTATTGGCTTCATATAATTTATTGAGGAATTTTTACTTTCTTGCATTATTTTGAAGGAGTTTTCTACTTTCTTGGGTAAGAAAATAGATAAGATAAATCTTCTACTTCAACTGTGAAATTATCTGAGATAGTTACTAGCATTCTGTGTTGATACCTCCATTTTCATTACCCAAGTTATCATGATTTTCCTCAGTGCCTATCAAAGGAATTAACAAATTCATTTCAATTTTTACCAAATTTTTACTCAGAAAAATAACCAGACAATATCTCATTACATATTGTATAAAGAATTCTTTCTTTCTGTAGAGATATTATAGATTTTTTGCTACATGTTCATGATACATGTCACATATTTTATAGTCTCTTCCCATTTTCTCATCATTATATATTATATAATGATATATAATTATATATAGGTGTACATTTTAAATTGATGGTCACAGATACCATCTATGGAGAGGAATTGATGTTTGAACTGAATCTTTATTGATAAGATTTTTCATATAAAGACTTACAAAATATACACTATATCAAGTGATTTGATGTTTGAATGTATTTGTCTTTTACAAAAATAGGAAAAATCAGGTGGTTGGTCTATTTATAAACAGAAGAGAATAATAAGTTTAAAGAGGTAGACATAATAAAAGTTTTCATTATTTTAGGTGAAACAAGTGCTGATACAAATAAATCTTTTGAATATAGTTACATTATTTCTTCCATGTTTTAAAAACAATTAGTCTGTTTGCCAAGTAGATAATCAACTGGGCATGGGAAAAAGTAGATAAAGGGATATGATGGATTGTAATTGACTTTTATGTTGGAAATAGAAATTATAGATAGAGGTAATAATACATTTGGAGATAGTGATATCAAATATCCTACGAGATATACTTTATGTGTGGAGTGAAAGAAAGATGGAAATAAACATTTACTCATGATTTTGATACAAACTACTGGTAGATAATGGTTGCAAAAATGGCATCTCTAAAAGAAAAGATTAGATGATTATCTAAATCAAAAGACTTTAAGTGAACTTATAAGAAATGTGCTGTTCCTCTGACACCCTAGAGAAGATGTAAAGTGGACTATTTTATATATGTGTCTACAGTTCA
The DNA here is from genome assembly GCA_019455555.1 of Galemys pyrenaicus. Classification (NCBI taxonomy): domain Eukaryota; kingdom Metazoa; phylum Chordata; class Mammalia; order Eulipotyphla; family Talpidae; genus Galemys; species Galemys pyrenaicus. Next base: position 16,728,888 of record JAGFMF010011830.1, read on the forward strand.
AAAGTGGTATCAGAATTAAAGACATATTTGAAATACTCAAAAGATGGATAGTATATTAAAGTCACATATTTATAGGAAATCTCATTTTTTAAAGTTTTATTATATTTTATTGTGATAACATTGGTTTAGAGCACTGCATATTATTTAGGGGTACCTGTTCATATTTCTACAAATATAAATTATACCAGAACATCTACCTACCATCCATCATATTCAAATGCTCCTCTATTTTTTAAAAAGATTTGTTTATGTATAGAGGAACTGGGGTATAGGCCAGAGGTGTTGGGGAGTGAGAGGATTCCCCAGAGACAGAGTGGGGAGCAGAACAGGTGGATCTACTGAACTACACTGATGAGAGGACAGCGGGCGAGACAGGAAAGTTATGCTGTTCCATGTGGGTGTCCTCCCTAGCTGGGAATTGCACTTATGCTGCAGTGGCTGTGGATAGCTTCATAGTGCTGTCACTTAACCCTTTGTGCCACCAGGGAGGCCCCTACTCCCCCATTTTGATCCTACTCTTTCCAAAATATCTTCCTTCTAGTAGCTGATGCTGTGTAGTCAGGTATCATGATCTTTTTCTATTCTTTTGTCTTTTTTCATTAGTTCCACATATAAATGAAATCATCTTGTATGTCCTTTCTTCCCCTTGTCATTGTATTCTTGTCTCCAAAGACATCCCTAAATCCAAAGTCATGGAGTGTTTTGGCTATGTCTTTTTATGTGTGTTTTCTGGTTTCAGGTCTTTCTTCCAAGTCTTTTATCCATTTAAAAAATATGAAAGAAATCCAAATTGAGAAAGAGGTAAGAATATCACTAATTGAACATGGCATGATATAAATATTGGAAGAATCAGTTATCTACCCAAAAAAATCAATACATTCAATATAATCCTTGTTAAAGTTTCAATGGCATTTTTCAAATAAGTAGAAAAAAACACTATTTAAATTAATATGTAATCACAAAAAGATCCCCGATAGCTAAAATGATCTTGACAAAAAAGAAAAAGGATATCACACTTTTAGAATTCAATGTATACTACAAAGCTACAGTAATTATTTAAAAAAATGGTATTGACATAAAAACAGGCACACAGACCAATGAAACAAAATTGAGAGCCAGAAACAAACAAATTCATACTCATTTAATACTTAATCTAAGACAAAGTCTCCACTAGCACACAATGGAGAAATTAAACTGTCTTCAACAAATGGTTTTGGGAAAACGACAGCCATGTACAAACACCACTACTGCTATCTTACAGTATATGCAAAAATTAACTTAAAATGAGATCTCTTAAAAGATTTTTTTAAAGGAATTCATAGGATAATGTATGAAGGTACTTTAATAATAGAGGTTCAATAAAAGAGGGTGACAGAGAAGGAGAAAATATGAGAAAGAAGAAAATACGTCAGTAATTAGCAGAGGTCAAGTAAATTGAGGACAGAGAAAAGTAACCATCATATTTGGTAATACAGGAGTTATTGGTTACCATAAAAAAAGCAGATTCAAGTGAATCAGTGTGGGTGGAATCCCAAATGTCATATTGTAACATGAGAAAAGTTTGAGTTTTCTGGTTTACATACAAGTTGTTGTGAATATACTTTCATGGAAGTACAAATTGTTCCTATGAAATTGCTTCTATTATTCTCTTAAAGTGTGGCATAATGACTGGATAGAGGTAGAGGATGCAATGTCTCAAAATATTTGAAAAATAAGTGAAAAAATTACTTGATTACCAAGTTAACTTGGTTTGTTTATAAGAAATTATAAAAACTCTCACATGCACAGAGATTCCCTGAGAGTTCACTTACATATGTGATTAAACTCAGTCAACTTTTGTTACTTCTTATGAACTTTCCACTTCTCAAAATCTTTTTTTTTTAAAGATTTATTTATTTATGCACACAAGAGCTGGGGTACAGGCCAGAGTCACAGGAGGTGAGAGGATTCACCAGACAGAGTGGGGAGAGGAACAGGCAGATCAACAGAAGTACACTGCTGAGGGGAGCAGCGGGCACAGCAGGAGAGGT
>JAGFMF010011830.1:16734141-16789392 GCA_019455555.1 Galemys pyrenaicus
GGATAAACCAAAGGGACCATGGGGGAGGGGAGGGGAAGGGGGGAGGGCAAAGACGGGGAAGATGCCAGAGAGTGCACAAGGGACTGAGGTGATGGTGCAGGGGTGAAATGGTGGTGGGTACCCCCTGGGGACTACAAATGATGTCAAATATAACTAATAAAAAAGAAAAAAGAAAATAGAGGCTCAGAGAGGTTATATAGCTTGCTAAAAACCATGCAGCTATTCAACTGTGGAGCTGTGATCTGAATCCAGATCATCCAGCTCTGGAGATTTCCCTCCTGTGCTCACTTACATTTTTTTTTTTTTTTCAAAAAAAAAAAGACTTCTGTGTATCTGAAGGAGTCATGGTTATAGCTGTACTACTTTATGAAAAGTTAAACTACAAACACTTGGTCACTGGAAACACTATTTAAAACTAGTTTTTTTTCTGGCTTCTAATATCAATTTACGCAAATTTGAAGAACTGCTAAATATTACTTTAGGAATCTATTAGTAAGAAGTACAGCTTTCTGAAATTGAATTCCTGGTGCTTAATGAACTTAATAAAGTTAATCTGATGTCTTCACAAAGACATCTGAATTTTTATAGCCACAAGTTTTTTCACCTTTAAATTAATTTTGAGGAAAATATGTATTTTTATAGAAATGTGTATTATATAGTAGCCATATTGAGGGTCTGTATTGATTTCATCCATTTGATGATTTTTAAAAGGAAAAAACAAGTGATTAGGTCAAGAAACAATGCTTGCATTGCAAAAGCTAATTTCCTGCAAGAGACTTTTTAGGATGAGATATTGAATTTATTGTGCATCATTGACTACTTACTAAGTGCTAGTCTGAACCCTAGTTATTGTGGAATATTAGCTATTCAAGCACATGAAAATGACTTCTCTATGGTTGGATATATTGCTTCAATATAATTTATTTTTGTTTGTTATTTATAATACTAAACTTGCTTAACCTTCATATCTATTTATTGATACAAACTTTATATAGCTCACATTTATAGTAAACTTAAATATAACCCATGATTAAGGAAAAAAAACACATTTTATTTAGAGCATTTCATTTAGTATCTGATTTACGAATTCATAAAACCATGAAATAGAGTATAAATATCAAAGATGTGAGTTGAAAAAATAAATTTATCAAGATAATTAGGCCTAAGTTTAAGTACCCAAAGATGTAAATAGAAGAGAATCATTTCTCTGTCACTTGTGACAGCCAAATTATCTGCATAGAATATACATACTGAGGATTGCTTTTGTATTGTACCCTGTATGGGGTACGAAGGACAAGTGGTAATTAAGAGAGACAGAGATCCTATCTTCATATAACTTATAGCTCTCGGTAAATAAGTGTTGCAATATTAGCTAAGTAATCATTCCTTACAGGGTTATAATTTATGAAAAGTGCTGATGGTAAACACAGAGAAGCCCCATATAAGCTGAAACCTGAAGATAATGGCATTTGTATAGAGAAAGGAATTGAAGAGTATTCCCTTTCCTAGGATTACCTTGTCTTAAAACAGAAGATAAAAAAAGCATAACTAAAGAGACAGCAAATTATATGTGAAATGTTGAAGTGGGAGGCAGGAATAAATCCTAAATTGAAGACAGGTTAAGGGGTCACTATATGTAGTGTCTTGGTTTCTGAAACATTTGGCTCTTCTTTCTAAATATAAGAGAAAACTGCTGAGATGTTTTATACTGAAGTGATTTTTCATGGATAATTCAATGTAGATTGGATATAATTTTTGAAGGACATCATTGAAATCTACATTTCCAATTTAGATTTGATACCATTTTCAAAGATTGTATATCATTTTCATATGTAGATTAGATATTATTTTATGGATTATCTGATGTAGATTGGATATGAAAGTGAGAAAGATGGGTATCACAATATCTCAGGTATGGAACTATGATTTGGACATTAATATGCAAAGCTGTTGTGTAGGCAGAGTAGAAATAAATTAATTTGAGAAGTGATTACGTGATGACATCAAAAGAACAGTCAATGAATTGAATGTGGGGAAGGATGACACAAATGACATGAGGGATAGCTCCTAGTATTCTAGTTTGTTCCACTGTAAATGCTACTTATTAAAACTGGGAAACCCAAAGAAAGACAGAATTTGGGAGTGGATAATAATATGGAAATTGATTGCTTGAATTTTAGGTGTAGTCAACTGTGAAGCATTCAATAATAAATGTCACATAAAATTCTGTTTAAAGACTTATAGAAGAGATATGGACTAGACCCTACTCAAAAGTTTAATTGGAGAATGAGCAAACTTTAGTTGAAGAATGAACAGAGACTGGATTGGTGTATTGTACTATGGAAAGATAAAATTCTTAAGTAAGACATAACTGGAGGATCTGTACAGTTTGGAAATATACTATTTTCTTTGTGACTTCATCATACCAGGATCAGGAGTTTTGCTCTATGATCTGAGAACCAGGACTTTTTTGTTTCAATTTCACCCCAAGCAAGACCATAACATACTTAATGACTATTAAAATGCCAGAGAAAACCATAAGGAGAAAGACAACCCCCAACTGAATGGGAAGCTCATATGGACTAAAGCAGCAGAATGATGTACATAGGAATTTAGCTACAAATTATATTTAATATTTATGAAATCTTATTTATAAAAGGTAAAATGACAAGAATATTTGGAAATCTGTTTGATTGAAATGAAAAATTTTTAATTAATGAAATGTTTTAGAAAACTTTTAGGCTTGCAGATAAATTGAGCAAATAATATAGATAATTTCCATATAACTCAGTTTCCCATATATACACAGTTCCCTGTTATTAACACCTTGCTTTAGTATACTATATTTATTACCATTTATAAACCAACATTGTTAAGTTGAGACAAGGGGCTGATAGTCAAGATATATAAAGAATGTGTATAACTCACCAAAAAGAGACAACCCTATACAAATGAACAGAAAACCTAAAAAGACACTTCTTCAAGAAAACATTCATAAGGCTAAATGCATATGAAAAAACAAAGCTCATCATCACTTAACATCAGGGAAATGAAAATTAAAACCACAACATTTGAAAATCTATTGTCTTTCTTCTGGAGGTTTTCTGTACTATGAGTCTTTGGAACATGAAAACCTTTCTCTATTCATTGTTTGCAGTGAGTTATCCATTTCTTAATCTTGAATTTTCAGCTTTTATTCTCCATATTTACATAGCTATTTAGTTCCTAGAATTTCTCAGACAAATTTTTTTTTTGCTAAGACTTGTACTTTTTTAGCCCCCCATAAATATAAAGGATACAAGTTCCCCTTATTATTAAAATATATCTATCCTATAAAGGCTGAATTTTGTAAATATTTAAAGACATTAATGTCTATTTAGTACTTGCCCTTTTTTATTGGGGTTGTTTTTTACTGAGTTGTTTAAATTCTTTTTTTTTTAAGATTTATTTATTTATGCACACAAGAGCTGGGGTACAGGCCAGAGGTGTAGGGGAGAGGGCGGTGAGAGGATTCACCAGAGACAGAGCAGGGAACAGAACTGGCAGACCCACTGAAATATACTGCTGAGGAAATACACTACTGAGGGGAGCAGGCAAGGCAGGAAAGGTCTGCTCTGCCATGTGGGTCCCCTCCCTGGCCGGCGGCAGGGATCCAACTCATGCTGCAGTGGCAGCGGTTTGCTTCATAGTGTTTTGCTTAACCCACTGCACCACCAGGGAAGCCCATGAGTGGTTTAAATTCTTTGTAGATTTTTGGATATTAGCTCCTCATAGGATGTATACTGTGCAAATATTTTCTCTAGTTCAGTAGTGTCCTTTCATTTTATTTTATTTTTTTTTTCAAGATTTATTTATTTATGCATACAAGTACTGGGGTACAGGCCAGAGGTGTGGGGGTGAGAGGATTCACCACAGAGAGCGGGGAGCAGAACAGGCAGATGGACTGAAATACACTGCTGAGGGGAGCAGCGGGCACAGCAGGAGAGGTCTGCCGCACCATGTGGGTCCCCTCCCTGGCCGGCAGCAGGGATCAAACTCGTGCTACAGTGACTGCTGTTCGCTTCATAGTGCGTTGCTTAACCCACTGCGCCACCAGGGAGGCCCGTGTCCTTTCATTTTAATGATTGTTTATGCTGTGCAGAAACTTTTCACTTTGTCACATTTATTTATTTTTGCTTTTGTTTCACTTGTCATTGGAGTCCTCAAAGACTACTCTGAAGCCAGTGTGTCACAGTTTTTGGCCTATTTTCTTCTATTTGTTTGTGGTTTCAGTTCTTAGATCCAAGGTTTTAATTAATTATGATTTTTTTTTTGGTATGGTATAATGCTTTTTTTTTTTTGGTATAATGCTTTAGTTTCATTCTTAATCATGCCCAACACTATTTGTTGAATAGATTTTCATTTATCCATTTTAAATCTTGGTTTCTTTGCCATAGATTCATTGTACATATGTTTATGTCTAGACTCTAAATTCTATTCCATTGATCTGTGTGTCTATTTTTATTTCAGTACCAAATTATTTTGATTACTACAGCTTTGTAGCATAAAGTGAAATCTGGGGGTGTTATACCTGTCTTTTCCCCCTTCCTTTCTCTCATCTTCTCTATTCACTTCCCCTCCTTTTCTTTTCTTGTCTTTTTTTTTTTTTAGAAATACTTCGTTATTTGTATCTTATGTGGATCCTTATGCATTTCAGTCATGTTTGTTTTAAGAATTTCAATGAAACTTTGATGGTATTGCATTGAATTTCTATGTTGCTTTGGGTAAAATGGCCATTTTAAAAATGTCAATTCTTCCAATACATGAGCAAGTAATATTTTTACCTTTCATTGTGTTTTTTATTTCTTTAAACAATGACTTCATGTTTTTTTTACAGATCTTTGACCTCCTTTGTTAAGTTTATTCCCAGTTATTTCACATTTTTGATGATGTTATAAATGAGGTGGTTTTCTTGATTTCTTTCTTCCTCTCTTCTGTTTTCACTTGTAAGATACTTGATATTTATCTATTGATATTTCAGCCTATCAACCTACTAAACTGATTTATTAACTAGATATTGATTATTTAATACTTTTTTTGTGTGTGGAGTGTTTAGGGTTTGTTATGAGTGTTACCATAACATTCATATTCATATCGCATTGGCAAATACTGCTAGAAACTTCTCCATAGAAGAAACCCAGGTGGCCAAAAGCACGTGAAAAAATTCTAGCCATCACTTATCATCAGGGAAATTCAAATCAAGACATATATATATATACACACACACACAAACACATTCATTTGTCTTGAAAAGACAGGATCATGCTTAACACTACTAAGTTCATATATTTCTCATTCAATATCAAATTCACCTCTTTATTTTAAATGGTATATAATAATAGAAATGATAGTTATACTATGTTATGAATATCATTAGTAACGTTTATTCAATCATTCTCTTATTGATGGAGAGTCATTTGTTTCCTTTTTTAACAGTAAAAATCTTGCAACTGACTTGTGAGGTTTATGTCTTACTATGGTATACCGATGATTTCTTCTATATATTTTATAATTTCAGAACTTTATCCAAGTCTTTTATTCATTTTATTTTGATTTTTATTCATGGTGTGAGATATGATCTAATTTCATTCTTTTGCATGTAGCTTTCCAATTTTCCCATCACCATTTATTGAAGAAGCTTCCCTTGTTCCAGTGCTCCTTTGTCATATTAGCTGTCCATAAATGTATGGTTTTATTTCTAGACTCTCGATTCTATTCCATCGTGTATCACATTTTGTTCCAGAACCATGCTGTTTTAGTTATCATGGCTTTATAGTATTGACTGAAGTCCAGAAGTGTGAGACTTCCATTTTTCCAGATTTTATACAGTGGATCTTTAGCTATTTGAATAATTTTGTGATTCCATATGAATTGCAGTAATATTTGTTCTACTTCCTTAAAGGATGCCACAGGGATTTCTGTTAGTATTGAATTTATAAATTGCTTTGGATAAGATGGCTAGTTTAACAATGATTAATTTTTCCACTCCACAATCAGGGTATTTTTCCATATCTTTGTGTCTTTTATTTATTTTTTTTTAACAAGCCCAGCGTCTGTTTCTAGTGGTATTGAGGGCAGACAGTTGCTGAAGAGTCTTACTACAGAAAGATGCTCAATATAGCTATGATTGGGGTTTGAGTCTGCTTCTGAGGCACTAGTGGCTTATTTCTTTTCCCATACCTTCTTTCCTCAGGCTTGTCTTTGGTTTCTGGTTTCTGGGTTTGAAAATAAATCTAAAAGGGACTGTATCATAAGACCCTCCTGATTATGCGAGGTATATAAAATTCCAAGAGAATAAAACCTGAAGAGAAATTCAAAGGTTGCTGTTGGGTTTTCACATGACCAAGATCAATATGTCTCCTTTCTAAGGCATATTGAAGGGAAGAAATACTTTTAAATATCTTATCTAAATGGTATAATTAGACTTTAATAAATACTTGGGTAAATATAATATTCTTTTTCAATCTACTGAAATTAGAGTATTTCAAAATGTGCCTTCATTTATATTCTTGTATGTTTAGCCTAGAGTGGATGCTTGGAGATAAAACAAACTGTTTTAGGTTAATTCAAAGAATATCCCTGCAATCTATTCTAATTGTAATCTATAAGAGATCATTCTAATTTGATAGGTCCTTAGAATAAGATTTTATATTTATATTTAATATTTTTATAATTTTTAAAATAGATCAGTAGGCCTTTTAAATCTTAAAAGTATCTTGCAAAGGTAAGCTAAGTTTGAAAATGCAGTATTATTATCAATGTTTCCCTTAATTTTAGATTTTGGGTGATAGCAGCAATATGAAAAAGTCAATAAACTACACTATCAAGGTCAACATTTTTTGTATTAAAATCAATTTACTGTATGTTTGCTTGAGGTACACATAAATTTGAAGAGGCAGTAAGTGTAAACAGAATAGCTGATTTCTTGGATGCACTCCAATATAATTATAGCTATTCACCCTTGTGACTATATGTGTGTGCAGCTTAAAGCTATTTCCTTGTTCCAAACCACACTAGCAGTATTTTTAGATAGGTTTGCAATTGATTGAAATGCAAAATATTTTAAACTAAAAAAAATGCTATCTAAAATAAATATACATGTAAATTTACATAGTAGATTACATGTGTATTTTTAGAATTCATGTCAATTCTTAGTTTGTAATCTCTGGAATCTGAATTGAGCTTCCCTAAGTATTTAATAACAAAATAGTGTATTTCTAATAGGCAATTGTAAAAAAAATCATCAATCACATTTATTACAAACATCTCATAAAACAGCAAAACGTTTATGAGATTGTGGAAGGCAACTAGGTTGTTCTGTAATGTATAAAGATTTGCATATATAAAAAAACAGCAGGCAGCAAACAAGGTTTGTTTTCTGTTTACCAAAAAGTAAAATTGCATCTGATATAATATCTACTTAATTTTTGTTAAAATATGTGAAGTGTTTGATCTTGTAATACCATGGATTATTACTATAGTCTAACTATACATTTTGAAATAACTAAGCTCAAATTTTTATATATATAAAAGAACTTTTTCTCCAGCCCCAAGGGTGAACCAGAGCTCTTCAAACGTATTTGTGATGTTAAATGATATTACCTTATATTTCATGCAGATATATATGTGAAATGTTATTGTTTCTATTATTGTTTTGCTTTCTATTATGAACATATTTAAGTGGCAATAGTGTTCTCAACATAATTCTGTTTATAGTTTACATAACTGACATTGTTTGTGTGTGGGTACAAATAAAATGTGATTTTATGTAGAGAAAGTAGAAGTTCTTTTTATCTGTAGCCTTAAGGCCTCCAACTGTCGATACCTTAATCCACTAATCCCCTCTGTAATCATTTGTTCATGTGCTGTGCAAACTCTCCTAAAGCATCTTTAAAAAACTCACTTTTTTCCTCATTAAGACTATACTTAGTCTAGACTATATATTAAAAATGGACTACTATAATATTTGAATATGTATATATTGGCCTTGAAAGTTAGCATTTTTAAGACTTTTTCAAAAAATCAAATGTCATGAAAATTGAAGCTATAAACAGAATAGTAAAGAGAAAATTGAATGACATCATATTGCACAAATCTGAAGGTTTTTTAGCATTTGAATACAACTATCATTTTTCAAAGATTCTGCAACCTATTTACTTGTCATAGATTAGATTTAATTTTCCTCTGCTATATAGAATTCTCCATGTTAAGATATTGATATAACAAATTACTGAATGTTTTAGTAATTGATTCTTACTGACCAAAATGGGCTTTCAGATTAGAAGTCTTTTTTTCCCTAGTAGACACCTGCTGAGACAGAAGTCTGACTGGCACACAAAAGAAATATATGGTTTCTTCAACTGGTTCCATCTAGCAATTTTCAATGCTATCAAAAATTGCATTTTTAAATGAAAATTACCTAAGGATTTGGAAAAAAAATCCTTGGTTAAAATGGACTAAACTACCCATTTTCGGGCTGTATTAGCATAGTGATTAGTCATTTCTTCTGTCACTCTTCTGACTACCAAATTATGACAAGTCCCACAGCAGGAAGCAAATGATCACTAATATCTTATCCTCTGGGACACAATAAACTGCCATTCATGTGCATACAAATAAAATATATAGGACTTGTCAGGCAAGGGAACAAAAAGGGAAAGATGCTTTCACAAAATGGTTTAATACTACAGTGAGGTGGGCCACTCAAAGGGATTTGTTTTCAGTCTATCCTCATCATGGTTGGAAAATTCTTTTACATCAAATTCCTTTGAAAAATATCCTGTTTTTCTTTTTTTTTAAGCTCATTGATCTCTTCACTTAAATGGTAATTTTTTGATTCTGAGGAGATAAAATAAATCAATAATCCTATAATTAATACCACACCACAGAAAACATGAAACAATTTAACATTTCATTAAAATGTAAAACAGTGCACCCTTTCAGTTCAAATATGTGTAAAATCATTTTGACTAACATATTTGTGTAACCCCATTATAACTCATAGGGATAAAATATACTTCAATATCACGTATTTGATGGGATCTATCAAAACAAGACAATTGGGAAAATGATACATGCAAGCTAACACAGTTAAAATGCACTGTCACACTATAAGTAAGGTCACATCTAAGTGTAATTAAGTACATGAATGAAGTTATACCTTCTAATAGTTGCATAAAATGGGACTGAGAAATAAAATTGGGGCAACATACTGTAAAGATTGCTCAGTAATTTATCTCTATATTTTCCAGAGCAAGTTACTCTGACAAATATTTAATTTTAGCAATCTAATTGAAACTTTTCCTAGAAGCATGTGAAAAGTGATTTCTGGCAAACTCAGATGCCTCTCATAGACTGTGTAGTCACCAGTCTAAACCTACAAGGTATAATTTTTAATAACTGCAAATGTATAAAATGTACATATTCATAGACTTCATATTTAATTTGCTTAATTAGTTTTGTTAAACTCTTTTTTTTTTAGAAAGTATTTTTTTTAAAGATTTATTTATTTTATGCATACAAGCACTGGGGTACAGGCCAGAGGTGTGTGGGGTGAGAGGATTCACCACAGAGAATGGGGAGTCAAACAGGCAGATCAACAGAAGTACACTGCTGAGGGGAGCAGCGGGCACAGCAAGAGAGGTCTGCTGCACCATGTTGGCCCCCTCCCTGGCCAGCAGCAATGATCCTACTCGTGCTGCAGTGACTGTGGTTTGCTTCATAGTGTGTTGCTTAACCCACTGCGCCACCAGGGAGGCCCTGTTTTGTTAAACATTTATTACTCTTGTGAATTTCCAGTGAAACTGACACATGGTATGCTCAAGGATTTGAAAGTAGGTATTTACATACTGTAAACATATAAATCAGCTTTCAAATAATTTAAACAAAAGGCAATCATTCATTATAATATTTAAACTCTAGGCTAAAAGGAAGAAACTTCTAATATCCTAACATAGATGAATATCAACTACATTATATAAAAGACTGAAGCCAGACTCAGAAGTCTACATATGTACTAATATATTTATGTGATACTATATAAAAGGCAAAACTATAGGAAAAAAAATAGATCAACAGTTGCAAGGCGTTAAAGATTGGAGAAAAAAAATTGACATAAATAAGCATCAAGAATTCTTTGGTGTGATAGAGCTTGATTTTCTTGATTTTAGTCACAGATACAAATTTACATGCATTTGTTAAAACTCATAGAACTATGTAGTAAAATAATTGAATTATACTGTATCTAAATTGTACAATAACCATTATTTTCAAAATTCTATGCTTAGCAGTATCAGGAGAACACCATAAAATTCTGAATTAGGGTCATGCATCTAGGTAAATTAGCAGAAATGACAGAGCTTTTTGGTTGGGCAGTTAAAACCATTATTTTTAATTGTCTGTAGTGACACACCTCCTAATGTTGATTTGATATTCTCACTTAGAAAGACTGAGTGTGGATTAAAATTACTCATTTCTGTTTTAATGTCTGTCTTATATAGCATTCCAGAAAGCAACACATTGATATATTGGCTAACACATGTCACCAATTGAAAAGATGGTAGAAAACATCATTTTGTTGGGCACACTATTCTTTCCCATTTTATTGACTTACATACCTTATTTTTAGGTCTTAGACACAAGGATATTATTAACTACACTGCTAATGGTGATACAAGCATAATGAAGTGATCAAATAATCCATATCAAGGCAGCAGGAGGGAAGTCTCATTTTTATAGCAATGAATAGATCACATAAACAGAGTATGGTGTCACCTCCTTGTTATGATAGAATTGTCAGTATGTCCTAGTAAACCCCCCAAAATAAAAAATTAGCAGAGAAAATAGAGATCAACCTTCTCAACAAAATTGCAGAGAAAATACACAATAGCCTTAAACACAGAATAGTTTTAAGACTACATGGACATCCTGAATATAAAAAAGGTATTGCACACACTCCCAGAAAGGCTATCATTCTTACCAAGTGCACATGAAACATAATCCAGAGTTCATCATACATACGGTCGTAAAACAGTTATCAATAAATACATGAACATTGAAATCTTACCTAACAGCTTATCTAACCAGTGTAAAATTAGCACTCAAACTTGAAAGTAAGGAAAAACCTCTACTACATGATACATGAAGACTGAACATACACTACCTGAGGACTATTGATTTAATGACAAAAATAAAGAAATAATTAAAAAACAAGCCTAGAGTCCATTGGCAATATGACACAACCTTCTAGAACTTATGGGACACAGCAAAGAAAATTACTAAAAGTGAAAAAATATATCAAGACAAGTCCACATTAAGAAACAATTAAGAGTTACACTTATCTCTCATTTTAAGGAATAAGAAAAAAAATGAACAACCTAAATCTAATAAAAGGGAAAATAATAAATATCAGAGAGAGAAAAAAAGGAAAGAAAATTCAAAGAGCCTAAAGTCCAAAGGATTAATCAAACAAAATTTGGTTCTTTGAGTAAATACACAAAATAGACAACTCTAGCTAGACTCAGAGAGAAAAAAATGTAGCAAACAAATACATATAATCAGAAATGAAGCAGGAGAAGTTATAATAACATCACAGAAATTCAGAGGATCATAAGACATTAATGTGACTATTTGTATGTTAATAAGTTGAATACACTAGAAGAGATGGATAATTTCTTAGAAATGTGTAGTCATGAAACTGAATCAGGAAAAAAAATTAGAAAAATCTGAACAGACTAATTGAAAGTAAGGAAATTGAAAATGTGACCAATGTTCTAAAAACCCAAAAATCCAGGACCAGGTGGTTTCACTAATGAGTTCTATATAATCTTCAAAGATAAGTTAATATTGATTATTTTCAAACTATTCTAAAAAATCAAGAAAAAGGGAACAGTTCCAAGCCTACTTTATGAGCAAATATCAGTAAATATTAAAACCAGACAAAGACACCACTAAACAGAAAAACCGCAAACCAATTTCCTTAATGAACATAGATGCAAAAATCAACAGAATCCTAGCAAGCCAAATTGAACAATGCAGTAAATGGATCATACACCATGGGAAAGATGAATTTATTACAGAGACACAAGGATGGTTCAACATCTAAAAGTTAGTCAATGTAAAACAGTTTGCCAATAAATGAAAAGATGAAATCCATAAAATAACATTGATAGATGTAGAAAAAGCATTTGATAAGATTCAACATCCATTGCTGATGAAAACCCTCAGAAATCTGGGGATAGATGGAACATACTTCACTATGATAAAGGTCACATATTACAAACCCACAGTTTATACCATTCTTAATCTGAAAAACTGAAAGAGAAAGAAATGAAGAAAATAATCCCATTTACATTTGCATGAATAACCAATTAAATAGGAATAAATCTAATAAAGGATATGGAGAAACTATACAGGAAAAGACATTATAAAATAAAATGTAAAGAAGTGGAAAGATATTCCCTGATAATGGATTGAAGAATTAACTTTATTAAAATGAACATCTTACCCCAAACAATATATAAATTCAATATAATCTCTCTCAAAGTTATAACTGCATTTTTGATATATAGTATAATCATTGTTGAAATTTTTATGTAAAATCCCCAAAAGACAAAATAATGCTGACAAAAACAAAAAACAGGAAAAAGTTGGTTTCACAATATCAGACTTCAAACTTTTACTACTAGACTAATTGAAACAAAATGGCACTTCAACAAAAACAAACGCACATGTCAGTGGATTACAACTGAGACCCCAGAAGTAGTCTACACCTATATGAACAGTTAATCTATGGCAAAAGAGAGAAGTTATACACTGGATCAAAGACAGTCTTGTCAGTAAATGGTGCTGGAGAAATTGGACACACAGATACAAAAGAAAAAAGAAGACTACTCTCTCACACTAAAAAAAAAAAAATAAATAACTCAAAACACAAAATGGATGATAGCCTCGTATGTTGGATGAAACCATAAAATACATAAAAGAATACATAGGCAAAACACTCTACAACTAGATTTCAGACATGTCTTTGTGGATTTGTTTCCAAAAACAAGGACAACAAAAGAAAATATAAACAACTATAAATACATCAAACAAAAAGCTTCTGTATATCAAAAGAAACTAAAACAAAAGGACATCCTACTGAATGGAAAAAAAAAATATTTGTACACCATATACCTGGTAATGGCCAAGATTTACAAATAATTATACAACTCAACAACAAAAACCCAATCAAAAAAAAAAATAGGCAGAAGGGCTAAATAGCCACTTCTTCAAAGAAAGCATGGAAATGACCAAAAAAAAAAAAAAAAAAAGAGAGAGAGAGAGAAAAGTAAAAGCTTATCACTCACTTGTCATTAGGAAAATGCAAATTAAAACCTCAGTGAGTTACTAACTCACACCTGTTATAATGGCCCATGTCAAAAAGAACAGAAACACAAAATGTTGAAGAGGGTGTGGAGAAATGGAAATTTCTTACACAATTGTTGAGGGTGTGCACCGGTTTGAACCCTGTGAATAGCAATGTTGAGGTTTTTTAAAATATTAAAAATAGATCTGTCATGATCCAGTAACTCCACACATAGGTATCTACCTGAACAATGCAAAAACACTAATTTGCACTCCTATGCTCAACTTCAGTGCCCAAGGATGCTGATGAGTGGATCAGGAAAATATGGTGTATACACACACACACACACACACACACAATGGAATACTACTTGAACTCTTGCCATTTGCCCATGGATGAAATTAGAGGAGATTATGTTACACAAAATATGTCAGAAGGTAAATTACAAATAGTAGAGGTTTCATTTATGTGTGATATAAAGTGAAAGGAAACATAATGATAGAACCATAAAATTAATAAGCCTTAGAAATCTGACTACAGCACTGAGATTAGAAGAGAAATGAAAGGGTGGAGAGCAAAATGTGGAGAAAGATTATGTATGCCTTGGTGGTGTGTGTCATATGGTATCATACTCTGAAGGGAAGTGATCCTATGCCTCTAAAACATATACACTGTTGTAAACCAATGGTACCTCAATTAAAAAAATATTTTGAGTAGCAAACATGAAAATAAAAAAACAGAAGAGTAAATCAATAAAGTACAGACATTATATATAATAAAGAAATTATTAAAAAAATGTGATGTGGCAAACTAATTTACTGTCTTAAACAGCTTATTTACATAGCTTCCCATCCCTGCCTCTGATGATAAGGGTTATGGAAACTTTCACAGAGATTTCTTTCCTGCCTTCAGGTGAAACAGAGATGAAGTGGGTCAAAGAAAATTCCTTTTAGTAATAAGGATGGTTTAGGCTATTATTTATTCATTAACCATCCTGTCATTCAAAATAATGATTATATTACTTAGGCACAACTTGGAGCAATTGATCAAGGACTCAACACAATGCTGTTCAAAATAAAGATGAACAAAGAAAAAAAAACCTGCTACATGTGATATCATAGAATAATCTCCATCTTATCAAAAATGGTGATAGAAGAGTTATCTTGCATTACTCCCAAAGGAACATCTGATGATTAACAAGAGGGACACTATACTAAGAGTGTCCCAAAACCTTGGTGAAACAAAAGCATCATTTGCCTTTCAGAGAACAGCAAAGACTTCCCCAGAAGGGCCATGTCGGAGATTCACACATGATTGCATAGTAACTATGTGAGAGAAATGCTTGGAAGCTACCGTTTAGGGCAAGGAAAAAATGCAGGACTGTTGTTCATTCAAGGGGAACTGGGGAGTGGAGAGCAGAAAAGATATGATGACATAAACATTGACTAAGGTGAAGTTCATATCAAATAGATGAGTGTTCTACACAAATGTCCTGTTGTAAAAAAATGAAACAACAAAACCAGAAAAGTTGTTCTATTGCACTCCCCTCTCCCCTTTTCAAACCCCTCTGAAACTTTTGCTGACCTTCTATAGAAAACTGACAGTAGACAGAGACTACAAGTCTCAAATCTGGAATTCCAGAATGGAGAGTTATCTTTAGTGCCACAAACGTGGCCAATTCTATCCACTGACATGTTCTACATAGTGGCTGGATCCCTCTAGAGACTTCCCCCACTCTAGCAACTCAACTACAAAACAGTCTCAGTAACCATGAAGCCAAAAAGGCTCAAAAAATTTAAAAAACAACAACAATAAAACCTTGTCTCATGCTTCAAATGTAAAAGTACTCCAAATCTCTAAGATATTGCTATAGATATTTTTCAAAATAGGGACATTTATGTAACAAAATTGTCTCTAAAAAAGTATGACACGTGGAAAATTTAGACTGTAAGGATGACATCCCAAGGAGAGAATAACTCTCCAGAATTCAACCACAAACACATGGAACATTTTACCTCTATATCACAGAAAGAAAATTATTTTAATAAAGAATTATACAATAATAAAAGAAAAATCAGAAAGTCAAATCTGGTGACACAATTTCATGAAAACTAATCAAAGAGATCAACAAAATTCACAAAAATAAATTGAGCTCAGAAAAAAATTATTGAACATAAAACATAAACCAAAACATTAAATAATAAAATGACAGTCAAGATGTAAAAAATGTAATAAATGAGATCAGTGCTCTAGAGAAACATGGAACCAGAATAGGCCATATGAAAGATTGTATCAGTGACTTAAAAGCTTGTAATACCTGTGGGGTATGGGTGGAAAAAGAAAATGAAATAAAATCATATACATATAGATGTGTGTATGTATGTGTATATTTATATATGTATATATAAATGAAAAACAGTATGATATTTGAATTCATTAAGAAAACTAGTGGAATGATATTGTATATCCCAAAAGAGGAGGAAAGACAGAATTGAAAAGTGGCTTATTCAAAGAAATAATAGCAGAAACTTTCCAAACCCAGGGAAGAAACTGAACATATATGTTTATGAAGTAACAGAACCACCAGGTTAACTAAATTCAATAAGAGCTACAAGACACAGTGTAGTGAGATGATCAAGAGTTCAAGACAAAAAATAGAATATCTAAGGCGTCTAGAAAGATAAAAACTGATAAATTACAAAGACACTCCTATCAGGTATCATCACACTCTCAGCAGAAATGCTACAGATCAGGGCATATTCAAAATACTCCAAGATAATAATTGTGAGTCAAGAAATCTATAGCATGAAAGATGATTAGATTTAGGAAGAAATAAAGAAGTTTCTCAGTTCCCCAACAAAATTTGAAGGAATTTTCCCACTCTACATGTCATTTACAAGAAATGTACAAAGCAATGATCATATGACAGTGGAGGAGAAAAAAAATCTACAAAACAATGACAAAGGAAATAGAACCAGAAAAATATAATCAAATTTGTAGTAGCAAACTCACGTATCTCAACAATCACTTTTCATTAAATGGATTGAACTCAACAATATAAAAGGACAGAATAGCCATATGTATTAAAAAACAAACTTTCATTGTACGTTGCTTATAAAAGACTCACTATAGATATAAAGACATACATTGACTTAAAGCCAAGGTATGGGAACGTTTACTCCAGTAAGTGAAAAATTTTAAAAGGCATTACTGACATTTTAAAATTTAAAAAGGCAGGATATCTTTATCAGAAAAAAAATGGACTCCAGGCAAAGATGAGTGTTACATAATGGTAAAGATATCAATAAAGTGGAAAGACATAACAATTATCAATATACATTCACACAAAAAAATAACAAAACATATAAAGGAAATTTTAGCAGATATACATGAAGACACTGACAGCAACATAACAGTATTTAGGATCTTCAGTGCCCCACTTTATATTAAATCAGCAAGGAGAAAATGACCTTAAAAAAAACTAGAGAGTTAGACTTAACAGATGTCAACAGAATACTGTATCTGAAATGAAAGAACAGACATTTATTTTTAAGTGCTCACAGAACATTCTCACGCCTAGGCCTTATGATGGGACACAAAGTAAATAACAATAAATTTGTGAAGGTCAAAATCATTTCAAGATATTTTCAGATCATAATGGTATAAAATTAGAAATCAATCAAAAGAAAGAGGGAAAAAGTACAATTTTCCTGGAAATCAACAAGTTGCCACTGAATAGTTGCTCTATCATTGACAAAATCAATGGTGAAATCAAATAGTATTTTAATGAAAGACATGAGTGAAAATGCAGACATGAATTATCAAAATGTAGGGATGAAGGAAAAGCAATACTAAAAGGTTTGTTTTCAGCACTATAGGCCTACTTGAGGAAAACAGAAAAGAATCACAAATAAGAGATTTAAGCTTAGATCTAAATGAACAGAAAAATAAAGAAAATGGAAATCCTAAAGTCAGTAACAGGAGAAAATTATTGCAGAAATTACAAATACAGACAAAAAAAAAAGAAGAAATCCAACAGTGGAATATTACTTAGATATCAAAAAAGATAAATTAATGGTATTTGCATCAAAATGGATAGAGATGGAAGGAATTATGCTAAGTGAAACATACCAGAAGTAGATAGATGAATACTTGATGGTGTCATGTGTATAATGGAATATAGAGAAACCCACCAAAGGTTCTAACAAAGATATCTTCAAAAAAAATAACTGAAAAAAAATTTTGCTACAAACTGCTTTTTAAAAAAGATTTTTTATTTATGCATACAAAATCTGGGTTGTAGTCCAGAGGCACAGGGGAGTCACCAGAGACAGAGTGGGGAGTAAAACAGGCAGATCTACTGAAGTGCAATGCTGAGGGGAGCTGCGAGACAGGAAAGGTCTGCAAAGTCATGTGGGTTATCTCCCTTGCCGGGGAATAAACTTGTGCTGCGGATAACTTCTTATGGCTGAAACTCAACCTCTTGCACCAGCGAGGACTCAAACTGCCCTTTTAAGAACAGACTGGGGATCTGGTTCAAGGTCAAAGGAGAAAGGTGAGAAAGGAGACTATTGTATAACTCAAGCACTCAATGTTGCTAATTACTTGACAGGAGGGATGAGGGTGAAAATAAGTAGTCTGTTCCCACTTGTGTTTTAAAGAAAGATTGAAAATAGTTACTTAATGACTCAGTATGTTATGATAGAAAGCAAAGAATAAAGGATAATTTCAAGCATCTGACTTTGAGCACCTGGAAGAATGAATTTACTGTCAAATTAGATGGGAAAGCTGGAGACAAATCAGGTTTTAAGGAATGGAATTAGGAATACCATATTTAAAATGTTGAATTTAGGATATCCAAAAGGGATCCAAGTAGAGTCTTGGAATACATTTGGTACTGAGATAGAAATTTGGAAATCATCACAATACTAATATTACTTAAAATCATGAAATCAAGCAGGAAGTGAGTGATGTTAAAAGGAAAAAAAGATAACTTAAAAATGAGTTTCTGAGACTATGAAGAAGGTCTCTACAGTGTTAGTAATGTTTCTGAATGCTGTTATTTTGATGGTGTTCTCTTTGCAAAAAATAATCAAGATGTACTAAAAATATGTGCATTTTTCTAATTTAAAAGTTCTAAAATGCGGCACTAAAAGTGCAGATGGAAGCATAGAAACTTCTTCAGATAAATTAACTATGAATGGAACCAGAGACCTGAGGTGGTTGTTTGTCAGGAAAAGTCCAGATTTGTTTTTATTGTTGTTTTTATTTGTTTATTGTCTTTTCTTCTCTTCTGTTTGGTGGGAGGAAGGGCATGTTTCCATGAAGTCAGGACATGTCTAGGGAAATTTTGCTTTTTTTCTTTCAGGACATTTTAATTTTTTTTTTCATTAAAGACAACTGATAAACTCAGTTTTATTTTTCTGAAAATAATCTTGATTATATTCTTATTAATGAAATACAATCTTATTGGAGTCTAACCTGATAGTTATTTTCTCTCCATTCTTTGAAGACATTATTCTGTTTTCTAGCTTTCAGAGTGGTTATTGAAAATTCTTTTATATAATAGTTATTCTTTTGCAGGCAATTTCTTTTTGATGTCTGGCATTTTTTTATGATCTCTATTTTTAGTGTTGTATAAATGTATTAGCAAATACAAGTGTGGATTCTTTATATTTATCCTACACTGAATTTGTTGACTGTCGTGAGAGTGATCATTTTTATTTTCCAAATATGTCCTGTGAGGATAAATTTTCCTCTAAACATTATTGCCTGTTCTAAGAACAGAAAGAGAAGAAGTTGCAAAAAAAAGAACATAAATTTGTTATATTTTATGACACATATTTTTAGAAATTTATTGAACTTAATGAAAAAAATTTATATCAGTTATTTGAACTATGCTGAAGTATACATATAAATAGATAAAATACAGAAATAAATAAAATATGGTGCCTAAGCTTCTCATATACTTTTTGGGTTAGCTAAGGAAGTGTTAGGCAAAAAGTAACAGACTTATTAGAGTCATTGATTTTGGAATCAGAAAGACTTTTTTTTTATGTAAAAGGTAAATTTATTTAGATTATTAAATCCATAGAATGTTTGAACTGACAAGGACTTTAGATGTCACCCAAACTGGCTAAACTTTCACTTCACAGATGACAGAGCTAGACTTGACAAAACATAGAAACTTGTGCTCAGTCAAAAGTAGGCTGGTGCTGCTGTCACTAAAATATCCAGATATTGTGGCCTATCACATATTCTTTTATGAACCTCTTGATTTACCCACATACATGGAGAGGGGCAGCCAGAAAACTCAGCTCTGTGATTATTTGGTTCAACAAAAGACTGATTTTTGAATGCTGATTTCATGACTCCCTTATGTTTCTCCATGTGTAAAATGAGGATGATCACCTGAAAAAAACCTCACCATAAGATTTATGAGTCCTAAACTTAAGGATACCTCACTGGTGAACTTCTTTTAAGCTCCTGGGAAGAGTCCTCACAGTAAATTCATAAGACTTTTTACTTTTGTAAAATTTTATAAAACTATTTTTGTCTTTTTTAAAGAATACCTTTCCCCCAGTTTTTATAACTTTTATGTCTTCCCTTCAAAATCTGATTATTAAATGATGTTAATAAAAATTGAATGTGAAGAGTATTAAATTGGATAAAGTTTTTCTGCACTCTCTTATTCTCCCTTTATCAACTCATTGTTTCTTATCATCTGTAGTTTATATTTATATTTACATCACTTTCTCAGATCAGCTTTTCCTCTTCCACCCCAGGTCAGTCCAGTGTCCAGTGCTCTTTAAGCACTTTAAATTTTCCTTGTAGACAAAAATTATAATTTAAGAATTATTACTGTAGTTGATGCTTTCATGTGTGTGTCCTTTGCTAAAAGGTAAACTCTATCTTGATAGTGTTATACAGTCAAGATATTAACATAAAGTTATTTGTATTAGTAAAAAATAATATTTGTAATGATAACAATATGGATGATCTTTTTCAATAAATGGTGTTATATTAAATAAATTAAAACATATTCATACAAATTCCCATGTACAAATGTTTATGAGTTCTATTCATAATAGTCAAAAATTAGAAACAACCCCAAAGTCTAGTTGTGTTACATCTATATAATGGAATATTAGTAATAATTTAAAAATATTTAGCAGATTAAACTCAAATTAATTAATATGTGAAAGTGAATCTCAAAAAATTACCATTTGTATTATTCCATTTACATAATATTCCTGAAAAGAAAAAAACAGAGAACACACCAATGGTTTCTGGGGTTTAAGGATAGCAGAAGTGATTGACTACAAAAATGCTGCAAAAGGGAGCTTTAGACAGTAATGGAAAAGATTCCATCCTGATTGTGGTGTTGACTAAACAAATCTATATGTGTATTAACAAAAATTAATATAATGTTAATTGGGATAATAATTAACTTTATTAATTAATATGGGTAAGCTGCATATCCTTAAATGTCAATTTACTGCATGATAATTAAAGATACATGAGAAGTTTTCCTTCAATAAAACAGTTTTAATACAATTGTACATAAATCTAAACACTAGTTTTGATCTACATATATAGAGAATCTTATAACATGAAAAAGAGCTAAACTATTTAAAAGAAAGTTCTGCATATATTATGCTTAATACTATACTCTTTTATAAATAATTAATAATCAATCACAGATTTGATGAGTAGCTTAGATTAATAATCAGATAGTAATCAATGCATTAATATTCTGGATCAAATAAGAGCAAGTAACTACTGGGTTTTTATACAAGTATACCACTAATTATATAATTAAAACTATAATAATAAGATTATTAAAATATATATTTTAATTGATTGAGGCATTCTCTTTTATATGTAACAAAATCTTAGTGGTCACATAAGTCTGCATACAAGGATTAAAAACTTAAATTAATGCAATTATCACCATCTATTTGACTTTTGGATTTTATTCAATTAATATCTATATAATTTTTTATTACTACAGATAATTACCAAACATATTATGCAAAAAAGGACTAATATTCAGTAATAAACTCAATTTAACTGTTAGTGTATAGATAATAATAACAGAAAGTGAATAAAATTTCTCTTCAAATTCATACTACAGTTCAGTTTGAATTGGGTTCATACTCTAACTCAAACATTGGTTATAGTATTTCATGAAATTTATTTAATTTTTCTAATACATTTTTTTCCTTGTGAAATCATGATAATACTCAACTTACACTGCTGTAATAAACATTAACTAAATCAAGGAAGAGAACTTTATCACAATACTTAGCAAAGAGAAAGTGCTGGTTAATTGTTAGCTGTTTTTGCTAAGTGACATGAGTCAGAAAGTGAAAGGAAGAAATTTATTGTGGAATATAAATAATAAAAAAATGGCAACATACAGCAAAAACAAATCTTAGTCTCAGTTAAAAAAAAAATATATATATATATATTGGCTATTACAGGGGAAAAGGGAGGGGAAAGGAGACATGGGAAAGCAGGGTCGGGGCATTGGCCTGGGAGGTTTGTGGTGGGTGAGTGAATCCTGTACTTAATGGAGAAGTAAATTGTAACCCCGAAGTTATATATACTTTCAAACAACAGACAAATTTAATAAATAAAATGTTAGCCTTTGTTTGTACTAGAAATTAATTTTAACTAAATATTCCAATCACATTCAACTATTAAACATAGTAAATAGTGCCTTTGATTTATTAAAAAGAAAAACTGTATGTAGACATTTTGATTAGTTGGTAAAGCACATTTTGGTTTGGGTTCAGACAAAGACTTGACTATTTTGCATATTAAAACACAAGAAGTTTAACTTTATTTAAAAGCACAACTTTGTCACTATTCTAATTTGGGAAACATTAAAGAAATAATACTGACCCAAAACACATGCAATAGTAATTATCAAGAACACACTGTAATTCCTTATTAAATATTTGCTTGAAATAGTAGCATCATTATTATCTCAGCTTTATATGTTCAAAATAAAATATATAAATATTTAAAACTATGATCTGAAAACATGTACTGCACTTAAAAGAGTAAGAAAATGCTGAACATATTCCAATAATCTTATGGCAATGTGGAATGCTGTATCCTGAGAAAGTAGAAAACTTCTCATGAGAATGTTTGAAATGTCACTCTGGTTCAGTTTAGATCAGAGTGCAGGTGGCCCTACAAAGCATTTGCTGGAGGCTTTGTGTTTATACAGTTGTTGCTTCCAGGATGGTATTGATTGGTGAGGCAACTAATAAAACAAGCAGCTCCCCTTTCATCTATGTGCTGCTTGAATCTTCTGAAAGATAGGAAAGTGGTTTTAATTAGGACATGTTCCCTCTCCTTATTTTACTTTTTAATTCCTTTTTCTTAACTGATTATAACAATTCACATCCTTCTCCTATTTCAGTATCTCTCTCCCTGATCTTGATGCCAAACCACCAATACTTTAGAAGCCAAATAATCCCAAAGAAGTTATTTTTCCCTGATCTTTAAGACAGAAACCCTGAACATCAGAAAATCAATATATTACCATCTAGTTTATCAATTTCTATTCAGTTACTTATTTTATGTATAATTTGAGACTATATAGATCAAAGCTTCTCACTTAAAATTAAACTCAATTTTATAATGGAAGTAATGAAAAATACTCTTAAATATAAGATATTCTATAATTTATATGACAATTTGAATACATCAAATCATTGTGCACTATATTGTGTACATGTTGGCATGTGTATTATATATATTTATATAGATGAATAATGACATAATTTTAAAATTTATGACAAATTTGTATATGTTCCTATATATAAATATACTTTATATACTATTACTTTATACTCTTAATTTATATTTCTATAAATTCTCTTCTATTTTTCTGATATACCTTTCTCTATCTATTTTCTATCTCCTTTCAAGCTATCCAAAATACATCTTTGATATTATAACAGATGTCTAAGAATTAAACATAATTTTAAAAATGTATAAATAGAACTTCTTGTTATTTCAAGTAGGAATGCAAAGTAAGTTGTGGATAAAAATTGACTTGTTTCCTTATAAAACTTCAGAAAATTGAAAAAAGCAAGCATAAAAACAAACCATGTAAATTAGCAATTAGCTGGAAGTAAAGTGTTTCTAAAAACAAACATAAAATATAAAATGTTAGTGTGATTTAAATAATGGTAATCAGTTCGCCAAGAAAGTGGATTATCACATAATTCTATGATTTTAGTCTCAAAATAAGACATTTTGAAACAGTTTAATGTCTCAAAAACCTAAAGAAAAATACAAAAATTTATTTTGATAGATGTTTTTAAATGTGAAATCTTTGTAATAAAATATTTTCTTATAATAGTCTGACTTAATTAACTTGAACATACAGTCTCATAAACTAAATCATTGGTAATCAGAAAGAAGGACAGCAGTGATGTATATCAGTGCTTCTAAAAATTAGACCACAAAGCAGCAGCAGCAACATCACCTGGAAATGGTTAGAAATCACCCCGAATTGAATCAGAAACTGGGAGCTCAGTCCAGCGATTTGTGTTTTAACAGTTCTCCAGATAATTCTGACACCTTCTAGGCTGCAAAGAAGTAATAGGCTGGTTGATAGTGTTACACTTGAAACATATGTATAGTATAGATCTCAATTTTTTTCAAATTAACTTTTATTGATTTGCCATTGGTTTGCAATAGTACAAGACTACAACTTCACACCTGAACAAATATGCATGTTTCAGCCACCCAGCAAAGTTCTAGTGCCGACATATTATCATATTGACTCCCTATCCTTCCATCCTCCTTCCCCTTACCTTCTTATAATCAGTGATTTTTTTTTCAAGGAATTTGAGTTATTTCTGTTGTGTTTTGCATGTTTGTTGGTTAATTATATTCCACATAAGTAAAACCATCTTGTAGTTGCCTCTCATTTTCTGATTCAGCAAACCTCAACTTTGCCAACAATTAGCTGAGTGAAATTTCTTATCTATTTTTTCTGTTTCCCTTTTGTAATATGGGACAAAAAGTGTACTACCTCATAGCTTCATGGTAAAAATTAAATTAACATACATAGAGAACACCCAGACCATTTTAGACACCAAGGCAACATTCAGTAAATGCTATCAATTGTTATTATATTTTTAAAGAAAAAAATCCATTGAAAGTAGTGAATTTTGGTGGCCTCCCTGTTGGCGCAGCAGGTTGAGCACCACACTCTGAAGCATCCCCGGCCAGGGAGGGACCCACATAGCGCAGCAGACCTCTCCTGCTTCATCTACTGCTGCCCTCAACAGTGTACTTCAGTGGATCTGCTTGTTCTGCTCCCCACTCTGTCTATGGTGAATTCTCTCACCTCCCACACCTCTGGCCTATATTCCAGCTCTTGTATGCATAAATAAATAAATCTTAAAAAAAAAAAAGAAAGTAGTGACTTTGTCAAGGCCCTATAGCTAGTGTCACTTAAGAAATTAAACCCAGTTTCTCCACTCATATGTACTGTTTGTTTGTTTTGTTATTTCTCCAGGGCAGAACTGTTGAAACTCACCACATTTTCTCTAAAAAAACAGGAGTGAACAAACCATATACATATACAGTATTTTTACAGAATATCTGTCTTAGTCTGAATCTTCACTTTGTCCTTTTAATGATATGCACTGAAGTAGTATCAGTATTCTTTAAAAAAATGACAAAAAAGTTAGTTTTCATCTCCTTTTATGACAGTTACCACTATGTTTTGACCATCATCTTAAAAAAAATACAACTTTTTGAAATTTATCTTTATCCCATTATCAGTATAAAGAACATATGTCAACAATTAGGGTGCCACATCTTGACCTTTGTAACAATAAAACTGTTAACATTGAGTATTAAATCATTTATTTAATTTATTTGGGTGAGACTCCCCAACTACATTTTTAGACCAGGTAATCTTCATTTTAACCTTTAGGGTCCCACGTCTTAACCTTTGTAACAATGAAACTGTTAACATTCAATATTAAATTATTTTTTGGAGTGGTTGAGACTCCCAAACTACATTTTTAAAAAAAGATTTTATGTATTCATGCATACAAGAGCTGGGGTACATGCCAGAGGAGGTGGGGGTGAGTGGATTCATCAGAGACAGAGTGGGGAGCAGAACAGGCAGGTTGACTGAAATACAATGCTGAGGGGAGCAGCAGACAAGGCAGGAGAGGTCTGGGTGCCATTGTGGATCCCCTCCCTGGCCAGGGATGGAACTCGTGCTGCAATGACTGTGGAAGCCCTTCAA
This sequence comes from Galemys pyrenaicus, assembly GCA_019455555.1. Classification (NCBI taxonomy): domain Eukaryota; kingdom Metazoa; phylum Chordata; class Mammalia; order Eulipotyphla; family Talpidae; genus Galemys; species Galemys pyrenaicus. The sequence goes on from JAGFMF010011830.1 coordinate 16,759,824, forward strand.
GCGGTGCTTAACCCCTTGCACCACCAGGGAGGCCCTCATTATTACATTATTAAAATATTCCCAGTAACCATCCCAATAGTGAATATAATAATCACAAATAAATGGGAAATAATATTTAAAAGAATGCTCTGACCTAGTTAGAAAGACTAAATTTATAAAATAAATGAAAGGCATTTGAAAATCTTAAATCCTACATTCATTACAACTCCATTTATAATAGCCATGTTACAGAAACAACCCTAGTATCCAGTGAGTGGACTAGAGAAATGTGGCATATATATAAAATAAAATACTACTCAGCTATACAAACAAAAAAATGATGAATTTGTGCTTTTTGATAAGACAACATGGAAGGAAGTGAGGAGATTATGCTAAGCAAAATATATTGGGAGGAGAAAGACAATACTGGATAGTTTTACTTATGTGTAAAATATAGAACAATAAAAAAAAGGGTGAGATAAAACCAAACTAATAACAAACCCTAGAAACTCGACAGTAGAATTGAGGCTACTGGAGGGGGAAAGGGAGGATGTACAGTCTGGTGGGAAGAGTAGAATGCACTATGGCTGAGGACTACGAGCCCCCTGGTGGTAAGTGTGCTGTGCTATCATGCACCTGAAGGGTGTGATCCTATACCTCTAAATATAGTGTTGTAAAGTAATGTCACATCAAAAAACCTAAACGAAAATGATAACTAATAAAATAAATGGACTTTTTATGAGAGACAAGCATAATGAAAGAGGAAAAAATCTCACAAAGAGAAAATCTTGTTTAGATAATCTTGAAGGCTTGTTTGTTTTCTATATTCTTCTTGAAATTCGCCCTGACACATCAAGAAAACATTCTCAAGAGAAAAGTGGAAATATGTAATATTTTGAACCTAAATAGCTGGTCTGGAATACATGTTTGCTATTTTGCTATTCTATTTTGCTACTTTGCTATTCTAATAACTCAATGAATTTATACACAGAACTCATTTCCTCAAACATCCAGGAAATGAGAACATCACAGACTGAACCATGATGGGAAGCATTGCAGAATGAAGAACTAGTGAATGTTAAGCAAGAGAGATAATTTCCCTCTACATAAACATAAGATTAGCTATACAGCCTCAGATGGCTTCCTATCTCCTCCATTGGAATCGAGGAGTGCTTAGACATCAGAAAGAATATCCAAAGTGGTGTTTCCCATTTGACTTCAAAATGATCAAAAAAATGATATTGCCAAGGAGTCATGCAGAGGGAAAATCCAAAAGTAACTTTAATTTTAATGCTGAATTCTCCAAAGCCCCTTGCTTCACATTCACACATTTACCTATAACATTTCCCTTCATTGCCAACATTACTCATATCTCTAAGTGGGCTTAAGGGTAACTAACTTTTTTAGTTCATCAGATCATAGTGAGATCATTATACAAAATTACGTGTAAAAATAACGCAGTTAGTAGTTGTAAAATAAACATTAGTTCCTACCTCTCTTTTCAGAAATAGACATACTATTATAAAAAATTTTTAAACTCTGATCTTTAAGTCGATCATCCTAAGATATAAAATTGTTATTCTAAAAGCAGATCTCATGGCAGATTTGGGAACAGTCTCTGTCTCTACAAGTCATAACACAAAAATTGCTACCTGCTTATGCATAAGCATTTCATCATAAATTCACACTTCATAACTTACTGTAGTGAAGGGACAGAAGTTTTCTTCTCCTTACATCAACAAAGAAATACTTTTGTCATATACTATTGTAAATCATACACATGCTTATCCTGGCACTCTCAATGTCATTACTTACCTTCCCACAAAGAGAAACACTTTAAAATGAGGTATTGTTCTCCATACCATATGAGATTAACATCATTTCAAATCATTGTAGCTGTATCAGTTTCCAGGACACTTTATAAGGGAATTAGCATCGCCTGAACTTTTAATTATTCTTAATTGCATTAAACCTCAGCAGAAAATAAATGTCTTGTATAGTGTATGTCTCTTTTAAGTAACTTGTTTGCAATTCAATAAACAATACAGTGGAGAACATGAGCAGACTCCAAAGAGTCTCATTTCAGAAAGTGTTAGATGCCAGTTATAATCAGAGGGCTATTTCTAGATAGTTCACTCAGTAGCCTGTCCATCCAGGAGGTTTTCTTCACCAGATACACAAAATCCAAAACTAGTTTTCTAAAGGAAAAGTAGGTGAGAGTGGAAGATATATGTACATTTTTATTCAAAAGCATTAAATATAAGTTTTGACTACTATAAGCAAGTGACATTGTTTGAATGTTATATATTACGCACCAAGTTCCTCCTATATGTTATTTATTTTAACATAACTTTGTAACTGATATTCCTGTTTTCCAGATATAGAAACAGAAAACTGCCAGTAATGGAATTCTATTTCTGTTACTATATTTCTTCACCAAAATTTACACATATGGCCACACACAAACTTTGTCCCTCATTCCCTATGCTTAGGCTAGAAATAGGCTAATTAGCCCTTTGTCCCTTTCTAGAAAAAAAGGCAATATTTACTGGAGTGACTAAAATGCTCACTATAAAGTACTTGTTTTTCACATCTTGGCAAAAATTAATGTAAAAGGAATAGGGGAAAAGAATGCTAAAAAAAAGTATAGTTCATACTCTCTAACATGGATTTTTTAATATTCAATAGCAATTCCAAAACCTAGATTTAAGAGAATCAATATTCACTTAACCTTTTCTATCCATTGTGCTCTGATTTATTAATATGTGTCTTCATTTGATGGAATTTTTGTTTTCTTAACAGTCTTTATCTTGGAAAATTACACTGTATTAGAATATGCTTTTCTGAGTAGTTATTTAAAAACATTCAATATGGAATATTAGTTTTCTGTAGTTGATGACTTCCTTTATGACAAAAGTATATTTTATTTTGTTTGACATTGGTTAGCTTCCATGGGTTTAGTTGAAATATTAGATACCATTTGTTCACTGTATGAATCTAATTAACACGAACACTTAACATGTAATATTAGACATTCAAATTTCTTTGTAAAAATTAGACTCCACAATACAAAATTTTCACAGTAAGAGAAACTCCATAGTAGATCAATAGTTTCTATGGGCTGAGGGTTGTAGAGGGGTGAGAGGGAAGGATTGCAATGGGGCAAAGGAAGATTTTGTGGGGTGACTTTGCTGATAGTTCCATGGGGGCACACATCAAAAAATCAAAGTTTACTCAGTAAAGGTGCAATTTACAAGGGACTAAGGTGAAGGTGCACAGGTGAAATGGTGGTGGGAAATACATGGGGACCACAATTGATGTCAAATATATATAAATAAAGAAAAAAACTAAAATAAAGGTGCAATTTATTCCATGTCAGTTATGTTTCAACAAAGTTATTGAAAGAGAGAATGGGAGAGAGAGGAAGGAGGGAGGGAAGGACCTCATAATTTACTAAAGGACAATAATATCTGAATTATCTTACTAATAAAAACAATTTCATACCAAATTTTATGCCCACTGTAGTTAGAAATTTAGAAATGACCATTTACAATGTAGGGAAACAAGTTTGGCTGTTATAGAACTGAGCTTTGTTAGCCTTCCTTTAAGTAAAGCAGAAAAGAAATTCACATTAATGAGCTCTACATTTTATAATGAATTAGGGTGAAACTGATGATTTGTTCAAGTCTGCTCACCAAGTTCATTAACTTAATTTAATGTACAGTGTAAAGAATCTTATCTACCATGATTATAATTAAAATGCAAATGTTCAGTATATTCATCTCACCTCAAACTCTAAATATCTAAAACATGCCTCATGGAATAATTCAACTTCTTGAAAAGTTACACAAAAATAATCCTTGTTGCTTGGTATTACTTGTTTGTTATTATTTGGAGGTTACTGTATGCATGATTATAAATTATTGGTACAAATAAATGAATAAATTTTAGTATTCTATAAACTTTGTTGCAAAAGGAGTACTTTCCTCACTCAAAACTTAATTTTTTCCACTACCTCTTCTATTAATAACACAACAACAGACAAGAAAAGAGATTTAAAAAAAATCCTCTGATTATTAACTGAAAGGAAATAAGATCATTCAAAGAGTAAAATGCAAAGAATTCCAAAATGTACTTGGTTTATTTAATTTTTAACAGGACACACATCTGTTAAAATAATGCTTTTATCAGCTCACATCCATCTCTTTGGCAAGTCTGTTTAACTGCAAGAATAATGCCTCTTAAAGGGAACTTTTAATCCAAAATTTGACTTGCTAAGCCAAGTTCTTTAGCTACAAAGACCTCTTTCCTCTACTATGTGTATGCTGGAAACACTCATGTGTACAACTACTTCAGGGGACTCATTTGGGACAGAATTGTATGTAAAATATATATTGATCTGAATCTAGCTATTGCTAAATTTTGTGATAAAAAACATATTTTGTCCAAAAACAACTTTATATCACTTACTAAAATGTTGTCTGGTTCTCTAACAGCTGCACAGGTTAACATGGATAAGAAACAGACCCTTCTCCCACACATCCTATTTGTTGTTGAAATAATATATGCTTCCACATTGCTTGGAAAATAAAAACTATTGTTTCTTGAATGCTTCCCAGTTACCCCCGGGTTCAGATTTCTGGAACTCCTTTGAGTTTTCCAGATTTTAACAATAAAGGGTGAAAATTATCACAAATAATCTTCAAGTCCTTGATCTTTATTTTAATCAATCAATAAATTAATTTTTAACTGAGGTAATATTTAGATACCCCATCAGATATCCCTTGCACTCACCATCACCTTTGATTTTGCATTTATTCAGCAACTATATGGTTGTCCTAACCAAGGTATAAATTATTTTTATTCTGTTTAAAATTTATTTTTATTTATTTATGCATACAAGAACTGGGGTTTAGGCCAGAGGTGTGGCAGTGAGAGGATTCACCATAAACAGAGTGGAGAGCAGAAGGCAGATCTACTGAAATATTCTACTGAGGGGAAAAGCAGGCAATCCAGGAGAGGCCTGCTGTGCCATGTGGGTTAGCTCCCTGGCCTGGGATGGAATTCATGTTGCAGTGGTTTGTCATAGCTTGCTAGTGCTGAGATTTTAACCCCTGTACCACCAGGGAGGCCTCCTAATTTAATTTTTTAAAAGTGTTGTATGTGCACAGAGAATAATGTTATTAATTCTAACTGTGGAGATATAGAAAGCATTTGAAATATGAACTGAGTCTGTAAGTGATAAAGATAAACCTTTTTTCTCCTTCTAATATTTTTAATTTCCTTTATATCAGCAAATAAAACTGTTAGTTTGTTTGGTGTTTGTTTTTATGTGAAAAGGGCTCACTAACCAAGATAAAAGAGCTTGTTGTCCAAAATAAAGGACATCTGCTGAAAACCACGAACAAATTTGACTTTGAAGTGTTAAGCTAGCATCTTCACTTGTGCAGGAACAATTTCATATTCTGAGCCTCAATATTCTGGATGGTTGAGATTTGAGACCCAGAAACTTACATATAGTTTAGTATATACCGAATTCCTTTCAGAAATACTTGCAAGTAACGTGACCAAGAAAGACAATTTCATGAAGAACTTTCTAACTCAAAGTACATTTGATATCTTGCAAGTATGCTACCGTACTTGTCACATTTGAAATGTTAATGAAGACTTTATCCAATATTTTAATTAGATCCATATCTTAACCAACATGATTTTTATTCTTTTGTCAATACCCTCACATGCCCTGGAATATGAAAATAATAGAGTAATAATTTCAGAGAAAATGTAAAGTGATAAATGTTTAAGGCATCATTCCTAAACAATTCTTTTGGATAGGAAAGTCCAGAATAAAATGTATAAACACAATAAAAATAATTCATAGACTTTGTGAACAATAGGGTGCCTACCAGAGGAGGAGGATAAAGTATGGAAGAGGGATGAGATGAGATCAGTATGAAGGTAAGAACACAGGAACTTTGGATATGGGTGAATGAAGCATGTGCCATGCTGAGGTGTGGAACTATACTTCTGAACTTACATAGTTTTATAAAGGAATGATAAATCACTAAAATTCAATGTGGAAATTAAAAATAGTAAAACAAAATGAATAATCCATATTTTTGCCCAATATTAAAACAAGAAATTTTCAGTGATAGTTGTTTAAAATATCAGTAATGACACAGATACAGAAAGGCCACCCCCTACAGTTCTTCCTTCAAATAAATGAGAAGCACATGGGTAAATTACCTCCTGCAGTGCATGATAGCACACATAGTAAGCAGCTGTCATTGTAGTCCTATAATTATAGAAGTATCCTTCTACTATTATACAGTTAGAAAGACCTATCTTTCTTACATTAGGTAATGTTTTTGTTCATGCCAAGAACACTGAACTATGTCTGCTTGTTCAATCATTTACATCTCAGTTCAATATAATTAGTATATAATTGGGCATTTAATTGTTCAGTATCAAATGTTGGCCTTCTGAAAAATTTCTATCATATAAGAAAGCTTATTTTATTCCAGTTGACTTTTATTAAATCATTTCTTTTCAACTTTTGTCCTCAGTGATTAGCTCTGTTGGAACTTATCAAGGTGGAGTTAGGGAAGATTAAACTTTGCAAACTCTTTCATTATCATAAGTAGATCAAAGGACAGAAATAAAAAACTAAAGCATGGTTATTAAATATTTTTCTTGTTACTGTTAAAATAAAAACTATAGATTTTGTAAAATCTGAGATAGTAAACCTTTAAAAGAAAATCAACCTTCTGAAAGACAAAAATTTAACTGAAATGTAAAATATCAAAGATAAATTAATTCAATGAAATATAAAAATATGGCCCTGTAAAAGCTTATATATATCAACTTTCATTGACTCAGGGCTAGTTAGCAATAATTATACATATAGATTAAATCATAAATTTAAGAGACTTGTAAGAGGAGCAGAATTGGGTGGTTAAGCATATGAAATTGTTCACACCCACATTTGTATTAATAGCTGTTAGTCTAATTTTAGTTTAGAAATTAGTGTGTGTATATATATTACAATTCCTAATCTCATTAATTATACACTAGAGTTTTAAATATCAGGTAAACAGATTACATAGTAAATCAAAAGAGCCATTTGTACATACCAGTGAGGTTATTGGGATTTGAAATTAACAAGATTAAATTTCAAAATATATTCAATATTACATGCTAATGAAACTTGTAATTATCACATAACAAAATCAGTTAATAATCAGACTGCTTTTATTATGTCTTTATTTTTTTTTTCTTATCATTACTATTGCTAGCCCATTTTAGGGCTGTGAATGTTCAGCCCTGAAGAATTTCATGCATGTATTAGTATCATGACTTCTGTACCCATAGGAATTTTTATTGTAAAGTATCATTACATTTCAAACCAAATGCCTTGAGTCCATAAGTTCTCTGTGCCCAAAGTTACTAAAAATGCTAGCAGGTAGAGCTGGTTTTGCAAGTCCATCTCTCTCTACTTCTTGGCTCTGCATTCCAATGTCCACTTGATTTTTATCCTGCCAATTTTTCAAGGTTGTGATATGGCCACTACAGGTTCTATTTCTAACTGGCTGCTTGAGGTTTCATCAAAAAGTTCTTCTTTCCCAGAATTTGAAGCTAAATTCCTGTACCTTAACTCATTATATTTAAAATTGGATCATATAACCCTCAAAAATCACAAATAACATTGTAAGTCAATGTTATCTCATTTTAAAAAATCAATACAAAAATAAAATAAGTAAAATTGGGTCACATAACCTTCCCTGGAATGACAAGATACAGTATTTTGAATAGCCATATCTAAATTGTTACCTACTTCCAGAGCTGGAATGTAATTGAGAAATCATAACTGTACGGGATCTGAATGAAAAAGGAATACTTCTCACTAACAGAAACATAAAATCAGCTGCATATGTATTTTTAAGAGTCCAGCACCCACACTTAAAACACCAAATGGAAATAGGTGAAATTTATATATTAATTGTAAGATATAATTAAATCTATTATATCCAAAATAGTTATAATATCTTATCAAAATTAAAAAATACTAATAAAGAATTTTTCATTTTTTAAAATGTGGTATGTTATATAAATCCAGTGTGTATTTTACACTTACAACATAGCTCAATTTAATTAAACATTTAGTTCCTCAACTGCATTAGCCTCATTTTGAGTGTTTGATTCTATATATGGCTAGTAAGTTCAGGGAAATTCTAGATTTTAGAGGGCAGTTGAAATGTACTGTTATGAGAAGTAAAATTATGTTATTGTTTGATAAAATAGCAAATGCACACTATAACTTACCAATCAATAAACAGGTCAACAATATTATCAAGAAATTAAATTCTGTAGATTATAAATTTAACATTCTTCACCAATTGGGGCCTCCCTGGTGGTGCAAGGGGTTAAGCACCACACTTTGAAGCATTTGCAGGCACTGCAGCAAGAGTTCAATCACCAGCCAGGGAGGTGACCAACAAGGTACAGCAGACCTCTCCTGCCTTGCCTGCTGCTCCCCTCAGCAGTGCATTTCTGTATATGCATTTTCTGCTCCCCACTCTGTCTCTGGTGAATCCTCTCACCCTGGCACTTCTGGCCTGTACCCCAGTTCTTGTATGCATAAATAAATAAATCTTCTTTAAAAAATTATTCATCAATCAATCCCAATTTATTTTTTCTAAACATACCATTTTGTTATTTCTAAGATCTGCTCCAACATGAGAGTTTTCATTGTTGCAGTTAATTGATTTACTTTCCACTATTGTATTCATCACTTTAGGAATGGTTGTCAATTGCAAGGGCTAAAATGGTGTAGGGACTATTTGGAAATGGGTGTTTTTAGTGGTTTCAGTGACATTCTTCAATATGTAGGGAAAATTTCTATACAAAGACTTATTCTAACCAAAATGTTAATAGTAATCTCATGTGAAAAACATTGGTCTACTCATAATAAATTATTCAGGAAACACACACATGCACAGGCACATGAACATGCAGACACACATCCTAGATTTGTAGAACTTGCCATGAAATATGAAACATCAAAAAGATGCTTCATGTTCTTCTACTAAGGTTGATTTCAAGTTATTAACATTGCATATAAAATATCTGTTCAATATGATTCCAGATGCCAAGAAATATGCCAAGGAAATTATATCATAGATAGTTTGCTCTAACTCTTTCAGAATTAAGTATATAAAACAAATTCAAAATGCTGATTATTTTTATCAGAGGATGGGAACTGAGATCAGGGAGGGAAATTAAAAGTTAACTTAGATTATTGTTTTATTATGAGATAAGGAGAAGGTAATAATGTAAAAATAGTATGTGTGCATACACATAAAATTTCAACAAAACTTAAAGCATTGACAATTGTTATACCAGTTACACTATTTTGGGTGGAGATAGAAATCTGTATCATAAGTTGTCTTATCATCAATTTCTTTATATCTATTGAAAAACATGAAAAAGATGCTTCCCATTGAAAAGTGTATTTTTCCATCCCAAACTTTTCAAATTGAACTTAGCTATTTAGTCTACTAAATCCTGTTTATATTTTGCTTGAAATTTAAATTTCATGTATACAGTGGTAAGATTTAATGCCTTAATGTTATTCATTATAATAACGCCTTAACTAATGGCAGAAAATAATTTTGAAAATTTTCTGTTTTGACAATTTATATATTAGTCATCTACAGATTTCAAACTCTCATAATGGTAAGAAATTTTTTTTTATGATTTTTAATTTTGAATGAAATTTAACTTTGCATTCAAGATAACCATATGGAGAAGATTTAAAACACTTAAAAATGCAACATGTTTCACTAAAGAAACATGCCAAATGTGTTTTATATCTGATATCTTTGCATTAAATGTAATATTTGGTTCAAATAAAAATTTGTTTGAATTCTTAAATCAACTTAGATATGTGTTCATATAGTTCAGTAGAAATACACTGACTGACATAATCTGACATAATACTCTTTTAAGAAATTAGATTCCCAAAGTTAAATAATGAAACTTATATTTATATCCAATATTATCAAGATAAAACAATATGCTTTTGAATTTAGAGAACTATTTTTACCATGAGGAAAACATAGTGTTATGATAGAGAATACATGCCTTAATAGAGAAAACTGAAAATGTGACATTATAATGCCCCCTATTGTTTAAAATCAGGTATGCATCAGAAATAGTTCCCAAATAAAGTAAATGGACTTCTTTTGTAAACTATGGTGACTTTCAGAGGAGCCACAGACAGAAAAATAAAATTTGCCTGGACTCTTAAGAGACCATTTCCAGATAGTTTAAGATTTGACACTTGAATACTCTGTCCACAAAAAGGGAAATTCTAAGAGCTCCAAAAGATATAGATTAAAGTCAATTTTGTAACAAGTAAACTCATTTTATTTTATTAACATAAAATGCTTAAGTATTTATTATTTCATTGAAATAATGCCTCAATAGACATCATAACTGCCTCCAAATATTTAGCATCATACAAAAATAGCTAAAATGTACCCCAGAGGAAAGAGCATGATGTGATAGAAAGACTGGCCACTTGGTGGCAACATTTCACCATGTAAATGCAAATAAGCCAGAATTTGACCATGAAAATCCTCTCAATTTTCATTAAAAAAAAAGAAAAAGTGTTTAAAACATGGTGTAAATAACCACCCACTTTCCCTATAGTCTTTTACTACTTTTATAGTATGACCTTATTTTCTTTATAGTAAGGTAAATATTAACTAAAATCCTACTGGGTTTTATTATGAAGATACCAGTTTATTTTGTGGCCCAGTAAATCAAATTACACAGATGTAATCTGGGTCACACCTAAAATGTATACTTTATTTTTACCTTTTAAAATATTCTATTTAATGTAGACTTCAATGTATGAGGGTTTGTTCACTTTTCCCTTGGAATAATTACATATTATTAAAGACTGCTGTACAGTTCTCTCTCTAATCTATTCCAAATCTATGGCCCTGATCAACTACTCCCCAAAACCCTTCCCTATAGGGAGAATCCTACAGACACCTTCTGGACTCCACAGCTGTTCCTGGCATCCAAACTGCAAATAGCCCTAGGGCTGGAGGGAATCTGATTATGCTTTAGTGAAAACACCTAGAGAAGGGAAATAAGATATTCCATTTCTCTTGACAGCTGGACCCAAAGTGGTTTTCTCAGAGAATCTTCAATTTCAATGATATTAATTGCAATTGAACAATTAGGTGCATAAATTTAAAGGAACCATGAGTGTATAGTTGAGTAAATACTGATAAAAATGAAAACATGCAACATACATTTTCAAGTCACATATTTAACTGTATAGGTAGTGAAAGTTAAACATCTCGTATTTGGTAGCCTCATCACAAAATCCATGTATGCACTCACCCATAAAATAAACGGTGATAATCTGATCATTGGCAAAGAAATCTGATCAAAAAAATCTAATACTCTTAGAAATGAACCAACAACCTTGTGTTCATGTCTGGTCAGAGATTAGGGCCCCAATCCTCTCACAAATGGGTGACCAAAGCCATTAGAAAGAGTGAGGCAAGAAAAATAGCAATTCATTTTACAAATCAGCACTGCTTTTGGAAGAACCATTCGGCTACCACATACAAAATATTGACAAATATAGCAATATATCAGCTTTAAAAATGTTTATGTACTATCACTCAAATATAAGTTGGAAAAGATTCTTAGAAAAGTATTAAATTAAGTTGTGAGTTGCATGAGAATTAATAATGGCTCAATAAATACTCAAGATAGTAGTGCATTGCAAGAAAATCATTAGACATGAAATAACAAGTAACTAAGCTTCTTTGAAAATCAGTCAACCTTACATAATTATATACACATATATGTATATACAAGCACACACATACTGATTTGATACAGAGCACAAAATTAAGAAGACATTTTTAATAATTCATAAAATTATTTTACTCTGATCTTACTCTACCCGAGTCCCAAAACCTGTACTCCCAGAAAAAAATGACAGGACAAATTTAGTACAGTGATTCAAAGATAATCGAGAACCCCTTACATATTTGAAATATAATAGTATACTTTTTGGTTATCACTGATACTGTAAGTATTCCAAAAATAAAAATTTTTAATGAGGAAAATTTGTGTCATCAATAAACATTTTAATTCATAGGCAACCAATAATTAACATTACATGTTAACCTAATAACATGATTTGTAGAAATATGAACAACCCCACTTTTTATGCAGGACAAATAAAATTTAAAGAATTTAAAGACATGTTTTGTAGTAATTATCTGTTGTGTGGAGAAGATGGGAGAATATCATGAGCTTTGTATAGGAAAATGTTGCTTAGTAGTAATAAAACTATATGCATACAAACATGGTTATACTTATCACCAATGTACTACTGTATATTTACTATGTACTTACTAATGTACATTTCCAAATAATAATTATACAATTTATAATTTATATTTTTATTCTATAAAAATGAACAGTACCTGCAGCTTATAAATGACTTCATATAATTGCTCTGAAATCTCAAAATATATGCTAATTAATTTTGTCTCCATAGCACATGCTTCTCACCACTTGGTGACTATATTATAAAAGTCACCCCCTGCCTTATTTTTCCCCTCCTTAATTTTTAAATTATGAATTTTTGTATCACTATATTATGAATATTTGTATCATGTAAAAAAGCAAAACTAAAATGCTCAAAGTGATTACATGTTCATTTCTAACCAACTATTGCCATTACAGGTATCAAAGCACTGCCTGGTTTATGTTGGAGTTACTGAACATTGACAATAACAGCAGAATTTTCATGGTAACCTAGGAACTCTAAAACATCTACCCTTGAATTTAGACAATTTGATAAGCTGTCTAACATTTACACTATATGTGAAGGATGCACGGATTTTGGGAAGCTGACAGAGAACTCAATTCCCCTGTTGAATACCATCTAGACTAAATTATCCAATGTTCATAACTGATATTTACCATCTCAATTCTGAGTCACTGCATCACATATGGCATGTATACAAAAGGACTTTTCTTTTAAAGCTATTTCTTCTCATCAAAAAGATTATCTTTAAAGCCTGAGTATATCCTTTTATAATACAGAAATAGATAGGATATATGGCAATTAAATGAACAGACCTAGAGAAAATTTAAGCTTTGAAAGAAACAAATTCACCTCTATTCTATACATATATCATGTATTTATTTATTTGTATACAAGTGTTACTTCAGTAGTTGGATGTTAAATTAATTATTCTTTCTAATTAAACTTTCTCATGAATCATCCTATACTGTATCAGACAAGGTAGTCATGAAAAGTGTATATGAAAATAATAAAGTATCTACTTGGGGGAAACATGAATTTGGAGGGGCATCATAAGATGTTTGTGGTCCAGTTGATTCAGACATTTGTAGTTAATGAGCACTAGATACATTTTTTTATTTCCTTTTTATTCCTCCATTGCATCTAGTATTTCTTCACATATTATTTGTTCATAGTTAAAATTTCTAAGCCAAATATTTATATATTTCTTAGTAATTATTATACTTAGAGAAGATTTTTCAGACTAATTTTTTTCCAATTATTTCATTATGTAATTTAAGTTAAAGATGATACTAAAATAGCACTTCACAATATGAAAAAAAATACAGATAATTGGGAAGAGTCGAGGAAACCTGTATAATAGGGAAATTCCCCTAATAATTCTGCTACAACCTATAATTGTTTTTCATTAGTAATTCACAAAAAAGATATGACTTTATTTCCATTCAGCATGAAGTAGTCTATTATTAAAAAAAATTAGGTATTTATTCTTAAAGTTTGCTGACTAACATAATATCACCAATAGGGTGGCTTGTCAAATTGTCGACTCTGCAATGACTTTAGTAGAAATTTGTCCAGGTTCATTCAGTGATTGTTTTCGCAGTACCTAAACTTCTACCTTCAGTTGAAGTTCCAAGCTGATAACAAAAGTTAATAATTTTTTCCAACTTTAAAAGAGGAGTTAAAGTTCTGCTCAATTTGATGAGTGATGATCTTAAAATAATCAGATTTCATAGAAGAGTATGTAAAAGTCTGTGAGGATGATTCAAAGATAAACAAGAAAAAACAGGTCTTTAGAGAGAACTGCCAGAGAGGGTAAAGCAATCTCCCCTGCCCTACAAGAAGGTGAAAAGAGTTTCCATCTCATCTTAAAGTAAGTTGGAGGATAACATTTGGAGAGCTAGATTTGGGTTTCATGGAGTTCTGGAGCTGAGGCTTAATTCTCAGCTGGAGTTATAAGGAAGTAAAATATCCAGTATGTGACAGCTTGTCGTGTGGAATGATGGGTGGAAGCAAGCAAAGGCACAGATGTGTTTTCTATAGGTTACACTGACCCAGGGGAATCTCCAGTTGTTGGAACATTAATTGTTTTTGAAAGGATCAAGAAGGAAAGCTTGAATTGTTCTTGGGTATAGAAACTCAAAGAGTCAAAGTAATGAAGGAAGAATAAACTTTCTACTATCTATGTTGGTATTCCACCAATAAATACACAAATTCATCTCATGCATTTTGATTTTGAATTCTTAGGGATTGAATTTTAAGTTGAAATTTGTATTATAGCTATTGAAATATATGATGATTTAAAAAGTCAAATATACAAGACAATATACAGTTATTTAAGTCAAGTTGTCAGTCTCCCCTTGGTCCTGCTACTACATTTAGATAGAAGATACAGATGATAGGAGGGTAGATAGATGACTGATAGACAGTAGGTACATAGATACATACATGGATTAATAGAGAGACACACAGATATTTGATCATATATTAATAAATATGAATATACACAAACATTTTGTCATCTATATGAAGATACATACATAATACAGAAAGATTCTACAGTTATATTGAACTTCATTATATGAATATACCATAGTTTATTCAACCAATTCCTGATTGAAAAATATTTGGTGATTTGTTTGTTGTTGTTTTTCCCATTATAAATAAAAGGTGGACTTTAGAACATACCCAGAGAAGGTAGAGACATGAGTCTGAAACTACACACAAAACAACCTGTAAGAATTTGAAGGCCATAGTAAGGATTTGGGGCTTATTCTAAGGACATCCTTAAGTCATTGCAGAGAACTCACATAATGTGATATTGGCTTACTTCGGTGCTGCCATATGAATCGAAAAAATAGCTCTCTGATCAAAAATTCATTTAAAATCATGAAGTTTATGCTTTACATACACTGAAGCCTGAAATTTAAAATAATTTCCTGGAAGAATGGACTGATATAGCCAACAAGTCTGCATGATACTTCAAAAAAGAATTCCAAATAAACATTGATATTGTATTGTCTGGTCTCAGTGCAAATATTTACTTAACATATTTAGAGTATATGGAAATTCCCATACGATACACAAATTATTATTTAAAGGTAAAGAATAACATCTCTACAAATACAAAGACTGAAGTTTGAAATAGCTTGAGAATCCTTGATCTTATTTCAGTTTTCAGAATTTATAAAATAATTTTCAAAGTCATGTTATTAACTCTCCTGTAGTACTAAACATTATTTAATTAACACAATTACAGTTGATGTAGTTAAGCAGTAATATTTCTCTCCCCACCTCCAGAGTATCTAATTTTTACTATTATTCTAAATTTTAATTTTAAATGAAATTTTACATTATTTGTTTTACAGCAATTTATGGGATTCAGAAATATTGTATTACACCTATTCAGATAGGTGCCTAGTCCATACCCACCACCAAGACAATTAGAATCCCTCTATCATAGTCTGTTAAGCTCCTCCACACATAGCTCTCCAACCTCCCCCAATCTCCTCTGGTAACCTTAATTCCAATTTTATATACAGATTTCTAAGTTTTATTACTGGTGTGTTTTTTACTTAATTTATAGTTATTTTCACTGCATAGTTGTATGGATTTACTTTGCTGTGTCCAAAGTAAATATGAATAAATTCAAGTTTTCAGACTTAATAATAAATGTTAGAATTATTATCAATTAACCAAATACTGAGCTTCATAAATATTATACAAATTTTGAAAGAAAATATGCAGTGTCTCCAGGAAAGAGTCAGACTCTATTTTTTAATATTTATTTGAGTGACTTTAAAAATAGTTTACAAAGGATTTTTATTTCTTATTGTGCTTTCTTTTGCTTTGTAAAAAATGCTTAAAATCTCTTCATCCTTTTAGCACAGATAATAAATCCTGCTGGGATAACTGTATATAAAGTAAATGAACATTTATGCTATTACTACTAGTAATACAGAGAACTAAAGGAAAAGAGGATAAAGATGTGGAGAATAAAAGCAGGAGTAAGAGAAGGAGGAAAAAGAGGAATTCAAAGAAGAGAAAAATAAAAATCTATTTTGAGCCCTTAGCATATGCGAGTTGCTGTGTTAAGTCACTTTAGTAAGAAATTTTCATTTTGATACTTGCATGTTGTTGTCTGATACATCTAGAACTGCTATCAGTTTTTTTAGATTTATTTAATTATATTTGACATTATTTGTAGTCCACAGGGCATTCCCACCACCATTTCTCCTGTGCACCATCACCTCAGACCCTTGTGCTCTTTATGCCCTCATCCCAGTCTCTTCCCCACTCTCCCCCCAATGATCCCTTTGGTTTATCTTTGACCTTTTGCTCTTATTGTGTTTTTTGCTTATCTGTTTGCTTGTTTGTTTTTGGCTGTAATTGCTTATTTCCTAGAGCTCTTTTCTTATTTTTTTGTATTGATTTTCCTTTAGATTCCTCCTAAAAATGAAGCCATCCAATATTTTTCTCTTGCCTTCTGACTTGTTTCACTTAGTATAATTCCTTCTAAATCTATCCATGTTTCTATAAATGATTCTAGTTTATGATTTTTGATTACTGAATAGTATTCCATTGTGTATATGTACCACATTTTCTTGATCCAGTCCTCTATTTTGGGGCATTTGAATTGTTTCCAGGTCTTACCAATTTTAAATAGTGCTGCAATAAATATGGGGGTAGAGGTATTCTTTTGGATTGGTGTTTTTGTGTCCTTTGGGTAGATCCCTAGGATTGGAATTGCTGGGTTATATGGTAATTCTATTTTTAGTAGATTGAGAAACCTCCATATGACCTTCCATAGTGGTTGGACTAACTTGCATTCCCACCAGCAATGTAGTCGAGTTCCTTTTCTCCACATCCTCGCCAACATTTGCCGTTCTTGGTTTTTATAATATGTGCCATTCTTAAGGGTGTAAGGTGATATCTCATTGTGGCTTTAATTTGCATTTCCCTGATTATGCGAGATGTTGAGCATTTTCTCATGTGCCTGTTGGCCATGTGCATGTCCTCTTTGGAGAAGTGTATTTCAAGCTTGTCTGCCCATTTTATGATTGCGTTTTTTACTTTGTTTTTCTTCAGTCTTGAGAGTAAAACTGCTATCAATTTAACAGTGTAGACATTTTTAAGGAATTTGCCCACAAATCCCACAGCTAATCACAAAGTTATGAATCCAGGTTTGATTCAAAAAGGAATTTACAAACCAGCAGGCTGTGGTAATATTTATTATATAGTAAAAATTTGTTTTGTCTTATTACATAAATAAAATAAATTTCAGAAATTCAAAAATTGGAATAATTATATGTTCAAAAACATATTTCAAACATATGAAGTAAGGTAAGGAGATGGGTTTTGTGCTGCTGACAGCTGTCTGTGTCAGAAATGGCACATGGACAGTGGCAAAGGCTGGGCAGGAGAGCAGGGGGCAGGAGTCACCTTAATTCTCATTTCAGTCAGACTTCATTTTGGAACATTTTAGTAGTTAAGATTGTCATTGCAGAAAAATATTACACTCACAAATAATTGAAGTCCTATCATCTTAAGGGCTGTTTTCATCTTAAAACTATGCACATACTGTGCCTCGTGGTAGAGAAAACTGCCATGTTTGCCAGCAGTTCTAGCCTAGAGAAGATCTGAAGTTTTCTAGGCGAGTTCTTTAGAAACAGTATGATGAGTAAAAGGAAATTAGGTCTTCATCTAATCACTGAATTCTCACTGTTGAATTAAGTAACCTTCTGTTGTGGGAATAGTTATAATCAGTACTCATCTCTGTTTTCTGTAATTATGTCATTTAAATTGTTTGAAAATGTTTTTTGCCTGTAAAATTAATCTAACCTGCCTCTAAAAACTATAATAAAATAAAATATATTCTACTTTCTCTTAAAGATCAGAAGATTGGAACTCCAGGCTATGATCACTGTAGCTGCAAACAATTGGAACTAATCAGTGACAACCCCCAAGAAAGAATATTCTCTTATGGCTTCTCACTGACTCTGAGAGCTCATTGCTCTTGCTTGTCTGTGGACACCTAACACACTCATTTAGTGTTGCTGCCATGCCCTTGTATGTGTTTTCATGTGTGGCTCCTGTCCAAATATCAATGCTCCCAGCCATCACACTAGGTTGCCGTTATTTTCATCCATCCTACCTTCTTTTAAAATGACAAACATAAAAATTCAGTATCTGAATGTGCATCTGGAAAAACTGGAAATTTGGAAATCACTCTTTAACTTTAGCTTACCTCTTCTGGGTTAATGCAGTTTCTTCATTTGACAGATTACAAAGGTCAATCCAAAAAGTACATCAAGGCTAATTTTGCCAAAAAGCCTTGGCAATTTTATCTTCTTATTCTTGCATTTTGAAGAGACAATACTATGTTGTAGCACATGGAAAGGCAGGTTGGATATCATCTACATTGTACCCTATTTACTGAATACTCAGTTTTTTCTCCTTATCTTTTTTTTCTGTTAG
The DNA here is from genome assembly GCA_019455555.1 of Galemys pyrenaicus. Classification (NCBI taxonomy): domain Eukaryota; kingdom Metazoa; phylum Chordata; class Mammalia; order Eulipotyphla; family Talpidae; genus Galemys; species Galemys pyrenaicus. The sequence continues at coordinate 16,778,647 of JAGFMF010011830.1, forward strand.
TATTTTTTAAATTTATATATATTTGTTTTTTTTATGTTTTTGTTAGTCAAAGCCCCTAACAGTTTTTTATTAACATTTTTTATTTATATATATTTGACATCAATTGTAATCCCCATGTATTTCCCATCACCATATCACCAGTGTCTCCTTATCTTTTAAGACTCAATTGAGGCATTATGTTTAGTATATTTATCTCCAGTTGTGAAATGACTGGCTTCATTGTCCACAATCTTGTAAGTGTACTATAACTATAGACAAGGAGTCTTATATGAAAAAAAATTAAGAAAATAAAAGCACAATAATATTAACAAGGAGGCTAACTTAGAATAGCAGTGTAAACTGAAAATAAACATTGACTATATAACAGTAATAGTCATAAGTGGCTTTGAAGGTCATTCCTAAAGGAAAATCTTCCCTATGATCATAGTTGCAAGAAGTGCACTATTTCATATATTTTGTGTGAGAAGTAAAAAGTGATAATCTGTATTAATTCCTTGACAATAGTCAATAACCTGAACTTCTGGTCATGGGACTAGAAACCAGAGGACTGAAAGCTAAGAAGTATGGGGTAAAGGCATATATATATATATATATACACATACATATGTGGACATAAGGAGTGGACATAAAGTGTGAATAGTGTGAATACTTTTGTAGCAGTTTTCATGCCCACCAGAAAAACATGCACCATTGAAAAGAGACTATACAACCAAGTAGACAAATTACATGGCCAAAGGACATTACCAAATCTAATCATTAATAATGCCAGATGTAGCCCAAAAGGCACATTAATGGACAGTCACAAATAGAGGCACTATATGGACACAACAGTGTTGACTCTCACCAAGTGCTAATACTTCTAAATTTATAACTATCTCAGCAACAGAGGCTAGTTCTATATATCTGACTGCTGAAAAACAGTTATCTGTTTCCTCTGATATGTCTGCATGTTTTACTAGCAGAGGTTGCTAGCTCAGGACAATCATTTCAAGGACATTTGTATTGATTAGTCTTGGAAGATAGAAATCATGTCTTCCTTTAGCACAAAGTATAGGTTTGTGTCCTATCTGGTGTAATAATGATAACACTTCCCTCCAGGAAAAGACACAAGCTTAATTCCCATTAAAAAATAACTGGGTTCCCTTAGAGTGTGGTTCCTGTTTTGTTGTTCAACTCACTGTACATGCATTTCTCTTCACAAACCTTTTAGGAATTGGAGGTGAGAAAACTAGCATAAAATTGATGAGACATTAGTAACTGTCATTTCTATACATAACTAACTTCCGTTGTCATCAAGGGTCTGTTGTTTTCTGCCGAAATCTATGAAATTCTTCCCAGATACCAGCAAACAGAAGCAGAACCTATCATACTAACAGTGGTAATTGATTCTAAGAAGAGGGGGGAAATAGGGCTACTTTTATAGAATCAGGAGCAGGAAGTAACATACGTTGAACCCAAGTTAATTAACCTCATGATACTCCCTTGCCCATTGAACATATCTTGCAGTCAGACCTGAGCGGGTCATGATTATCAAGTATCTAAATCCTTAGAAATGAAAGTTCACATTACGTACCATGCTCCAGGTATACTGAGGTGATACCTGAGAACAAGGGAAATTTAGAATGGATTATGCAGGAAAGAAAGGATGAGTGCCACATGTAGATCAAGAACAGCTACAGTAACTGAGGATGTAGCTGAATCCACCTTTGTCTCTGTTTTAAGTTTCCTGCCTGAAAGACAGATATGTAGGAGTCAGTCTGGAAAAATAAATGTGTGTAGAACAAGATTGTGACAGTCATGAAAATGCATCATGGAGATTTCTTTCCAAAGGAAGTATAACTGAATGAAGGTCTAATTGCTGCATTTGGGATTCACTAATATAATTTGCTGAAGTGATATTTGCCACGCACTGCTTCCAGCCTAAGACTGAACACAAAAAGAACTACTCTGAATGGTGAATTTAGCTCAAGTACTCCTGATTGCCTTGGTTAAAACATTCTTCAAATTGCAATATAAGACTCACTTTTTCTCCTCTTCATCAAGGGGTCAGAACTGCATTATAGTTCCAAAGACTATCCCTACTTTCTCCAGCTCCTTCCTATTTGTCTCTCTTGTTCATTTATTCTTGAACATCTAACTCCATCATGGTGGCTGCCCCTATAGCACAGAAGTTAGGAAAGTTATTTATTGAAACAAGGACATCAATAATAAGACTTTATATCAAGTAAGCCAGTACTGATGTTTTCAAGAGTGATCTTCACTGGATCTCATGATAAAGTCATCATTAATTATATTATCAATATTATGTTAGAAATATATACAAAATATCCTGAGTTGTCTACCATATCAATATTCAATAGTATAGAATTGGCATTTTATTGTGATATTGTTGAGATCAGAGCAATATTAAAATTTCTGTGATCAAAAGAAATGCCTTCAATCATTATTTTGAATGGATTTGGAAGTTACATTTTGTTGTGAGCTTGATAATGTTTCTTAATTAATTGGACTGGAAATTACAAGGCAAGCTTATAAGTACTGATAAAAGTTTAATGTGCAAAGCATATTACAGGAAAGTCAATTCAATGACAAAAATATTGTTTGAACTATATGTACTGTTAAAGTACTTTATGTACTCTCTTAGTTGTCAAAAGTTAAGATAAAAAGAAATATTTACATTACCAAATAACTTTGACAGAGATACGATTTTCAGACTCAAACTAAAATTTCAATTGTTTCTTTCTTTCTTTTACACTTTGATTAAACACTTTAAGTTCCAAGAAAATTTTCCTTTTCCAAAGTTCATTTAATTGGGTAAGTGAGGAAATTTCACATAACTTTCAATCAGAAGTAAATAATCTAAAATGCATTGATATACCATAATTAAATATTTAGAGAATCTAACAAGATGAGTTAATATCAGTATTTGATAGTATTTATATTTGTGGGTAGCTATTTTAAAAGGTAAAACATAAAATCTCATTATAGATAAGCACTGACATGTGAAAATTTTATTTTCCTGATCAATTTTGAAACCTATTCAATGAAATATTCTTAAAAGAATTCTTCTCATTTAAAATTTACCTTAAATTGTGTTTTTTTTCTTTTTCAGGGATTCATCAGCTTGCCAACTTTTTATTGCCAATTAATAGTTCAAGAAAGGATATTAAACATATGCACAATTATAATTGCTATATCTTAAAAGAAATTATTACAATTCCAAAAAAGTGGGAAGGGAATACTTTTCAGAATAGAAGACAGTCTTGAATTGCATAAACAACTTTTTGTGGAAAAACTCACATTAATCTCATTTTGAAATTTTGTCCTAGACAGGAAGCACTAAGTATTAGGAAAAATTGTCTGCCACAAGTTTAGAATGTCTTTAAGTCTACACTAGATTTTTCATATAAATCCTTTCAAATCCAAAAAATGCGGTTGGATGTCTCTCCACAGTGTCTCAGAGACCCCTGTGTAAGACCCTATCATAATCCTCATCACCTCCATTTGATTGTTCTCCAGTGTGAACTCTTCAACTATTCTAGAATATTTTGATCTGCCTTAGTATCCCAAAGCCTTGAACATTTTAAGTCCACAGAAAATACCCAATAAAGATTTGAAGCAATTCAATTTATCAATCTTACTAGCAGATTGTTTGTTTTGAATAGAGTCAGAGACAGATTTTGAAGTCAAAAATTATAGTATGCATAAATAATAGAGAAAGCATACACATTAAGAATCATTTTATTTAGTACAGGGTTTCTTGGATTTTTTTTTCTCCTTTTGTGTTAACAGGGAGTGAACCACATTTGCCTTTACTTGTTCCTTACCTTGACCGACTATGCCTTTCCAACTCTAGCTGTGAACTAACCAAATGATATTCTGCTTTGTGACTCTGTAGATTATTGGGCAATCTCTGTTTTTCTAGTCTTCTAAATGACCTACCCTGAATTTTAGAGTTTTCTTATGTTTTTAACCTACTCTGATATACTGGATGCTTTGCTTTGTAAACAAGAATGGATAGCAAACATATATTCCTAATGATAATGCTTCTTAGTTTTCTTCAACTTCTATTAATATATACTTATTAAATTTATTTATGTCTAATTAAAGTAGTATTTGGGAACTCCCATCAATTACCACCATGGTACAACAACCAGCAAATCATCCATAGTTCACCACTATAGTCCACTATGCTTCCTTCCCTCTTTGTTTTTATCCCTCCACCTCCCCCTTTTCCCCCTTGATGCTCCAGTTCTGTCGCCAGCTTTCAAGATTTAGTTTTTAAGCTTATCTTTATCTGACTCTTAGTTTAGTTACATTATATTTCACATATCAGTGACAAAATCCAGTATTTATCTTTATCCTTTGACTTATTTCACTTAGTATTATCCCTTCTAACTCCATCCATTTTGCTACAAATGTTTTCTCTTTTGTTATTTAAAATCTCCATAATGGTCTCAATTTTGTGCTTTTACCCATAAAACCTAAAATATTTATTACCCAATCCTTTACAGTATAGGTTATCAGTATAAAACTTAAAAACAGAAACAATATGAAAAATCTTTACTTTTTGTATTTTGATACTGATTGTATATACTTCATTTTTCAGAGTTCTATTTGAGAATAATTATATTATGGCTTCAAATGCAAATATCCATGAAACAAAACATATATGTAAGTGAGAATGTTACATGAGGAGCATTAGAGCAGTGCTGGTCATATTTTCACAGTCTAGTTCCCCTAATCCTATAGAGTCTGAAGCCATTATTTATAGCTTCACATATGATATAATTAATAGAAATTGTATTATATGCTCTTTATGGTAGTACTCTTAATATGATAATTGATGTCCCATTCTGTTCTGTTAATTATGCTGCTACCTAAAAACAAAATTGATATATTTAAGGTAAGTTTAAAATACAATGTTACAATAGAAATCTGTGGTAGAGTACCTGACTGCAGAAATTATGTGTTTGGGAAGACTAGGGAGTCATTTACAAAATTAACCACCTTGTTTCCTTACACTCTGTGGATCATCAGAAAAACGCTGAGAATGAGATAAATATGTGGTTTATACTCAGCGGAAGTTTAATAATAAAATATGTTAAATGAACATGTGCTCACATTGGTACTTCAAAAATATGATGTTTGAACAATGGCAGCACTAATAATGAAGCTTTTGAAAAATACGCACAACCAAAATAAAGCTTTAAATTAAAAATAATATATAACTCTTCTGAATGGAATTTCAAGACTGTTATTAAAAGTGCAAAACAAATTAGATTGAGATTGTTAATGCTCCTTTTATTATTTTAGAAGATAAATGCTTTGTTAGGATTAAATTCATCTTCAATTTATCCCTTCAGCATGCTAATTAATAGAACCGGATCATGGATTTGTTAATTAAAATAAGATACCTCAGGGAATTGAAATTAATTTTGATGTCCTAATAGATATCCTTATATCAATAAATCTCCCAGATGTTTTGTCAGCATTATAAGAAAGTAGATAAAGGCATTTTTGTTTGACTGGCAAAAGTGAGAGGGAATTGTCCATTTTACACTGATCACAATGTTCGAGGTAGATTAATGTAGTTTTTCATTAAGACTAATCTTCGTGTTTATGTCGGAAATTTCAAAAAAGGTTTTCAACACTATATATCTAAGTCATTTGTTCAAATGTGATCCAGTTTAATAGTCACTGTAAGCTATAACCATCTGGCAGATGTTTTCTAGTCTATGTGAAATGAGTTGAGGGGCTCATTTCTATTTCTATTGAACACATGTCCAGGTCACCAGAAATACCACCACAATTTGCACCCTAATTAGCAACCTCAAGCATGGTGCGGGTTGCATGGTAATAGAACATGAGCTAGCCTCCAGATTTGGAAACGAATCTATTCAGATACAAATAGAAATGCCCCTTTAGGGTCACCATCAGAAGGGCTTGCATTTTTGTGAAGTATATATTTCAAAAACAAAAAGACTTTTATATTTGGTTTAAGGTATTCATTTAAATGTAAACCAAAATTTGTCTTTCTTACTAAAATTTAAGATATAATACAGAGCAAAGATTATGCCATTATGGTAATCAAATTTAGGAGAATACAGACTGCTCTGAGAATTTGTTAAAAATGACGGTGAATTAATATGTGCATATACCAATATTTGAGCAAAATATCAAAGATGTTACAGAATATCTGACTACAACGCTAATAAAAGATTTTAGGAATTTTGATACAAATTTTTCATAACAATGAGCAGTTTGAAATCAATAAAGTTTTTTTTAATTACACTAATAAGCCTAATAGAATTCACAGCAACTTTTAAAGAATAAAAACATAAATAAAATTCTCACCTTTTTCAAAATCTAGTTGGAATATCAGTAAAAACAATTAAAATCCTTTTATAAGTAGCTTTTTAAAAAATTGTTTAAAACATTGTATATGTTAGTGTTGTAGGTTCATACCTTTTCAAATGTATGATACCACGTCACACCATTATGGCACACATAATCCTCCACCATAGACCATTGGATCCCCTTCAAATTTTGTTCTCCACCTTCCTTCTCCCAGTCTGAAAAAATCTAAGATTTACAGTCATTTTACAGTATGTTTTGGATTTGGTTTTATCTGACACTTTCTTTTGTTTTTCTGTATCCCACATCTTTTCATTTTAATGATTATTTTGCTGAATAGAAGTTTTTTAGTTTGATGTAATTCCATTTGTTTAGTTCTGCTTTCTTCCCTTTACTGTTGAAATTGAGTCCTCATATATATGTATGAACACAACACGGAGTGTTTTTCCTGTGTTTTCCTTACGTATTTTATGGTTTCAGGTCTTATATCCAAGTCTTTTATCCATTATGAGTACGTTTTTATTGACGGTGTGAGATAGTACTCTCATTTATTCAATCCAAAAGCAGATAATATTTTTTTCATTTCTTTGTGTCTTCTGTTTCTTTTAGTGAAAGTTTTATTGATTTTTTTCTTGTTGTTTGCATATAGGGATGCAATTGATCTTGGTATATTGATTTTGTAACCTGCCACTTTTCTTTTGTTCTAGTAGACTTTTAGAAAAAGAATACTACATCTTCTTTCCCAGTCTAACACACTTTATATCTTTCTCCTGCCTATTTGCTCTAACTAGAACCAACAATACTATTTTGAAAAGTAGTGGTGCACATAAACAACTGTATCTTGTATGTAATCTTAGAGAAAAAACTTACAGTTGCTCATGATTTAATGGGATGTTGAGTGTGGGTATGTTGTATGTGGCCTTTATAAAATTGAGTTATGTTCTTCTATGCTCATTTGGGAAAGCTTTTATGACAAATGCATGTTGAATCTTGTTGAGTGCTTCTCTGTATCTATTATATTATCAAGTGATTTTTATCTTTCCTTTTGTATATGTGTTACATTGATTGAATTTTGGATGTTGAACCATCTTGGCATACCTTAATTTAAACTGCTTGGTCATATAATATGAGCATGGTCAAATATAAACATATAATTTATTGTTGAGTTTGGTTTGGTAAGGTCTGTTGAGGAGTTTTTCATCTATGATCATCAGAGATATTGGCATATAGCTTTCTTTTTTTATGCCTTTGTTTATTTTGGTATGAAAGAAATGTTGAACTCGTTTTCAGATGCATCCCCACTTCCTCAAAATTTTGGAAGAGTTTAAGAAGATTAGAAATTAATTTCTATTTGAAGGTTTGGTAGATCTTGGGAAACTGTTTATACTGGAATTTTCTTTTTCGGAGATGTTTACAGTTTTAATTTTTGCCTTAATTGGTTTGTTAAGTTTTATTATTTTCCTAATTCAGTATCAGAAGGTTGTATGTCTAATAATTTGTTCATTTCTTTTAGATCAATTTGTTGATATATAGATGTTTTTGCTACTAATTTTATGATCCTCTGTATTTCTAAGATACCTATTGTTACTTCTCTTTCATTTCTGGTTTTATTTATTAGAATTCCCTTTTTTAAGGAGTCTGACTGTAGGTGTGCTCATTTTGTATGTTTTTACAAAGAACCAGCTTTTGATTACATCCAGATTTGGGATTGTCATTACTACTTATTTCTGCTCTTTATTATTACTTCCTTTCTACTGTGTCTTTGCAGATTTTTTTCCCCTAGTTCCTTAAAGAGTAAGGTAATTATTTGACTTTTATTTGATTCTTCATGAAGACCTCCATTGCTTTTTGCTTCCCTATTAATACTAATTTTACTGTGTTTTATAGGTTCTGGTAGTTCATGCCTTCATTTCATTCACCTCCATATACATTTTTCTTTAAATTTTTCCTTTGATTTTCTCAGCAACCACAAAGACATTCAAGGAGTATACATTGTTCGGTCTCAACATGTTAGTGGTTATTTCTGCTTTCTTTTTTGTGACTGGTATCTAGTTTGGTACCATTTTAAGCAGAGAAGTCACTTTATATCACTTCAGGAGCCATGTACTTATTGATACATTTTTATGGTCCAAATTACGATCTATGTTGAAAATGGTCCATGTGCACTTGAGAGGAATGTGTATTCAGCTTTTCTCATATGCAGTGCCTTATGAATGTTTATTAAATCTATGTAAACTACTTCATTTAAGATTATTTTCCCTTGTTGATATTTTATCTGGCTGAGATGCACATGGGTTGTGACTCCTACATCTATTATGTTGTTGCCAATGTCTATTTTCAGATTTGTTGATAAATTTGTATATTTTAGTGTTCTTTCATTTGGTGCATATGTATATAAAATGAGTGTTAATATCTTTCTGATGTATTGGTCCCTTAGTCATTAAATAGTGCCCATCCCTATTATTTTTTTCTGCATAAAGTCTATTGTATATGTCTCTCCTTTCTTGGATTCTTTCCATTAGTAGAATTGTTTTCCAAACATTTACTTTGAGCCTATGGTTATCTTTGGAACTTGAATTAACTGGAGCAGTAGAAAGTTGTGGTTTGTTTTCTGATTCAACCAGTTACTCTGTGACTTTTGATTAAGAGTTCCATAGATATACAATTTAAGTTGATTAAATATGAGGATCAGTTACTGCCACTTTAGGTACCTTATCTATTAACTATACTGTTTTTTTTTTAATTTTATATATCTTTAATTTAGATTTTTTTTCAACATTTCTTATGGTAGTGTTGGCAAACTCCTTCGGTTTCAGTTTGTCTGGGATGACCTTTATTCCCCCCTCACAGCTGAAATAGAATCTTTCAAGATGTAAGATTTTTGGTTTGCATTTTTTCTCTCTTGGTATTTGAATACATCAGGTTATTCTTTCCTTGCTTATTAAAGGCATCCCTCAAGAAGTCTATGAGAGCCTCAGGGGAGTAGTTTAGGCTATTGCACGCCCCCATTCCCCCCCAGCTACATTCGATGTTCTTTTTTTCTTGAATTACTGAAAGTTTCATGACTGTTTTGTGGTGTAGGTCTTGTTATTTTTGGCTAGTCAGTTCAATCCCTGGGTTTGAGACATTTATTTCTACAATTAAAAAATATTTTTTTCTGTTTCTTTTTTCTTTCTTTCCCCCTTTAACAATGTCCATTAGTCTTCCGTTGCTTTCACTAATGAATTCAGGTGATTCAAGAAGATTTTTTTCTTTGTATTTCTTTTCCCTCCATCTGGATCCTTTGTGCATTACCTAAATTTGAGGTTACCTATTTGATCTTCAATTTGTTCTATTCTGCTTAGCTTTCTTTTGAAATTTTATCTCTTCTATTGGCTATTTCATCTTATATCTCTAATATTATATTAATGGTTTGATGTCTGTTTTCTGTTCATTAATTTTATATATTACAGTGTTCATTATTTTTTGTTTTCTTCTATTTCTCAATTGCTTTATCATGAAAATTTCCAGCTCTGCATCTAGTATGACAATAAAATCTTCCATATCTTTGAAGTTATATTCTAGGAAATTTTTCTTTCTTTGTGATTACTATACCCTGGTTGTCTCAAGATGTCAAGTTCCAGTTTTTGTTTTTGTTTACCATCTGCCTGATTGGTGATTATATTTTATAGGTCTTAGAACTATAGACCATACATTTACCAAAATTTAACCTGCAGTTTACATGACTTCTACCATTTTATTCATAAATATCAAATACATATTTTGAAATACTGAGTTGAATGCTCCTTATGCTTGCAAAATAATTATGGAATTATGAAAATGAAACTCAAGATAGAAAACATGAATTTTCTTTTTACATCAAATGTATATGTTATTTATTTGGGCATATCTCATTTGAGAAAATCTACCACTTACATAAAAATACATTAAATTAGAAGGAAATGTAAACCAGAATTGTTACAGGGCAGGGAGAGGAGCACCCCAGAACCCCCAAACCTGCGCTCTCTGTATGGGTTCTGCCATCCACCACATTAAGACAAACATATAAAACATTTAATGGAAAGGAACTTTAATACAACTAGGGTACAATAAAGAAAGAACAAAGAACCTAGTTACTAAGTTAAGCATCCAAAGTTACCCATCAACTTGAGGGTAAAAGTCCAGCCAAACAGGATTGGCTCAAAGCAAGACCCAAAAGCCTGCCACACATCTAAAGGACCTTTCAGTAGAGACCCATAGAAAAGGGTCAGAAAGAGTCAGACAAATCTGGGAGGAAAAGAGCAAATTCACAATCAAGATGAAAGCTGCCATTGTTAAGCTCCCCACGGGTCTCTCACCCACATCTGTTCCAACCAGTCCAAGACCAAAAAGCAAGCACAGTTTCTTCAC
>JAGFMF010011830.1:16791180-16829971 GCA_019455555.1 Galemys pyrenaicus
TCCCCTCCCTGGCCGGCAGCAGGGATCGAACTCATGCTGCAATGGCTGAGGTTTGCTTCATAGTGCGTTGCTTAACCCACTGCGCCACCAGGGAGGCCCTAAACTCTGGAGATCTTTTACAACTCTTTATTGTTCTTTATTTCCCACCCCCCACCTTAATTGGTCTTCTAAGGAGCAACTTATAAAGGTCAATGTAACATTTTTCATATTCTATCTGGTTATAAAGAACATAAAATATGTGTTGGTGGGGATTAAGCACAGATGGTATATAAACCCTACTTCTAATTACTTATCTATATATATTTACAATAAAATTTTACAATTTCACATTCCTTCCTTGATGTTGTTTAATCTATGTCTACTTGAATTTAAAAACTGTTTTAATTGTAGAGTTCCCTCATGCACCAAGTGTGAAAATAGAAACTAATGAGCCCTAGGATAAAATTTTTGTGAGTCATACCTTTTTTATAAATATAAATGTTTTGAAACTGAAAACTATCACATAAGCACTTTTTTCTTTGTTTAAGCTAATAGATCATCTAATCATCTCCTTTCCTCTAGACCACTTAATATGATGGGATTCTGTGTGATCTCTTAGGGTCTCCTACTTCCCACTTTGATATTACCATTTTAGTTTAAAACAAGACACTCTTGGAAGTCCTGCCATTTTCAACAACATGTATGAAGCTTGAAGGCATTATGCTAAGTAATATTAATGGGATAAAGACTTATATCTTTGGATGTAGAATTTAAGTACAATGGTGACCACAAGAGGACAGGAGTGAGGAGAGTTCAGGAGATGTTTAAGGGTACATATTGTAAGTAGGAGGATATATAAATCTTCTAGAATTAATGTATAACATAGTGATAATATTCAACAATAGTGTATTTTAATATTCAAATTTGCTGAGACTAGATCATACTTTCCCTACCATTTAAAAATGTTAATTCTGTAATTTAATAAAGCTATTATCTAATGCTAAGAGATTTCAATACCCCATTCTCACCAATGGAAAAAAATCAATGAGATGAAAACAGGAATAATATAATTTTCAACAATGAATCAGACCATATATATATTTTTTTAAACATTTAACTAGACTTAAATAGGTGAGAAATATAAACGGTTGCTTTGGCAATGTATAAAAGGGCAACTATGTATACAAAACATTATTTGGTCAACTTTTATTAAATATTAAAATGCAATAAGGCAACTGTGTTTAAGACACTTGAAATCCACTTTCATGAGTGAACAGAACAGCCCAGCACCTGGCATATGTTGTTTATTACTCTTCTTCTCTAACTCTAAGCAACCAAAAAAGTCAATTAAAAAGGAATAGATCAGTGGTCTTCTAAAAACACCTCAAAGAGGTTGATTATGACTAAGGTATTTATTACTTACAATATAAACTTCTGAAAGAGAATACTAGCTTTTGAGGCTTTTCCATTATTATAAAGTATTTAATGGCTCACTGAAAGTGAGCCTGTTGAGGAATTACAGGTGTCATTTATTGCTTCAGCTGGCAGTGAAGTTGAGGGAGGAACCCCAAACCTGGCTGTCATATCACATGGGAAAATTGCTGGACCCTCCTCTTTGACTTCACTAAGCCTCCCCTCCCCACGACCACTCTCATGTTCTATGTAGCTAGTCCAGCCTAAGCCCAAAAGAGAAATAACTAAAAAGGCCATAAAAGGGATGATATCGGCTCTTAGTTTTCCATAGGTCTTATTCACAAAGACCAGTGGGGAAAAAAAGACGATGTTGGCTTACTAGCACTAAATCAACAGTGAGGAGAGTGACAGGAAATGACTCCTACGGTACATTAAACAAAGGTCATGTCACCTTGCTGCCCCTCCCAGAAAACCAGCCAGGATGTGGGTGCACCCAGGTGGGTGCTTGGAGCACCTCATGGCAGTGACAGTGGCAAGGGGTAGGGGCTACAACTCTGAAGTGACTGTCCAGCATGTCTCTCCACCTTCTCAATTCTTTCATTCACAATCCATTTTCCCTCTTACTCCGCCTTTGCCATTCTCATTCACTTTTCCCTTCTTTCCTCACCTTCCTCACTTCCTCTTTCTTCCTTCTTTTTTGACCATTCATTTACATCAGCCCTTTCTTCTCTAACTCTTCCTTGCATAAAGTAAGCAAATGTACACTGGAGATATAATACATGCCAAAAAACAGCCTAAGGACAAAGAAGGATCTATGCAAGAGTCCACTGGGCAACAAATATCTTCAATGGCAACAAGAGGGCTTCTAAAGCCATCATCTCTTCTGAGTCTCACCTTCCTGGGAGGCCACAAGGACATGTGATTGTTTACAAACCTAAGGCACAGAAGAAGGTTCAGTGATATGCCCAGCCCCTAACTAAGAAGAGAATCCAGATCTAATTCACAGTCTGAATTTGCTTCCATCATCATGAATCAGACCATATTAACTTAACTAACATCTGTAGGATTCTGCACCCCAGAAAAGCAGAATACACATTTTTCTCAAGTACATGGGAGATTCTCCAGGATTAACCACACATAAGACCAGAAGGCAAGAATCAGTAAATTCATAAAGATAGAAATCATTCAAAGTATATATTCTTATATCATAAAGGTATCAAAATAGGAATCAACTATAAAAAAATAGCTGGCAAATCCTCTAATATGTAGAATGAACAACACAATACTGAAAGATCAATGGGTCAATGAGGAAATCAAAGGAGGAACTAAAAACATACTTCAAGATAAAAGACATGAAGACACAACCTTCTAAAATTTATGGAGCATAAAAGCAGTATTAATCAGGAGGTGTATAGCAATATAGGCTCATATCAAGAAACAAGAAAAAGCCAAAATATGTAACCTCCTCTCTCATCTCAATTAACTAGGAAAAAAATTTAAAAAGTAGAGGATAAGAAATAATAAAAATTAAAGAACAAATAAATGAAATAGAAATAAAAATGACAGTCCAAGAAATCAATGAAACCTAAAATTAGTTCTCTGGAAAAAAAAAAGATGAACTTTAGTTAGACTCGCTAAATAAAAAAATGGAGAAAACTAAACTCAAATAAAAACTATCCATACGAAAAAGGAGATGTTACAACAGACATGGCGGATATCTACAGGGTAATAAGACAGTATCATGAACATTTATGCTTAAACAAGTCCAACAACCTGGATGAAATGGTCAAATTCTTCGAATTAGTCAATCATCTAAGACTGATTAAGGAAGAAGTAGAAAACCTAAACAAATAAAACTAACACAAGCAAGGAAATTGAAATAGTAAGTAACCCCATCCAAGAAAAACAAAACAAACAAACAAAAAACCTCTAGGACTAGATGGCTTCATAATTAAGTTTCACTGATCTTTCAAAGATGAATGAAAACATATCCTTCTCAAATTCTTTCAAAATATTGAGAGAGAATACTGCCAAACACATTTTATGGGAATAATATAACCCTAATATCAAAACAAACACAACAATACACAATAAAAGAAAACTACAGAACAATTTCCCTAATGAACACAGATATAAAACTCATCAAAATCTTAGCAAATCAAACCCAACAATGCATTATAAGGATTATATATCATGACTAGCTAGGATTTATACCATGAACACAAAGATGCTTCAATATCTGAAAGTCAATCTAATTCACCATTTCAAAAGAAAGATAAAAACTATATGACATATTAATAGATGTTATGAAAGCATTTGATACCATTCAACATATATTTATGATGAAAATCCTAGAAATACTATGGATAAATAGAAAATATCTTAACATAATAAAATCCACATAGGATAAATTCATAGCTAACATCATACTCAATGGGAAAAATTGAGAGCCTTTCTACTTTGTGTCTTCTATTTCTTTTAACAATTCTTATAGTTTTCCTTCTATAGGTCCATTACCTCCTTTGATAGGTTTATACCTAGGTATTTAATTTTTAAAATTAAATAAAAATTTTAAAAATTTAAAAAAGTAAAAGAAAAAGATATGCACTTTCACCAGTACTATTGTACTATTCAAGATAGTATTGAAAGCTCTAGCTAGAGCAATTAGAGAAAGATATAAAATGACTCCAAACTTGGAAGAAGTAAAACTATCATTATTTGCATATTGTATTATACACATATAACCCTAAAGACTCCAGGAAAAACTAATGAAAATAATAGAACAATTCAAAAAAGTAGCACATTATAAAATCATTACACAAAAATAAGTTGCCTTTTCATGTGGAAAGTGTGAGCTAAAAGAAGAAAAAAGAAAACCGTAACATCTACAATCACACCAAAAAATTAAATACCTAGGTGTAAACCTATCAAAGGAGGTGATGGACCTATAGAAGGAAAACTATAAGAATTGTTAAAAGAAATAGAAGACACAAAGAAATGGAAATATCTTCCCTGCTCATGGATTGGAAGAATCAGCATTGTCAAAATGGCCTTCCTACCCAAAACAATCTATATATTCAATATTCAATGTAATCCCAATAAAAATTTCAGTAGAATTCTTCAAAGAAGTAAAAAATTATTGAAACTCATATGGAACCAAAAAGAATCTTAATAAACAATTTTACAAAACAGAGGGAAAATGGTGATAGTATATATCCAGACTTCAAACTATAATATAAAACCATAATAGTTAAAACAGCATGGTATTGGAACAAAAACATACTCACAGACCAATGTAGCATAATTGAGACTTGAAATAAACCAACACCTATAGTATGGAGAGCTAATCCATGATAAAGGTGTGACAAATATATACTTAGACAAGAAAAGCTTCTTTCATAAATTGTGTTGGGAAAATTGGAATGTGCCACACAAAAAATGAAAGTAGACCATTCATTTACACCACACAAGAAAGTCAATTTAAAATGGATAAAACACATAGATGTAAGACCTGAAACTATAATATACATAGAAGAAAACATGGGTAAAACACTTCATAACATAAACTTCAGAGATATTTTTGCAGAATCAGCCCCAGCAGCAAGGAAAAGAGAATATAAGCAACAAATACTATATCAAACTAAAAAGTTCTGCACAGCAAAAGAGATTATAACTAATATTAAGAGATGTCATACTGAATGGGAAAAGAGAATAATGTACCATACATCTGTCAAGCAACTAACATCAAAGATCTCTATGGAGCTCATTCAACTCAACCAAAGAGAAAAGATAATCATAATAATGGGCAAAGAAACTAAATAGATATTTCTCCAAGGAATACAAACAGATGGTCAACAGGAACATGAAAAAAAATTTGTCATCACTTACCATCATGGAAATGGAAATAAAAACAACACTAGATATCATGTCATAACAGCAAGAATGGCCCATACTAAATAAACCAGAAGCAACATGTGCTAATTAGGGTGTGGAGGAAAATTAACACTTTCACATTGCTGCTGAGAATGCAAAGTGGTTATCTCCTATGGAAGGCAGTGTGGAGACTTCCAAAAGACTATACATGGATCTTCCATACAACATAGCATTTCCACCCTAGTTATATACCTGAAGGACAAAAAGCGCAATTAGAAAAGAAATTGAATTCTTATACTGATTGTAGCACTATTAATAAAAGTCAAGCTATAGCAACAACTTAAGTGTCCAAATGCATGAATGAATCAAGAAGATAAGGAATATATAATTGAAAACTACTCAGTAATCAAAAAAGATAAACTCATGCCATTTGAAGCAACAGAGATGGATCTGAAAGGGTTTATACTAAGCAAAATAAGCCAGAAAGATAAAGATCAATATTGCGTGGTATCATTTATATGTGGAATATAGAGAAATCAAACAAAGGATCACACAAAGACAAACTTTAAAACCAACCCCTGAAAGCAGACTATAGATCTGAGGCACCCAGTGTGGGAAGGGGATGGGGAGGATAATAGAGGATAAGATGAAAGCACAATGGATTATTGTGGAAGATTGTGGGTATTTTGGTAGTGGGAGTGCTATTGAGACTATATCTGAGTTGTTAGTCAAACACTACAAGGATGTAAAACAATGATGGTACTATTAAAAAAATTAGATATTTTAGATATTGAAAAATATTAGATATTTTTAGATCTAATATTAGTTACTTTCCTTAAGATATTTTTGATCAATTCTTCTTTATTAATTCTTTGCTACTCTCTATTCAGGTTAATGTATGTAACTTTAGTTAATTATGTAACTTTAGTTAATTATTTCTAGTAGCTGTTTGTTATTCTCAATGGATATTCACCAAATCTACTTAATTTCAAAATTTCAAAAAAGGAAACATTCTACACAAACACTTTTCTGTAATTTTTTTCCTTCACTTAATATTATTATGATAAATACACATCTTGTATACCTGTATTTATAGTTCATTCATTTTCATTTATGTATAATGTTATATAAGTATACAAATGTTAAACAATTTTATGAACATTTTGGTTCTCATTTTTGGTTCTAATGATCAGTGTTCTTACAGACACCTGTACATACTTTTCATGGTGACGATCCTGCCAATACCTGATCTTATCAGTCTTTTTAATTTTTGACATTTCACTAAGTGTATAATGGCATATCTCTTTATTTTCCTCTGCTAACTATTCAAGGTGAACACAGTACAGTAGATTTATATGGGTAGAAACTTGAAATATGTATCCCCATATTATAATGAAAGTATATTTTTAACCCAAAAATATACTCAATATAGTAAACAATAATTATCTGGAGGAAAGGAACTTGAATAATATTTTACCTTTCATTTATTGTTTTCCATATAATTTCAATTAGTTTTTCATATTAATGTGTTACTTTTACTTAAGATATACATTGAAAATTGTATTACCATTATTTGTAAGCACATATATGTAAGCAAACATGTAAGATTAGCAAACAACTTTTAATCTGTCACTAGCTATGTGTTTTACTTGATAAATTCACTAGGAATTCCAGATCCAATATGGTAACCACTAGTCAAGTGTGAATGTGGTTTACATGAAAAGTCAGTAGTGCACATGCTGAAGATATATTTGAAATAGTAAGTTAAATAAGATGTATTAGTTAATTTATTTTCACCTGTTTCTTATTTTAGGGTGTGTCTTAGAACATTTTAAATTACATATGTGACTCAAAATACATTTCTGTATTTCTGTCGACAACAGTGTACTGAAATCTAATAACACAAAAAAATGTAACTAAGGAGATTCCAAAAGGAAAAACAAAATTGTATTAAACATAAATTTATTTCACATTTTACAGACAGAAATTTTTCTAGTCATACCCAAATCACAAAAGCATACTTACAAAAAAGGCTTTAATTTCCACTCTTATTCACTGAAGCAGTGTTATACATCACACATAGCATCTAACCCACTTTGTAGCTACTTTTAGCAAAGCACACATTCAAAGACAATGATATTTTTTCAATGGCCTACTGTATAAATAGCATAAGAAATAAGCATTAAACATGCAATTTTGAGCATAATTTGACTCTAATGTACTTTGCCTATATATATATTTAATGCATATTTATTATAATAATTATCTCATTTTTTTAAAATTATGCATTTAAGGAAATCCAAGCTTATTTTCAATGCTGGAAATGAAAAGAAAATGTGTTGCAGAAAACAATTGGTGTCTAGCTGGCACTGAATTACAGCTGCACTAGCTGTGAATGACATGGCTGCTGTCAGTGAAGGCACTTGTATGCAGATCACTGCTGGGCTGTCAGCTGCAGCTGCTGAAAGGTTTGTTGCAGTATTTTGGTGGTAGCTGAAGATGCAGGCAGATGTTGGGAAGATGAAGTGACCATATTGAGCAAGGCACAAGGTAAATATATTTAAAATAATGGTAGAAATAAAGAGATTTTCAAAATGGTGAAGCAGTTCTTGGTGGAGAGAATTTGGAGTCCTGAAGATTTTTTAATGTCTTAATTCATTCTCTCCATCTACCTATAGCTCCAGTTTCCAGTCTCCCTCTCTCTCTCTCCCTTTCTCTCTTTCTCATTCCCTCTTTTCTTCTTCTTCCCTCCCTCCTTTTACCCTTTCCTCTCTCCCTCCCTCCCTTTCTTCCTCCCTCCTATCCTCCATAGCCCTTTTCCTCTAACTTTCAAATATATAAACACATAAAATACAGGATATTGAAATACTTGTACTATGTCATATGATGACTGAGTAAAGTTTTCTACTTGTAATTTTTGTTTATTTTTAAAACAATACTTTTAATTAACTATTGAAAATCTGTATATATATAATAGGTTTGGCAAGTGACAGAGGACTAAGACACAATAGCAATGAAGATTAGTTCAAAGAACTCAACTTTTTCTTACCTGAAGAAAATGTAAGAGGTTGACAATTTTAAAGCAATTTCTTTAAGCAAACACAACTTTTATTTCTGTTTGGGCTTTATAATTTACTATTTTGTCCATAGGATCACTGTGCACAAGACCCTATATTGAACATTTTCTATGTTATCTTGAAACTTTTTAGTTGAATGTGTTTTAGTCATATATATGTGTGTATGTATATATATAAAGCCAATTTTATCTTTCACACACTTAGTCTTCACTGTATCCAGAATTTGTTTCCTTTTTTTCTAGTCATTGGAGCAATATATCATTTTAAGTAGGTAGAAAGGGAATTAAAAATCCATCTTTTATTAGCAGTCAAGAAGAGTGATTCAGTTTATTACCTTTCATTATTTAAGAAAGAATATCTTATTTTGTCCTGTTTTGAAGTAACAGAGTACAGGAATATTAGACATGGATATGTGAAACAAAAATATGCTCATTTTAATGATATTTTACTGATTCTAATTAGTTTTTGCTTTCCAGGAAAAGAATAAGTTACATCATTTTATTTTCAAGAAGTAGAAACTAGCACATGATTTAAAAAATTAAAAGAACATTGTGTTCTTGATTTGTGATACTGCACAAGAATACAGATTCCCCCAGAGTGGAGGTCATGCCCGCATATTTCACTATGCTGCTTAATGCTATGCATATAGTAGAAGAGTAATAAATGTGTGTTTAATGAATGAATGATATTATCAGATTAGCAAGTTTGAACAAGATAACAAAGAAATTCACTTTGAAAAAACATTTCCAAATTGTGGATGAGTAACTGCTGAAGTAGGAGTTACAAATTACCAGGGATGAAATACCCAAATCTGCATTAAGGGACTAGATATATTAAATTGTATAGTTGTAGTCAAACATTTATAATAATATTTCCCTCCATTTACTTTGTTTCTTTTATTTGATTATAGTCCTGGCTCGTTCTACAGCAAGTTTTAAAATGGGAAATTATAACTCTAGAAATAATATGTATGCAAAGAAACACATGGCTTACATTCTGCAATCATAGTAAAAAATAGGTTCCCATTTTAGTAGCTCATACATGGATATCACTAAATTATAGTTCATTTCTACATCATTCTCTTCCCATGGTAGTTACTGCTATAGACTTAAAATAAAATTTGCTATTAATTATGCTTTCATGATACATTGTGATAGGAGCAGCTGAAAACATAAGACCAAAGTTGTTTATATAATCCATAGTGTAATTAAGACCTCTGGATACTTCCTTCTCATCAGGTAATATTTGGGACTCCCCTAGTTAATTTTCCATTATACTGACTAAACAGATGTTAGAGAGGATATGTGGGCAGAAGAACATTTATCTACTCTATTTTGGGGAATGTAAAGTGATGCAAGTGCACTGGGGATCAATTCAGTGACAGATAGTAAAGGCAGTTATCATTAGACACATAAAATAGTATTTTTATTTCTAGATAAGTACCTTCAAAGAACTGCTGCACCTATGCAGGATCATTATCTTACACAATGGAAACAACTGAAAAGATATATCAAATGACCAAAATTGTGTTCTTAACAATAACATGCTCTAGCTGAAAATGAATGTATTTTTATATTACTGTAACTTTTAAAAATATTGTATTTAAATGAATAAAATGCCTTAGAATCATGCCTAAAATAACTGCATAAATCAAGAAAATATTTTTCTTACTCTTTATATATTTGATGATACATATGTTTCTATATGTAGGTATGCATATAAGTTTTGAAGACACATATTTGTGTAGTAAAACCAGCATTAGAATAACCATAAAACTAATTAAAAGTATTTCTAAAGCCAGTTCATCTCAGTCCAATGTCCTTGGTCTTTCTCCAAAACTCCAGGTTTACATCTTTTTTACATGCCTTATCTTTTCCCCAGAGGATGTCATCCAGTGCATATTGCTATCTTTTTTTTGTCTTACTTTGTTTAATGACAGGTAGCATTTCTTTCCTGTCACTATATAGACTTAAATAAATTATCAGTCTTTCCCTTTATATGAAGAGACTATTCGGGGGAACTACCATCTCAATTTTGGAAAGTTTTGGTCAAATGTCTACCCATTTAATAATTAAATAAAGGAGAATTTATGAACAAGGTAAAACTGAATGCACAGACTTTCAGAAACAACTGTGCTATGTGTCCTGTATAAAAGACAATGGATGGGTGAGACTATCCAGTGATTATGTGGCAATTTTTTTTTTCCATTTCCATTGGGCTGAAACTGAAGGTAGGGGAATATAAAATCTCCTTTCAGGAGTAACTGAGACAGGCAAGGAAGAACATCCTTAGGAAAGAAGCAGCTCAACATCAGAGCAGAAGCTTGACACAGGAGTCTCCTGGGGGTTTCTTGGGAAGAAGAAGGCTAGCTGATCCTAGGCTTTCTGATATTTATTTCTAAGTTTAAATTTTTGTGCTGTAAACCTAGCATTTTATTTTCAGGCCTTGGGCTATCTGTTAGGGCATGCTACCTTTCACTGAGTACATGTAGTACATGAGAATCAGGGAATAAAATAGAAGATGCAGGATGATTGCTAAGTGAAATTGATTTTCCTTGGAAAAGTTAAGGGCTTCATGGCACAGAGATGACAGGTCAATGTGAACATTTTAAGTGTTGAGTGGTGGTCCTGGATTTTCTGTAGAAACATTGGGTATTAGGAGAGAAGGACTTTGAAGGTGAATCTTAATTGCAGCAGCAGGGGTAAGGCCAACTCCTGGAGTAACATCCTTTAACTGTGTGAGTGCCTTGGACACACAGGACACATAAAGAAAAGTTTGTGAGCCTCTCCTGAGAAAGGCTGGGAAATAAAGAGGAATAAAGAGAAGGGAGACTTCTAATAATTGGTATCTTCTGGGCCCTTAAAAGGAAAAAATAATGTTGCTGTTTTCTTTGACAGGACAGAGGGAAGAAAGCATGTAGAAAGAAATATGTAGTTCCTACATTTCACTGAGTTACATGACATTAAAATCTTCATTACAAGTGAAACATTAATACAAATATTAAAATATTCAGTATTAAATACTAAAATTTTAATGTTATATTACTAAATTAGGTGATCTTCAGTCTTATGATCAGGTCCATATATATAAATGGTTGGCCTTGCATAGACCAAAATATAATTTCAGTTCACTTAGTTTTTATACTTTATTTGGTGCTCTATAGAAAATATAAGTTAATGAATCACTTAAGCCCATAATTGAAAATACTATGTTCAACAGTATTAAGAAAAACTTGATTTCATTGTATTAAAGATTTTCCAAATTCCCAAAACCATCATTTAGATATTTAGAAAACATAAAATTTAAGTATATTAATCATATTTATACCCCTTTTCTTCAAATTACAACTCAAAAGCAGTTCTTTCCAACATTTCATATCTAGACAAAAACAAAAAAAAGCAACATCTCTTTGCTAACCAAGAAGCACCTGAACTTTTGGCTGTCTACATGTAATATTGACTATAACTTTTCATCTCTATCTATGCCTTCTAAGGCACATTAACTATTTTTAGAAGTAGACAGCTATTGCTGATGAAACTGATTAAGTTCAACCTTTGTAAACCATGTATCCAGTACAATTGACTTGGTGAAAAAAGCTCCACAGTCATCTGATCAACTGCAATATGCAATATAAGCGCTCTACTCAAAATTGTAGTGCTTCATTTATTCATTTATTTATGCAGTTCAGTAAATATCACCTGTATGTTTTGATTAACCTAGAGCAGTTATTCATGTCTATGATTCCAAATGGCTTTGATGCATCAAATTCAACTGAAAATTAAAATAAAAGTATATTTACATACATAAATAGAAATACATCTTTTATTGTTTGGTTGGTGTTGAGGTAATGGGAAAACATCCTCAGAGTAAAATAAAAATATTGATATTCATATATTTTTAAAATATGATAGCTGTATTTAGAGATATTAAAAATTTACACATTCTAGATTATTATACTATTATAGACTCTGGCACAGGACATATTTAGAACTTAAAGAATATTTTTCAAAGTAACAATAAATGTAAAGGTATACACTTCAAGTTTAAAAAAAAACTAAGGGAAAAGTACTTCTAAAATAATCACTATACATTTTCCTGCCTGGTTTTTATTGTTTAATAGTTGTTGTTGTTTTTTTCCCAGCACCCAAAATAAAATAACTTCTGAGCAGTTTACCTTTGGTGATAGCTTGGTCTCCCCCTATTGTCCAAACTGATAAAAATCTAGCACTCTGGAAACAGCAAGGCACTCCCTTCCTCTGTTATTTGTAAGTTGACATGAAGTAGAGAGATACCTTCTGTAGTTTCATGCATGCTGTGTTTTCTCTCCTTGCTGAAAAAAGAAAAGCCTTTTCTTTTAACCTGGCTGCCTTTGAAGAAGTGACTCAGACATCTTCATGGCCTCTAACGGTAAGAGAAAATATAACCAACTTATGATGTTTTCCTTATAATAAGATTAGAAACAGAGTTATTGGGGTTCAGTGAGGTTTATATTTAAAATGTCATTTATCAATTTGAAAACTGGAATTTTAAATATTAATACCAAGGAACATGTTTCATAAATTAAAAGAAAAAAAAAACTCTCTTTGATACTATATAAAAGTTAATATGTAAGCAATATTTTAGTTACCATAAATTTAAACATAGAGAATTACTAAGAAAAAATACATAGCAAGATGTATAATGGTAATATATAATGCAAAACATGAAACAAACTGATATACTAAATTTAAAGGGACTTGAGGAAAATGTTTGCATGTTAAAAGTGTTGAAGTGCAGTCCAATAATTTTTAATTTCCAATTTGTTGTCTGAAATAGTTGATATAACTATTTATTATAAAAATTCAATTTGTTATTGGTAAGTCTAATAAATTCTAATATTTTTGGTAGACTAGAAAATTTTTTCAATATTTCATTGGTGTTAAATATTATAAAGCAAACATAACATATTTAATTTATACAAACTGATTAATTTTAGATTTGGGGGAGAAAATGATAAGTTTTCCTCAAATCCTTCAAGTTACATAGATATCATTATTACTATTTCACTTTTAAAGAACTTGAAATAGATGTAGATATTTTTAATATAATGAATTGCAATCTCACTAAAAACATTTGTGAAATTATGTAAAAAATGAAATTATAATGTGTTTTCATGCCATTATTAGAACAAATCATTAAACGCTAGACTATAATGAAAAGTTTTAGCATGAAGAATAATGATTAGTTTAATTGGTGGAAACCTTTTAACCTAATTACAACTATGATAATAGGGTCCACCAACTTATAATATCCTAAATTAATGATCCATTTAAAGAAAGTGAAAATACACTTTTGGGCACTACTTTGTATAGAACAAACGTGGTAATCTTTTCATTTTTCATCAACATTTAATTTACACCATTCCCTGAGTATCATTGGAAAAGCACAAATTGTAAAATATATACATGAAATAACAAATTGAATTTTAATGTGTTACTTGGTTTTTATAATTGAACACACACAAAATAATCTTAACAAGTATTTTCATTTAAGACTGACACTTTGTCCAAAACACTTCATTACTTTATAAAGTAAGAGATACAGCAACAACTGTAGCCTGTAAGGTAAAGAGTTGCAGAGGATGTGAAATATTTATAAGCTAGTAATACATTTTTAAAAGAGTAGATAGAAATTCAAAGCCAGATAGAAATTCAAAGGAGTTCCTTCTTCATCTGGTGGTCTGAGTCTTTGAAGAAACTTGTGACTAGAAAGCACTATTAGCAAAATGCTATTAATCTACAAAAAAGTATGTTCAGTAAAGATAAGGACTCAAGACTAAACTTAGAGGTAAAACTTCTCATGGAAAACTAACACACCTTCTGTAATCGACTCAAAATATTTAACACATATCTTTTAGAAACCTTATATGATATAAAAGTGAAAATAAACCTTCCTTTCAAGATAGATACTTGGATTGAGGGAGCAAGTCAGGTTATCATCATATTTTATTTGATATAATTTTGCAAAAAACATTCTCAGGATATATTTAAAAATGTCCCATTAAGGAAGTTTTTATGAACAAAATAATATAGGGAAGAAGGATAGTACTGAAAAACCTTTTTAACCAAGCATGCACAGTATCATGATGCTCTTCATTCCATGAAACTGTATTGGCAATTAGCATTTTATCAGGGAATACAGGCATTGGAATGTTCACATTTCATAGGCACCACTAAGCCAAAGGACAGCAAGCATATTGGATGCCATTAGAATGGAATAAATGTTTATGTTATCTGAGCCCCCCTGGCTTAGTATAATTAAATACAATTTAAGAATAGGTTGGCCTCAAACCTCAAGTTTGAGAAAAATGGGAGTTTCCTAGATGATCTATACTGAAGAGGAGCTATCCCTAGAGTCTAGTACAATGTGAACTGATACCCTAGGAAAGAAAGTCATCTCAGAATGGTGATCCTGAAACTCTCCAGCTGAAATTCCTTCATCCTAGATTGCCAAGTAAAGATTTGTGCCATGATCATCTCTGGGTCTCAAGGACATTCATGTCCCTAAACCTTCTGTGAGGCCTGAGGACCTATAGACATGGTCAAGAATGTAAAGCCACTTGTCAAACACTCAAATCTACTGTATTTTGTTACAGCCACCATAATATTAGGTTAAAGCTAAATTAATATAATTTTTTAGCAATAAATTTGACAAGAATGAATCTAACGTACCAGACACTATAGGAAATTGATCTCTACGTGTGATTTTTTTTTTCAAATTAAAGGATATCATGTATATATAAAGGTTTAAAAAGAACACCAAACTTACACTTCATGATATGTAATCACCAAGATCAAGAGATGAAACATTTCTGGTATCTCATAAAAGTTCCCCTCTGATCAAAACTTATGCTCCTCCACTCCTAAGATGGATAACCATTCTGAAATTTATTATTATGAGCTAGCTTCCCCCAGATCATGATTTCAGTCTGATATTGTTTCTGTTAACTTGGAAAAACATGACAAGGCTAAAGAGAAACAATATTTGGAATCTTAGCTTTACATATTAGGGGCACAGTTACAGGTAACAGTCTAGACTGTGCCCCATTAAGGAAGATTTTATGAGCAAAATAATATAGGGAAGAAGGATAGCATTAAGAAATATTTTTAACCAAGCATTAAGGCTGGTTATATATTATATTCATTATAGTCATTGACTTTTTAAATTTTAAACATGATTTTTAATTTTTTTATTTATGCACACAAGAACTGGGGTATAGGGCAGGAGCATGGGGTGGCAGTGAGAGGATTTACTAGAGCAGCAGGCTAAGCAGGAGAGGTCTGCTGCACCATGTGGGTCCCCTCCCTGGCCTGGGATTGAACTCATGCTGCAGTAGTTGCTGAAGCCCCAGAGTATGGTGCTCAACCCATTGCTCCACCAGGAAGGCCCTAGTTATTGACTTTTAATCAAATTGACTTTGATTAGTAGAAGTAAAAATGTATCTTTGTGCAGTTTTTGAAGGAGGTTGTGCCTAGCTAGAAAACCCTTATTGCTGATGAGTACATAGCTTTGAAAAGTGAGGAGAAAAAAAAAAAAATAACCAGCCTCATCAGCCTCATCTAGCCTGTTCCTTCTTTCCCAGCCTCTGAAGTTTGCTTCAACTCCTGCTTCACAAACTTGCCCCTTCACTTGACTTCTGCAAACTTCTACTTTCCTTTTCTTTTTTTAATTGTGAATCAGTAGTGGGCACACTTGTCCAGGGCGTGTGATCTCCCCGGTGTTAGTCTTGATATGAACGTAGTCATTAATGTGAACAAATGACCTTTTCAATGTCCCAATAAAATTTTATTTATGGAAATGGATTTGATGAGATATTAGCTCTGTAGATACAAAAATAGAATTTGTCTTCTTTGCAAAAAAAAAAAAAAAGTAAGATTTAATTTAGGCACAGGTGAAGTCAGTTAACCTGATTCAAATTTCCCTTTACACAGTTCTTTGAAAGTCAATGAAAATGGTACTTTTGGCACTAATGCTGGAGAGGATGTTTTCTATCTTTTATTATTTTCTAGTTGTCATTGTGATAGTGGCCATTAGTTCCTCTTTAATTTCTTACGAGGTGCTGACATAGTCTTCCCTTGGTTTTCTGCTTGGGTTTCTACTCAAGGCCTTTTCTCAAGAGCAAGAGACACTCTAGAACTTGTGCTATATGTGTCTGCCCAGATTTAAGAAAAGTTCAGAATAGCTCTTTGTGGGAGGGAAACATAAAATTGTCAGCAGAGTTATAATTTTTTGGGGGGGGGATCAAGTGACAAATTTATTTCCATATGGTCATCATCCTACCAGTTATCCAAAATTTAAATGTCACAAACAAGTACAAATTTAGGGATCCATGTAGGATTATTGCCCTACAATACACCCTTTTGGTTCAATAAATGAATCATCTTGCAATTGTCACTCACTTACATCACATGTATACACAACCACAATGAGTTTATCATTGCCAGAAACAGTTTATATCAGTGTCTAGAGGAATAGTCCTTGGATGTTTATGTTCCTTCACCAATTTTCTTTTATTATTTTTTTTTCTTCAGTTGCTTTCCCTATGTTCATCCAGGCTATACTTCTGTTCTCTTAATAATGGGGGTCTTGCTATCTCCAACAGCACCTAAGTTTATTCTTCAAACTAATCTTTAGAAATTTAAAAGGTTCAATAACCCACACATACAGTCCCCTTACATGAATGTTAGTGTCAGTCCTGAAGAAAGACCAGTATAATATGTTGTGAACTTTATAGATGTTACTCAAAATTTAGCATGTGTACAATAAGAGTACTTATTCAAATATTTGTGCAGCTGATATAAATTTCTTCCTTATATTAATCTAGAACCAGTTTCCTGTCCTTCCCATTCATTTATCTTTAGATAGTCTGAATTGTTTGTCTATATAATCATACCTTTAATATTAAAAATATCTTTCTGTAACCTTGCTCTCCAACTTTAATCTAAACAGCACATTGTTGATAAACTCAGTGAATACATGTGAGGATGTTCATATTTTATGGATTAAGACTAGAAGTAAAAACTGATAATCCTCTTAAAAATTGGTATCTAATAAGGGGAAAACCCAATGACAGCCATGAGAGAAGAAAAAGGAAAAATAATTGTAGAAAGCTTATACTTTATAATTATTAACAAGGTAATTTTGCATGTACCACCTAATAGGACTTTTGCATATAATTGTAAAGGCACTAGTTTGGTGCAAACAAATAAAAAACCTAGAAATGTCAATCTAAGAGATAATTGAATTAGCCACATTTTTACTAAGCAATAATGCAGAAAATTTATTATTTCTTTAAAAATCATAGTGGGCCTCCCTGGTGGCCTAGGGGGTAAAGTCTCAGCCTATTACTGCTACCGCCTAAGTTCATCCTGACCAGGGAGCTAACCCACATAGGGCACAGCAGACCTGTCCTGTCTTGCCCACTGCTCCCCTCGGCATTTTATTTCAGTAGATCCTCTGGTTCCATTCCTGGCTTTGTCTCCAGTGAATCTTCTCACCACTACCCCCTTCCAACACCTGCCACCCCATGGACCTTTGGCCTGTACCTCAATTCATCTATGTAAAATATAAATAAATCTTTTTTTAAATCACAGAATTATGTTAATACTTTTTGTATTGTAACATTGTTTGAGATACAAAGGAATTCACACTGTCAAATATTTGATGTTTTTATGAAAATACAAATCATTGCTAAATTAGATATTACACAATCTTTAAAAATCTTATAAATTAGTTATGACTATTCTCATAGTGTGTATAATACAATCATTTATCAAAGTATAGCCCAACAGCATTAGTTTACCTGGAAATTTTTTAGAAATGCAAATTCTCAAGATCATCTTTCTCTGGAGAGTGATATAACTTCCTTCCAGGTCATTCAGATATAGGCTAAGGTATAAGAACCACTGAATTAAAACTAAAAATAGCAAATAGTATGACTTATACAAGACACAAAATGTCCTTAGAAATGATAAGAACTGTTATAATTTTTTTCTTAATTTTCTTTTCTAGCTTATAATTCTTCAGCTCATTGAACAGTTTTATTTGACTATAAAATAATACATTTTCTGAAATCATTAATTTTGCCCATATTCAAGTTTTTTCTCACAGTACTACTTTCACATTCTTTTTTTTTATCAGAAGGGTCAAGTGGTGGTGTCAATGAATAGCAAAAATTAAGGAACCTTCACTAATGTGAGAAGCAGCAGCAAATGATCTACCCTCTAAAATAGATGTAATATTATTAAAAAATACCAAATGAAATGCCCTAAATTCAAAATGGCCTGAGATTTTCATTCTCTTGTAGATGGACAGAAGCAAAAAAGTAGAGGTCTGCCTGGATTTCTTCCTGGAACACCAGACCCAGCCCGCAGTCTTCCCGTTTCACCTTCTGGTCGAGGGAACCAAGTATGGCAGGCAGATCTGCCTCTGCCTAACAGTTCCCCACCTGGTCTTGAGTATTTAAACCAGGTGGTTTTTGTTTGTTTGTTTTATTTTTTTTAATCTCTATTTCTACAAATGTTTTTCCTTTGAATGAATGCAGACTTATTTTCTTGTCAACCAAGTTTGAAGCAAATCATTTATTGAAGTGGAAAAGCACTGTCATGAAATTTACTTTTTTATTTGAAGATAAAAATTTGTTTTCTTAAAAAAAAATTTGTTTTCTTTTATTAACAGTTCTATTTTCCTTATTTGACAGAGTGGCAAGACTAAACATTTTTGATTGAGCATTTTTAGTACATTTAACTCCCTTCTGCTCATTGCTCAAGGTGTCAGTGAATTTATCCTCCAGGAATTTCCTAATATGTCTAGTCATCTAGAACTGTTAAATATTTGAGTACTTGTTACAATCAAGGTCTATAAGGAGCATAAATTTAGTCCCTCTCACCCAAATATCCTGCAATATTATTGGCAGGGCAAACTAATATAGACAAAATGTGAAAGGATGTATATAAAACCCTGATAAACACACAAAAGATGGTGCCTAAAGAAAAATTAATGGTGAAAATACTTGAGAGATTTCCACAAGGAGCTGAGCATTTGTCTTCCAGTGATTCCCCAAATGTGGATGAAAATCCAACTGGAAGTTATCAAGTTAGCAATATTTATTGTTTGATACTTTCTTCAAGCCAATTTGCTTGAAAGATGGAATTGTTATTAGATATAGTCACTGTTCTGGTCATTAGAGGGTAAGAAATGAATCAAACTTTGTAATAAAACAATCAAGAAATGACATCTGAATTATATGGCACAGAAATAGCAGTTGATATTTATGTATTATTGTTGTTTTTTATTTTATACTAGAAAAGATAAGATATACACTAATATTGAGATGTCAGCACATCTGCTGCAATTTTCAGCTTGTTTGGCATTCTTTCAAACTATAAAGTCTATCTCCTTTATCAAAATCAAATCTCTGTGTTAATTCCCTTAAGGTACAAGAAATTTCTGTTATGCCTGATAGGGTTTAAGCTGCATGCAGCATATGTTCCTGGGAAAATGTTTATAATTGCAGATGCCTTCTCCAGAAACCCACTGGCAGACAAATGTACTTTAGAGACTGGAGAGCTCAGGGAGATATGTAAAAGAGCTGGAAAAGCTAGCACACTATCTTCCATCTGCAGAAAGGATCAGCTGTAATAGCTGACTAGAGTTGATTAACTGCTGCAAGCTGTTTGGGAATGTTGTCAGACAAGGTTTTGCCAAGTATAAAAGTGATATACCAGTGCCAGAGGGCTGGGGTTTGATGATCACATATGGTCATCACATATCCTTCTTCCACCCATGAATGATGACACACCCAGAGCCAGATGCTTGACATGAGTACATTTTCTTCAAGTTCAGTAAATAGAGATATGAACCCATTGGATTCATTCTAAAATGAAGTAATTTTTTTAAAAGATATACCTTTGGTAATCTTTTTCAAAAAACAAAAGTATGCCACAAACTGGTGAACATTTTACTTCAAAGGGAGAGGTAATTTACTCATTTTATACTAAAAGGATAGTGATCAGCTTAAGAGAGTGTACATATAGCAGGAAAAATGAGCACATTTAAAGTTTTATAACAAGGGGTTATCAAATACATATATAAAATGAATATTATGTGCTAATTTTTCTCTAAAATCATAAAAATCAAATAAAATAATCAACATTTGGAAATAATACATTCAAAAACTAAACTACATATCAAAAAATTCATCTAAATTAAAAAAAATCAGAGTGAAATTTTCAAGATCATCCATTCTTTATCAAGTCCATCTAATGACTACTGAAAATTTTGTTTCCATAAACAACTTGAAAAAAATAAGAAAATAAAGTCATACATATGTGTTATATGTGTGTGTTTGTGCATGTGTATGTAAAATGCTGTTTTATGTAGATTAAATCTAATAATAAAACATACATTTTGCTAGATTGGCTTAACATGCTCACAGTAGCCAATAACATTTTATCATAAATGTCAAAGAATAATTATTGTAATTTAGTCACCTAGAGGTAAACATAGTGAATTGGAGTCTACAAAAACACATGAAAATACCCAATTTGATACAAATGTTAAGCAGATTCACTGAAGGTTTCCAACAATTCCTAGTCCATCCGTTAATGTTCCAAATATATTTAAAGGCAATTACAAAGACAGCCAAACACAAGATCATCAAATCCAGAAAGTTGCCCATACTCAGAGACAAATCAAATGTTATTACAGGGAATGACTAAGTAAAAAAAGAGAAGATAGAAAGTTTTTTGGAATTTCCACAGTATCACTTAAAAGTTGTTTCTCACAGCTCCTAAGATTAGTAATGCTAGTATGATGGAGTACAAAAGAGGTTGAAATTGGCAACAGTATGACCTGGGTTCAAATCTCAGCCTACCTATTTATAAGCACTGTGATCTTGGGCAATTTACTTAATCTTTCTGGGATTGGTTCTTCATGTGTAATATGCAATGGCATCTATCTCTCTGAAATTCTGTAAGGATTATACAGTTTGCCAAAATAGCTATCACAAACTATCTAGCACCTTAAGGTAGTCATTAAGTCAACAGCTGCTATTTTTAGATATTAGAAAAATACAGCTTCCCTTTTTATTGTAGAGTTGATCTCAGTTGATAGTCTCTGTATTCAGGACTAACATTTGACCCATAGCAATAACATTCAATGTCCCTAAAGTCAAGCCTCTGTCTTGTCCCCATAGTTACCCATCCCTAAATTATGTTTACATTAGTCCATTCTTAGAAAACTATGGATCTCTTCTTAGAGATTCGCCTCTTCTCATCACCTCAACAGAACTAACAAGAGTACACAACAAAAGACTTAGTCTAATTAAAAAAAAAAAGCCTTGCCTTGATTATTAAGTGTTAGAACATATTAAGTCAAACTGTTTTGAAAAAAAAAAAGTTTTTGTGAATCTTAAAAGACAGTGCATACACTCTTATATCAATAATAAGATTTAAGTAGAAGAAATGATGTTAGTTTTACCTCCACCTCAGGTTATACAAGGAGAATGAAGTAAACAAATAAAAGAGCAAATTTTCTGGGTTTGTGATGCCAAAGCAATATCATATATTATAAAATATATGAATACTCCAGCTTAATAGTTACCAGTAACTATATTATTGTGAAGGAAAAGTGAAGAAAATCTTAAGGCAAAGTAGAAAACCATGATTGACATTAGAATAGTATTCATGATTCTTTGTGACTCTTTAAGTATTGAATATCAGTATACACAAAGAACACTTAAGAATAAAATTGCACTACGTAGCTTTAAAAAACAGTATGATAACTTTTAATTTAACTCTCAGCTATCTATAAATTAACTGCAATTCTAATTACATATGGAAAATTTCATTGTCATTGATTTTGTAACATTCATTTTTGTTTAAATTGGTATTTCACTGACATCAGCAGGATTTCTGTATTTTCCTAATCTGAAGGAATTTTTTTTCTTTTAAATAATTTTTTTATTAAAATATTTTAAAATTTACATATACTTGCCATTAATTGTAATCCCCATGTATTCCCCATCACCATCTCACCAGTGCACCATCACCTCAGTCCCTCGTGTTCCCATCTTCCCTCAACCCTCCCCCTCCCCTCCCCGCCAGGTGTCCCCAGTCTATCCTTGTGTCCTCATTTTTGGTTTCTGTGTCTTTATTGCTGTTATTGTTATTATTATTATTGTTCTTATTCTGAAGGAATTTTTGAAAGAAAAATCTGCTGCACAACATCTTTCAGTTTTAACAAATATATCTCATTACTATTAGGAGTAAGCTTCAGCATGACAGAGTGAAAGTAGTCAGGGAAAAGGAATGGCAAAGTAACAGTTCATTATTGCTTTGTTACATTTCCCTTCAAAACTTTGGCATTTTCAAACTTCTTTGGTATTATTATTCAGACATTGTTCAAAAAATTTCTCAAACATTGTTTCCAAGTTCTACTATTTTTTTCCATTACCACAGAAAGAGCACAAAAGCTAACTACAGTTCCTATTCTTATTCTGGCAATAAGAATAATGCTTCTGCATTAGAAGTTTAAATGTTATTGTAATTTTTCAATTTCAACAAAAACACTTTATCTTCCTTTGTATTACCAAAGATTATTTTTTTAAAAAAGTGTCTTTAAAAATTATGAAAATCATCAAATTTCAAGTAATCTAGCAAACAGGTTAATAGTATTCTATTTAAAGGTTTTCAAATATTGTGATATAATATTTTTTATTTCCTTTATGTCACCCTTTAACAGTTAGACCTGATAATTATACACCAGCAGGTGGAGCTTCTTGAAAGTAAGTATATTGTATATTATATTCTCACTTATTAAAACTAATTTTTTTAGTTTTTAAAAGTTTTGTCGTATCTATTTAATAAGCAATAAATTTGTTTAGCATACACTTAGATCAGAAAGTACTATGAGTGTTATGGTGGTGGGTGTGGTGTGTTGACATACCTCTAAGGAAACTACTTTCATAAATTTGAACCTATTTTCCCCAATCATGTAGTGTTTTAAAACAATGATACCTAAATAAAAAAGAAAAGCACTTGGTCTATCTGTTCTAATATCAAAGTTGAAAGTAAAATTATTAGTTTTATTCAGATAATCCTAATAGCATGAAACTCTAAATCTTTAGTAATATTGTCATTAGTAATCTAACATAAATTTAAACTTTAAGTTATAAAAGATATACGACATTAATTTCTATGGTTGCTAATAATTTGAATTTTCTTCATAATTTCAGGGCTGTCAGAGACTAAATAACAAAAATTATTTGACTATATATTATAAAATATTTCAAAATTGAAATAGAATAGCAGAAACAAATAGATCTGCAGTTGTAAAGTATTATCATTTAGAGAGTTTGACAAAATCATTACTTTTACTGTGTCCCAGTGAATTCCATAACAAAGACAGAATCATTTTTCAAGTGTTAGATTTTTCTTTACATCACTGCTTTCTTAACTGAAAACAAGGAAGCAGGTCATATAACTGGAATCAAACTGTACTAATTGAACAGTTTTATACTAGAGATTACTTTGTTATCTATGTCTCAGTCCTCAAATTTTGTAAAACAATACCATCTATTAATAACTGATTATTCTGTTTTAATAACATTTCTTTTACTGATTTAAGAGTTTTGATGCTAAACAATAGCATTACATGTTTTTTTTTTTTTTTTTTTTGCTTCATTAGTGATACTTGGCACTGAAACCTCTAACAAATATGAGATTAAAAACAGCTTGGGACAAAGAATTTACTTTGCTGTGGAGGAAAGCATCTGCTTCAATCGTACTTTCTGTTCCACCCTGCGATCTTGCACTCTGAAAATCACAGACAACTTAGGTCGAGAGGTGATTACAGTGAACAGACCCTTGAGGTGTAACAGCTGCTGGTGCCCTTGCTACCTACAAGAGGTTAGTCATTGGCTTTGGGTGTGCTTCCCCCCCACACACACACCTTTGAAAAGATTGGCAATTATCTCTTTAATGAATGGTATTTATTCTGAGATCTTTATGAGCTAGAAAGAATAGGTATTCCTCTCCACATTTTATAATTATGGAACAGGTGCTTAGAGAGTGGATGTGACTGACACATCTAGGAAATAACATAAATTGGACTTGCTCAAGGTCTCTTTACAACCAAGTTTCTCTACTGAGACCTCTGTATAAGTGTTCTACTTAAAATGATGGAAAATGAATTTTAATATGGAAGGAGATTAATCAATGATTAATATGGAAAGAGGTTAATTAGGTAAATTTCTATACATATATATGATAATTCTCCAGCTACTTATAGACAATTAGCTGGTTAATTGATAAGACATCTTAAGTACTCATACATGAAACTAAGTATTTCTGTCCTCCTGCTGATAATATTTATTTTCAGACATAGCTCATGATGGTATAGTCAATAAAATTACAAAATATATGACATTTGAAATTTTGGCTAATTGAGCTTTATGTCATACAAATATAAGATGCC
The DNA here is from genome assembly GCA_019455555.1 of Galemys pyrenaicus. Classification (NCBI taxonomy): domain Eukaryota; kingdom Metazoa; phylum Chordata; class Mammalia; order Eulipotyphla; family Talpidae; genus Galemys; species Galemys pyrenaicus. The sequence continues at coordinate 16,816,038 of JAGFMF010011830.1, forward strand.
TCTAAATATCAGTTAATATTTTTTAATTTCTTAAAATCAAACCAGTTACATTAAGAGTGATCTCAGAACAAATTTATATAATTCCAAACTCTCTTTTTGAAACCCCCTTTGTCCATACAAGAATACTACAGATATGCATGTACAACTATGAACTTAAACATTAAGAAAAACTAAGATCAAGTTATATACTACTGGTTTGATTTAAAAGAAAAAAATTTCAAAGAAAAAAATACCCAGCTCCATCTTACTTTACAAGTAAGACTCTGACTAGACTACATGAATATGTTGATATGCATTATGACAGAAAATAAAAAACTAGAGGAATGAAGGATAATAGGGTAAATAAATTACACTAAAGTAAATATGTAATTACTAGTTTGGGCATTTTGAAAAAAGTGAAACAGAAATCAAATTGATGTGTGATAACTGTAACTATGAAGAGGCATTTATTTTTAACTGAACACAGATAAATTAGAAGATCACAATCTGAAGATATTAAAATTCATGTGTATGAGATTCCTCATATGAAATATCTGCAATTCTTGAACAATTGTTGTACTTGGAACAAATATAGCAAAGAAGTCCTTGTCTGGATTGGTTATTTTATGGAAGATAGAGTCATGGATTTTTAGTGCACAGTGACAAATATCTTCAGAATGAATTTGTTTCTACAAAATATTTTTTTAAACACTGCTTTACTTCCTTAGAAAGATTTAGAATGATTTACAGAATATGGAAATAATTTCAAAACAGTATACTCTTAAGAGAAAGTTGGCATAATAGTAAAATCTTATATTATCTCTTCTTACAGTTAGAAATCCAAGCCCCGCCTGGCACTACAGTTGGTTATGTTGCACAGAAATGGGACCCATTTCTGCCTAAATTTACAATCCAAAATGCAAACAAAGAAGATATTTTGAAAATTGTTGGTCCGTGTGCAACATGTGGCTGTTTCGGTGATGTGGATTTTGAGGTATGAGTTAAAAAATGAAGAAAGTTTTCACTTAGGTCTTGATTTTTTAGAATATAACTCATTAAATTTAAATGTTCTAATCAGTAAATATCTCTGAAATAATTTATAAAATAATATATATGTGATGTAAGGAATGTGAAATAATGTAAGGAGTACATATCGGTCATGCTTATTTTAATTCATAATTTAAAGAATTCTTTTAAAATATACTACAAAAACCTGAATTATGAAATTTTAGCATCTATGGTATAAAGCAAGTATTAGAGTTTAAAATCAAGTAAGCTGCATCTTTCTCCTATAGTCCCAGTGGTAACACATTCTAGTTCAGATCTTATCTCAGAGGCATACTCCATTAAAATATCACTGATTTTAAAACTATGTTCATGAAATTTGGTAACTGTTTTATAAAAGAGTCTACTCTCAAAAAAATTTCTGTAGGTTAATGTTAAACACTAGGTAGTTGCAAATTCAGTCTGTAGCAATGTTAACTATCTTTATCTCCTAGAAATGCAAATTAGGCAGAAGAAATGGTCCAATCTAAAGTTTACATTTACTTTTTATTCATACATGCATTCATATATGTCCCATTCAGTTTCCATTACTTCAGAGAACACTATTCACATACAAGACAATGTAAGTTTTGCAAAGAGAGCAGTTCTAACTCCATCCTATTTTAAAAGAATAGGTATTGCTTTCCTAGGAGTAAAGTATAAAAATATGGCCTATATTCAAAGAGAACTGAGTCATGAGAGTCTTACTATTAATATAGGGATGTATAGAGATGTACTGAGTGGCTTTCCTATTTTTTATCTTCTACTACTATACAGGAAATGAAAGCTTATATATGTATTACTTTCAGCCTTTAAATGTGAATCAGGGCAAGCAAATGATTAGTTGACAAAGTTTAACTGTAGACTCCTAGCTAAGGACTGGAGACATTTTACTATCAATTTAGTCTCAATTTTCTGTGTAATACATTATAGATTTTTAATTCAAAAATAGGACATAGTGTTAGTTATGAAAGACTATGCTACAATATAAAATAAGATTAAACAATATCTAATGATACTTAAATGTCAGTAATTACAAAAGCAAAACAAGTTTACAAATGACACCTAGCAATTTCTTTCAAAATGCTTGAGTTCTTCTCAAGCATTTACTTCTTTTTTTTTTTTTAGTGGAGAAAATCACATTCTAAGTCTTGACCTCAGGTATATTTATTCGAAGTTACATTTCATTGAAAAAAGGGGGCCTAAGGTTTTGAAAAGGATTATTTCATAGCTGACTCTATACTTGAGCCTGTGTACCTGCTGCCATCTTGTGGTAGCCTGACCTCATTCGTTGCTATTATTTTCTCACCGCCTAATAAACAAAAGAAATTACAATAGATTAGAAAACTGTTATAAAGAAAATTTCCAGAAAGGTGAAACTGTAAGTTAAATCTACATTCCGATATTTCTGTAAAAGAATTAGTAATTTTAAGTTGTAATTTAGAAGATGATGAATAAAACAAGTTTCTCATGAAGTAAACAACTAAGAGTTGTAAATCTTGTTTTGACTTCAAATTTAGCACCTCTTATTTTCTTTTTAAAGGTGATGACCATTAATGAAAAGCTTACAATTGGTAAGATTTCAAAGTACTGGTCGGGATTTGTAAATGACGTCTTCACAAATGCTGACAACTTTGGGATCCATGTTCCTGCAGATCTAGATGTGACAGTCAAAGCAGCGATGATTGGTGCTTGCTTTCTCTTGGTAAATATAGTCTTGGAAGAGTAGGGGTACAGTCAATTCTATTTTACACAGCATTTGACCCAAATAATAAGCTTTAAGCATAGAAGGGTAGTTTGGGACAAGTAATCTTCAGAAGTCAGAATGCAGAAGTCTCCATTTCTATTAGGCACCTTTCCCAGTGACTGATGATGCCCTTTCTTGACCTGCTCAGCAAATGTTGAGTTGCTCTTCTCTTTCAACTTCAATTTAGAATTTTGGCTTATTTTTACTTGCATGTACATTAATTTGGCCTTTATTATTATGATGTACCATTCATAATGTTCATATAAAAAAGCAGGTCATCTCAAGTATGCCCTATTCATATATTTTATAGAACAGTCTGATGGCACGTTTATCCTTTTTGATTGCTGAACAGTATTCTATTGTGTATATATGTCATACATATTTTTTTATCCAGTCATCTTTTTGGGGGGCATTTAGTTTGTTTCTATATCTTAGTTATTGTGAATATTGCTGCAATAAACAGGAGTTCAGGTTTCCTGTCCAATGAAAATTTTGGTGACTGAAAAATAAATGAACATAAGTACACATTATTTACCCTAGGAAAAGATTCATTGTTTAAATATTAACTACCTAATATTCTCTCAGAATGTAAAAAAAATGTTTTCTTACCCTTCCAACAAAGTACATAGATAAATGCAATGACAGGGATACAGATGGATATGTACTAATTTTCATTATTACAAAGATACATATTTTTCTCTCTTTTCAACTCACAATTTCATTCAGAACTTTTTTTTGATATGGAAATTGGTGACAGGAGAACAGAAGTCAAGTAATGCATATACCAAATATTCAGTCACTTCCTATTCCTCATATCCCCTCTAAATCTCTCTCATTGTCTTCCATTTTCAATGCACTTACAAAAACTCATGGGATTTTATAATAAATCTACATTCTCCATGTCATTTTTCATGGTTCTTCATGATTTTATGATCATAAATCTTATGGCTATATTAATGTATATAGTGCTATGGGGGGAAATGGCCTTATTTATCAGTGTCTTCTAAAAATTCATGGCAAATATATCAACAAAAATAACTCCATAGTAGCATCACTGATGAATGTTTACAATTTCATGCAAATATATGTATACCTATATATGGCTATATACAGGTATGTATACATGAGTTTATTCTATAGGAATGTTAGAGGAATTAGTGTTGATTGGTTATATTTGGTAGAAGGTAGAATTCATGTATGTTGAATGCTAGAATTTTAGACTTATTGAATAGTCATGTTTCCTCAATTCCGATTTTAATCTACAAATCTAAACAATTCTTTCAGTTTTGCACATCATCCAATATTTCTTCAATTCCATATTCTCTTGTTACACCCTGACAGAGCTTTTAAGTCAGTTCACCATTTCTTCTTTTTTGATCATTTCTGCACATTAGCACCAATCACTCCAAATAAATGTATATGTAAATGCTGCATACACACAATTTCCCAAGATATTAATTTGGCCTTTATTATTATTATATGCCATTCATAATGTTCATATATAAAAGCAGGTCATCCCAAGTATGCCCTATTCATAGATTTTATAGAATGTTTATCTTTTTTGATTGCTGAACAGTATTCCATTATGTATATATGTCACACATATTTTTGATCCAGTCATCTATTTGGGGGCATTAGGTTGTTTCCATATAAGTTCAGATTTCCTTTCCAGTGAATGTTTTGGTGAGCTTTGGGTAAATTCCTAGGAGTGGAAATGCTGGGTCATATGGTAGCTCCATTTTCAGTTTGATGGTCCTCAACTTGGCTTTCCCAAAGGGGTTGGACCATTTTATGGCAAAAATGAACTTTCAATAATTCCCTTTGCACTATAAATTGAAGAAGCACTGATCTAGATTATACCCTAATCATCAGAAAAGTTTCCTCTTAATTTCAGTGTCTGATGGAGAAACATAGACAATGAAATTATCTAACAATATATTTTTTCTTTTTACCATAAAATTATAAAGCTCTTGATTTTTTTTTGCCTAATTCACTTTAGTTTCCTGCCTAAGTTACCAAGATAAATTACTGACTTCTAACTATATTTTAATAGGAGAAATTGTTATATTTTGAATGTTGTCTACATTACCCTGTGGTGAGAGATCTTTAGGAAGGTGCCAGTGAGGTTATTCCCTGATTCAAAGCAAAATTTACAAGTAATTCTTAATTTTGAATCAACTCTGGTTCAAAATTTATACTCCACAAACCACAGCTCTACTACACCAAGTTCCTTCTTGTGTAGTTTCCATTAATTCCTCAGATGGCTGCCTAAGTGCTAACTACATAGTCAATGATACATGTTATTCTCATTAAAAACAAAACAAAAAACCAAGAAAGTCTATTGTAACTTCCAGCTGGAAGTTTTATGTAGCTGACAAAAAATAATTCTAAAAAGGTTTTATTCCACAAGGTTTTGACTGATGATATCATGCTGATTCAGATAAGGTTTAATCTTAAAATTAAACATGTACATTTCGTGAAACTTAAAACATTTTAGCTTTACTTCTACTAATGACATATTAGTAGAACACCACTGGGAAACATAACTGATACATATAATTAAAGCTTACATGTGAAATTATTGATCTTCATGTTGCCTTTTTGGTATTTACTCAAATTATTTATTTGTAGGATTTTATGTTCTTTGAACATTCACTGGCTGGATTATAACAAGTAATATGACAAAAACAAAATATACAGAACATATTTCAGTAAGTAAAAGGCAAGTTTTAAATGATTTATTTCCCTTTGAAGATGTCTATATTTGACACTGTCTAATTCTTTTTCATTTTTTTCTAGAAATCCTTTGGGCTCTGGATTTAATTTCTGAGTGGTTTATTTGCCTTTTATAGTAAAGTGTTAATTATTTTATTTATTAAAGCATAGTATAATGAAGTAGTGATCTGGTTGTGAATGCATAATGGCTAAAACAAGATTATTAGTCCTAGAACAGAAACGATTGAAGAGATTATCATTTTTTCTCTTTTGCCTTTGAAGTTATTGTATGGGAAAGCATGAAAAATGAGAATGAAGGCTTACAGCATCACTGTTGAAAATTCAATATTTAGAGCACTTTGAAGTTTCTTTGTTATTAATGCTGATTGATAATCAAAAGGAATGGATTTTTAAAATGTGGAAGAAATATTATATTCCATATCAAACTAATTTACAAATCAAATTTTGTTTTGTTAATATTAGCTTATGAGCAGAAACCTTATTGATTTGCAGTTAAATTTCAGCCAAAAAATGGGGTCTAAGGTACTAAAGGATAGATTATTCCAGGACCTAAATAAAAAGCAAGTAAGAACAAACATAAAACCTCAATATATGAAGCAAATTCATAAGTCAAGGAGCGCAGTTAATTTGTTTAATTAATACCTTCCAATTTAATGTTTGGACACTTTCAGATTACTACATCCAGCTATCCACATGAAAGGATTTTTTTTAACGAATGACCTGTGTTACTCTTCTCTTTTCAAAATGAGGAAACAGATTTGTTAGCAAAGAAGCATGTAACTATTAGACTTAACCACTAGACTTAACTTTAAAATTATAGAAATTCTCCCCCAAATTTCCATCTATACATAAAGCTGATTTACGATGCTCTAAGCAATTCTCCAAATAATCGACAAATATCAATTTAGTTCTGAATCTGGTGGTAAGGATTTTAGATAGTGGAAGATAGAAAAGATAAGTTTCTCCTCTGTTTTTCAGTCCATTTCTATGAGTAGTCTTGATCCTAAACTCTATAACTTCTCTGTAAGGTTCCTCCCTTGCAGAAACTGTACATTGCATCAGCCCACCATAAAAAATTAATGGCAGTTTAGAATGATTTAAGCATTAACCACTAAAAAATAACCATTCTTCAATATTGCATACAATCATTCTCTTAACCCATATGTTTTAGTGTCACTGGGTCACCAGTATAGTTGAAGCAGGTAGTCAAAATGTAACAGAAACTCTGTGTGATAGATGCCACTCCAATCTAGGTCTGTATGCTAACTATGCATACTGTCATGTAGTTTTTCTGAATCTCCTCTCTCCTCAAATTTACCATGTGTTAGCTTACACAGTTATAGGAATGATTAAAGGGAGCTCAGTGTTTTCTGCCTTCCCCCTTAATCTTTTTTAACTAAAATGTGATTTATGATCAGTTATAACCAGAACAAGGAAATAACATTTTATAGCTGTTTTTTAACTAAAATAAGAAAAGTAGCTAGCCTTTTCTTAGGGTTTATTACACTATGTGTCACGTGAATTTCAATGAGGACAATAAAATGAAATGAAAATGAAGGAAAATAAGAAGATTGCCTGGAGATCTGTCTTCATCCCTGCCCATGAATTACTGCTTACATTCCAAAATTTTCTTCCTTAAAATGAGCCTTCTTTTCTATCTTCTTTTTGTCCTTTTGATTTCTAAAACTAAAGTTTTCAACCACTGATGTCACAACAGCAATAACTGAAATTGTCACAGTGGGCAAGAATGAGAAAAAAATTCACCTATAAATACTGCAATTTAATGTGACAAACTGTTTTGGATTTTTTAAAAAATACTTAAATGAACCCTAAAATAGTAAAAAGAGCTATTTAATACATACATCTAATGAAGGTTCACCACAGATAAAAATCCTTAGGATATAACACTCATTTTCTAGTTAACCATTAAAAAATTACCATACTATGCTCCTGAATTGGCACACTACCCATCCTAGACCCCCTTCTTCAGAAAAGTTCAAATTATTTTTTTATATCTCTTCCATGCTCAGGTGTTTATATTATTATTATTGCTATTATATTATTATACATTTTTACTCCTTCATACATGCACATCTTCCAGTCACCTGCCACCAAACAACCCTGCTCATCATAACTACTTCCTGTTCCCATTCCTTCTTCTTCTCCACAGTTCTCTCTGGTAGCTTATAAATTTTTTCACTAAGTCAAATGTTTTGATGCAATTTGCCAGTGTTTGTCTCTTCGTTATTTATATTCCAAAGATAAGTGAAGTCATCCAATAACTGTCTTTCCCTTTCTGACTTATTTAGCTTAACTTAATCACCTCGAGGTTCATCAATTTTATTGCAAAAGATGCTATTTCATCTTTTTAAATAGCTGTAGTATTCCATTAAGTATATGTTCTACAATTTATGTATGCATTCATCTGTGATTAAATAATTTGATACAGGAATGTAAAAAATTTGACATTAATGAGTATGTTTTGGATATTGTACTTGACTTCTCACACAACATCTACTCTAGATCCAGTGTTATACAACCAAATGATTACTATAAAATCAAATACACAAATGAGGGAAATCAATGGTCAGGAAGTTTAAATAACTTGTCACGTATTACAAGATTTTGTACTTGACAAATTTTGTTAAGTTTGTGTCTACCTTCACAATAAGAATAAGTAAATGCAAAATAGAAGAAGGAAAACTTTTAAAATACAAGGAATGGAAATACATCATTTTAGGATTTGAATAGGTAACATCCTCATCAATATTATGTGACAGCTCTGTCCAGAAAAGCAAATATTTCATCCAATGTCTTTGGCACCAATGTCTTTGGTGCCATTTTTGTGAATACTAAGTACCAGATTAAACAGGTAATGGGTAAACCTGAAAAAAAAAAGCGATTTTCTTTTCTTTATTAAAGCAACATTGTTTAAAAATTGTACATAATTTATAGTTATGGGTCACTCCCTTCAGGTGTGTGTTAACACACTATACCTGTCACCAAATGTCCTTCACTACAGAACAATTTTCTGAAAGCTTGATAGAATGTAAATATTAGAAAATATTTTTTTTCTAAGTAAAAACTTAGAAAATATTTCCTGATATCAATATCTTAAAGACTGTTTTGTTCTACCATCAAATTGCCTTTTCAAAACTAATTTCAGCATAATCGAATAAATATAAGAAATCCATTTGTAACATATAGCATATTCACAAGCACTCTGAGTATTTTTAAAAATATATTAAAGTTTGAGGCATGTTGAAAGCTATCAGTAGAAAATATATGGATTAGTATGGAAATTAAAGTTATTATATTTTTAAATTACTTGTTCAAAAAACAGCAAAATATGTATAGGTAACAGTTAATAAGTTTGCCATGCTGTAGATGGCAGCAACACTTCACTTTATCAACACTGCTTACCAACACTAGCAGAATCATGGAAATAAAATTTCTGAGTATTCACTCTATTCTTTTTGTAATTTGGTAAAGAATATGGTCTGATTTTGAATATAAAAGGGTAAAATTTGATGTAATTTTTCTTATTAAACAAGAATCAACTCATATTTATGTATTTTACACAATGTAAAAATTTAAAAATTAGTGTTTTCATTGAAAGATTGAATATAATTTCAATTAATTAGTAAAATACATATATTTCTTGTTTTTCAAGGAACCTGTGTAGTACTCTTATCAAATATTCTAATAAAGGCAAACATAAAGATTAGGCATATATTTGAGTTAAGTATATGTTTCCAAATCTGATTTGCTATACCTCACTTAAGAGTTAAACACTTAATACATAATATCTAAAATCATTTAAGATCTCACAGGAAAACTTTTCATGCTAGTCATTTACATGTTGCATATTGATCATTTTTACAGGAAATTTATAGGCAATGTTATGGCACATAATGGACTCAAATCTCTTCCTGATTTAGTGATTCAAGATCACCAGATAAGGGTGAGTAGGTGTGATCATGAATGGGCCACATCCATCATTTTAAAGATTTTTCTCTCTAAGATAAAAAAAGTGATAAGAATAGCATGAGGGAAGTAAAAATAAGGAAAATGCAATGTAAAATAAATTGAAATTAACTTTGTGCTATGTGGATGATTTTCAGTCCAGTTTGAATGTTCAAGTGACTTTTTTTTTAATGCCATTAGATATGGTATGGTAACATACACCTGAAGGGTTTGATACTATAACTCTAAATCACATATGGCATTGTAAACTGACACTGACTCAATTAAAAAGTAATAATAAATAAAAATAAAAACTGGGAAAATACCAGTGGTTGACAAGTTTTTAAAATGCCAACACCCACATCTCATTCCTGACTTATTACATTAAAAACCAAGAATTTCAAAGCTACATGTGATGAGTGACTATTCCAGTATTGTATTAATATTCATAGTAAAGTGAATAAAGACATCCTAAAGCTGTTCATTTAAGTGAATTAGGATATAAACATTTATATAGAGAGATATACATATGTATGAGAATTTTCTTAAAATTAATTTTGATAGTCATTTGCTTTAGGGGCAGGGAAGAAGGCAATGAGGATTTAGAGGGAGGAAGGTAAAAAATCTGAAAATAGAATAAAAGAAGAAAAGCAAGCTACTTTGTAGAAGTATGCAAAATTTTGGGTTCATTTGGAAAAAATTATATAATCTATAAAATACTAAGTTTGAAAACTGGAAGAATAAATACCAAATTTTTATAATTATTATGCCAGAGTTGAGACAGGCATGATGGGGAAGTTAATTTCCACCAAAAATTCAGATTTATCTCATAGGGAAAATTTGTGGTATATCTTGAATTAATTGAAAACATATTAGAATAAAAATTTCAGTTATTTTATGACTCCTCCCAGTATTTCCAACTGCATTACAGATAAATTCATCCTCTATGCATATCTACTTCCATTATTTTACTAATTTGTCATAATGTCTACTCTCTAAATATGCACTTTGTTTCCTATGGTTTGTGATACTACCAGCTTATTTCAATTCCATTATGTTAATATCCTCCTTCACATAATTCAGTAAAATCTGATTTGAGATTATATCCATGTATATGAACGGAGGGTGCAAAAGTAAATATCCTTCTGTTAAAATAGTAAACAGGACAAAGTTTACACATAGGTCATTAGGGTAACTAATTTATTATTAATATACCTCATAATCCATTTCCTACTAGTTTATTTTACGACCACATAAGAAATGTAGTAAGAGAATTCAGAAAGGGAAGTTCTATTCATACTGATTTGGTTTTGAAATGCTTATAGAAATCAAAATAGAAAATTGAAAGGTACTTGCCAGGAGAGGATTTTACTCAAAGTTCTAAATTTAGAAAATGAAACCATGAATGACTTAACCCATGCAACTGTATTGCATAAAAAGAATGTCAAAATAGAAAGAGGTCTTTTGGGTTTTGGGTTTTTTTTGTATTGTGTGTGTGTGTGTGTGTATTTTACATCATCAAAGCTTTAAGACACTATACTTTAAAACTGCAAAGAGGAAGAATCACAAATGGCAAAGCAAACCTACTACCAGAGCAGCAAGACAGACAACAGAGGATGATGCTATAAAAATTGAGAGAATTTTGTGAAGTGAGTGGCTATTAGCAATTAGCCATGCTATTTCTACAGTGAGTTTAAAATAAAATGATTTTTTTTCCTTTGGATTACAACTTCAAATATTGTTACACTTTAGGGAAGGCAATATAAATTAATTTTGTTAAAAGTTCTGATTTAGTGCAAATGGACACAATGAAACAAAAGGAAGCAGAGAAAATTATTGAAGGATTTTTTAATATAACCAAAATAACTTGAAATATATATATATATATATATATATATATACCTAAAATCAACAGGTATGAGGACCTGGAAGTGGATGTTGATGGAGGTCTAAATTAGTTTAGGGGGTATCACTGTTTGCTACAGAACCATTGACATATAGCAAAATCTATAGACTATATCAAAAATAATACAGCAAAACCAGGCAGATTTACCTGTTATTATGATAAGAATAGGAAGTTTTTTTCAGAATCAAGAACATAACTATTTCATTTATATGAATTAAAGGTTAAGCCTCAGATATTATTTTATGAAGTGACTAGAAAAAATGAAGACTTGAATGTAGAAAAATGGCTTCCAACTATTCAATGAATTCTCCAGTTTACATATAAACAGGACTTCATATTTCCATATTAAATTTCAGAATATGTAAAGTATTAAACTTAGTAGACAAAATTTTAACTAGTTAGAATCCCAATTATACATTTAGTAAACAAATCTGAAAACACTAGTAACCTGGTATTTAATATCCTATTGTTTTAATTGAAATTATGTCTATATGCAAAAAGAAGGAATTATTTCTTCTGTTCTATTTACAACTGTCAATGATGAACTAATTAGTCACCAAATGCCATCGATTCTATCTTCTTTCTACCTCTTCCTTCTCTCTATCTCCATTTCTACTCACTCCATTTTCTAGCCTCTCCTGAATATTTAAGTCCTTGGCATGAGTGGCTCCTTCCTATAATCCATTCTCCACATAATTGATAAATTGACTTTACAAAACAAGTTCTCAAAATAGCTCTTGCAGTTCAAAACATATGTAATTAAGAACTTATCCCCATTCTCTTAAGTCTCTAATAGAATTACAGAAAGTGAGGATTTTAGTGGATAAATCAGAATAGCAAAATATAGGCTAGTATACACATTAACAGTTTTTTCCTCATGAAGTTACCCAGCATAAAGACAGCAGTGTTGTGCAAGATGAGAGTGAGGTGAATATTTAAATGGAAAGTTTGTTGAAATAATGTGCTACTCAGTCACCCCCACTGACCTCACTATTTTAAGCTTTCTTACTTCTCCCCATGTTCCTTGAATGTAGTGATCCAGCTTTTTACTCCTGAACTTCCATAAACTTTTAAAGAATTTTAATTAACTGTATGAACATAAGGTTTCTAATGTTTCTCGGATGGTTTCCGGGGCACTGCAGAAGTCTCCTTTTTCTAGCATCCCAAGAGTGGCTTCTCCATCTGTTCTCCTACATTGAACAAGCATTGTTATTACCTGAGCTCTCAGTCCTGCCTAGACCTACAAGTGGGAAAGAGCTGGCAGATAAACAGGCATACAGAGCAGAGCAATCTGATGACAGTCACTAGTCATCTATTCTTAAATATGAATAAACTGAGGATCACTCAATATAGGGAGATAAAGAACAAGATAAATAAAAAATTGCTGATCAGAAAAGAAACAAATATAATCAGGGAACAGAGGAGAACTTTAAAAGCAAATTACCAGTATATACTGAAGAATTTGAAGAATTAATACATCCACTAAAGCAAATTATGGAAAGCAAAAGAACTCTTGGAAAGTAGTTTACTAACATAAAGTTACTGGAACTTTTGTGGGTTTTGTAACATAATCTAAAGAAAATGTAAATTTTCTATTTGAACTAAGAGTTTTAAATCCTTCATAAGAAATACTTATTATATTAATAAACAATTTAATTCTCAATATTAGATACTGCATCTTTTAATTCTCAGCTAAGATAAATACAATAATAAATGCATCAGTAGTGAAAAGGATAAAAAGCAAAAACATATACATTATACATAAACAAAATATGCAATCACATTTCAAATGCTTGTTTACACATTGTACACTTTATCACAATATTTGGTAGCCACATTTGTATATTAAATTAAAAAATTCTTAATTCTTTTTTCTGTTATTTCACAGTGCTATGAGAGATATTATAAAATATTATCCATATAATTCACAAATTGACAGACTTCTAGATCATTTGTATTTTAATATTACTCTTTCAAATGAATATGGATATTATAATTTTTCAGCCTACTAGAGTTTAATATATTTTCTCTTTTTTACCTACATTATTTTAAATAACCATTATGAATAAACTATGCAACAGAACAAAATTGAGTGAATAGATGGATTTTAAAACAATGACTTTTATGGCAGGGAAAGAAAATTTAATACATGATAGGACAAGTATGAAGACAAGAGCTGGCTCAAATTTGCCTCCCAGACCTTTTGTTATAAGGGTTGGTGCTTTAAAAGGGTGAATGTGAAGTGGGGTAAATTTGTTACTTTACAGGGGAAAGAAAGGGATGATGTTCCCACTGAGCAAGCTTAATGGTTGTTCATGTCTCTTCAGGGGTCATATGCTTATTTTCAGGGCTCCAGGGGCATTTGGAGAGTTTGTAATCAGCTGACCCAAACCACTGCTACTTAGGCATGGATACATGCACTTTAGAAGAGAGCAGCACAATAACCTGTTAGAATCTGTTAAGCAACGCACTATGAAGCAAACCGCAGTCACTGCAGCACGAGTTCGATCCCTGCTGCCGGCCAGAGAGGGGACCCACATGGCGCAGCAGACCTCT
>JAGFMF010011830.1:16830021-16881534 GCA_019455555.1 Galemys pyrenaicus
GCTCCCCGCTCTCTGTGGTGAATCCTCTCACCCCCCCATACCTCTGGCCTGTACCCCAGTGCTTGTATGCATAAATAAATAAATCTTTAAAAAAAAAAGAATCTGTTTGGACTGGTTTCTGCAGATCAAACACTGCTTGACCTCTCCCGAACAGAGAAATTTGTAGAAAAGGACAGAGTATTCTATGGAAGACAGCAAGGAACATGTTCTAATCACTTCTCATGAAACAGACTTAGACTTTGCAAAATAATTTTTGACTACAGTTACATTATTATGTATTAAATGTATAAAAAACATCATTGACTTTTCCTTTATGATTAACATATATTTTGCAAAAACAAAACTAATAATAGGGTCCTTTCTGGTGGCACAAGGGATTATGTCACAGCACTATGAAGCTATAGGCAGCCACTGTAGCATGAATTTGAGGGAACCCACATGGCACATCAGACCACTCCTGCCTCACCCGCCGTTCCCCTCAGCAGTGTATATGAGTAGATCTGCCTGTTTTGCTCCCCACTCTGTCTCTGGTGAATCCTCTCACCACCCCCAACACACACACTTCGGGCCTATACCCTAGTTCTTGTATGGATAAAGAAATCTTTTAAAAAATGAATACCAGTAATATATCAGAATGTACAGAAATCATTTATTCAATTATTTGATCAAAAATAGATGATGGGCAATTCCATATTTCACTTTCTGTGGTTTCAGTTACCCCTAACAACTGTGGTCTTAAAATATTACATATGATAATATTTTTTGAGAAAAAACACATTCTTATAACTTTTTACTATAGTACATAGTAATAATTACATTTTACTGTGTGTTCATCTCGTGTGTAATTTATAAATTAAACTTTATATTCAGTTTTTATATATAGGAAAAACATAGTGTATATAGAAATTAATACTATCTGTGGTTTTAGGAATCCACTGAGGTTCTTAGAAAATATGCCCCATGGGGGATACTAAAACATTTTTTTATTTTTGTTATGTACATTATAGTTCTACCCCTTCATTCCAAAAAGAAAACTAAAAGCCATATGATTGTAAAAATAGATGCTGAGAAAGCATTTAGCAAAGTTCAACATCCATTTATAATAAAGACCCTCAAAATTCTCAGGGTAGAAGGAAAATACCTTACCACACTAAAGACCATATATGACAAACCCATAGCTATTATCATTCTCATTGGTGAAAAGCTGAAAACCTTTCCCTTAAGATCTGAAACAAAACAAGGATGTCCACTCTCAGTGGTCCTTTTCAACATAATCCTGGAAGTCCTAGCCAGGACAATAAAAGCAAGACATGCGAGATATCCAAAAGAAAAGAAGAAGTAAAACCATCACTATTTGCAGATTATATGATAATCCCAAAAATTATGAGAAACCCAAAAAGTCACAGAAAAACTAATCAAAATAATCAACCAGTTTAGTAAAGTAGCAGGATACAAAATAAACACACAAAACCAGTAGTCTTCCTATATGCAAACTATCAATCTGAAGAAGAGATCAAGAATTCCATCCCTTTAATAATTGAAAGAAAAAAAATCATATTCTTGGGAATATACCTAACAAAAATGGTGAAGGATCTATATAAAAAAATATTAAACATTGTTAAAAGAAATAGAAGAAGACAGAAATGGAAAGCATCTTTGCTCATGGATTTGAAGAATTAACATTATGAAAATGGCCAGCTTATCAAAAACAGTTTAGATTCAATGCTATTTCAATAAAAATTTCAATGACATTCTTCAAAGAAGTAAAACAAATATTAATGAAATTCATATAGAGCCACAAAAAAACCTCAAATAGCCACAGCTCTCCTGACTAAAAAGGAGAATGGATGTATCACACTCTCAGACTTCAAACTATACTACAAAAGCCATAATAATTAAAACTGCATGGTACTGAACAAAAACAGACACACAGACCAATGGAATTGAATAGAAAACCCAGAAATAAACCTAGTTATCCAGATTTATGGACAACTAATCTTTGACAAAAGAGCAAAGAATATGTTATGGAACAAAGACAGTTTGTTCAATATATGGTGCTGGAAAACTGGACTGCTACATGCAAAAGAATGATGTTAGACTACTACCTCACACCATGTCAAAACAAAACCAAGTCAAAAGATAAGCAGTTGTAAAGCATGAGAGACATTAATCAAAACAAAGAGACACCCCACAGGTTAAGAGAAAATTTTTATACTACATACAACTTATAAGGGATTGATAACAAAGATCCACAAAGAACTCACATAACTCAACAAAAACAAAGTAAACAATCCAGTCAAAAGTGGGCAAAAGAACCCAAAGACATTTCTCCAAAGAGGAAATGCAAATGGCCATCAGGCATATGTAAAAATGTTTAATATCCCTCATAGTCAGGGAAATGTAATGAGGTATCACCTTACACCATTAAGAATGGCACATATCAAAAAAACTAAAACAACAAATATTGGTGAGGATGTGGTGAAAAAGGAACTTTCCTACACTACTGGTAGGAATGCAAACTGGTCCAACCACTATACAAAACTCAATGGAGTTTCCTCAGACTACTGAAAATGGAACTACCATATGACCCAGCAATTCCTCTCCTAGGGATCTACCCAAAGGACACAAAAATACCAAAACATCCAAAAGAATACCTGTACCCCTATGTTTATTGCAGCACTCTTTATAATAGTTAAGACTTGAAATCAACCCAAATATTCAAAAAATAGATGACTGAAGAGGTGGTATATACACACAATAAAATAATATTCAGCAATCAAAAAAGATAAACTCATGTCATTCACAGCAACATGGATGGAGCTTGAAAGGATTATGCTCAGTGATATAAGTCAAAAGGAAAAAGAGAAATACTGGATGATTTCATTTATAGGAAGAATATAGGGGATCAAGGAAAAATAAATAATAATAACACCAACTACAATAACCAAAAGGGGAAAAAAAACCACAAAAATAAACAGAAAACTATAAATCAGAGATAGTCTAAAGGGGAGGGGGAGAAAACTAGGGTGGCAGGGCCCTCCCTGGTGGCTCAAGGGGTTGAGTCTCAGCACTGTGAAGCTATCTGTAGCCACTCCAGCATGAGTTTGATCCCCAGTCAGGGAGGTGACCCACATGGCACAGCAGATCTCTCCTGTATCACCCCCGCTCCCCCCGGGCAGTGTGTTTCAGTAGACCCATCTGTTCTGCTCCCTACTCTGTCTCTGGAGAATCCTCTCACCCCCAAGTTCTTATATGCATAATTAAATAAATCTTTAAAAAACAAACAAAAAACAAAGTCAGGAAGAGCACAAGAGAGTATGGTAATGGTGCACAGGTGAATTGGTGGTGGAATTCTATGGGGACTATGCCTGAGAAAAGAAAGTTAATACTGTTAAAAAATTTTTTTTAAATAATCATTATGAAATTTTTCAAATTTAACTCTGAATCAACAAATGTGAGAATTTTTAGATTTTAAATATTGTCAACTTTGTGTGCTTTATTCATATTCATCTATTTTCCAGACACTTCACCCTAACACATTTTCATATTTTTCTGCCTGTCCAAATGACCTTCCTCTTTAAATGACAATATTGTTTGTCTCAAAATTCTCTAATTTTCATTCATTCTCTTTAACTTTATTATCTTCCTGTCAATAAAATAAAATGGTAATGTTATTGTGGAAATTAGTAAGTTCTACCAAACTTTATAGCTATGTGTCTTTGGCTATGATTCATCTTTTTCTTATGAAATGCATCTGAGAAATCTCTGCCTCTGAAATATTTTTATGTTCATCCCCAATGACATCAAGAAATCTGTACTTGAAGACACCAGGAGATAACTTACAACTCCCACATTTCTCTGAGAAAACAAAATTTGGGAACTCAAATCTGGGACCCCAACTTTTAACACTTATGAAAGATGGACCTCCAAATCATCTAGTTTTGAAAGTCACTTTATAAACAGTTTTTATTTTTTTTAAGATTTATTCATTATGCATACAAGAACTGGGGTGTAGGTCAGAGGTGCTGGAGGGTGGGTGAGAGGATTCTCCAGAGACAGAATGGGGAGCAGAACAGACTACTGTGAAGAAACCATACCCAAGGAAAAGTTTGTTGCTATTTTTTACAAATTAAACTGTTGTATCCAATAAAATCAGTAACTTCAAAGAATATCACAATGTGAGATATACCATTGCTAACATTCCTTGTTCTTGAAAACTCTAAATTGATAGGATGAATTTTAACAAATCTCTTTGTTTTCCTCAATGTATAGACAATACCAGATGATATACTAGCCAGACCCCTACCAAGATTTTCTTTGTAGAAACCCTTGAAATGTTTCTCCTTACAGACTATATAATCCTAATTGAGAAGCTCAGAATTTGGGCAGCTTTCTCAGAACTGTTGGTTATGCCAAGACTCAAGTTCTCAGCCTTGGTTCTTTAACAGACACACTTACTTTGGTTTTCCTCAATTTATTTAAATTGACATACACAACAACCAAAGACTACTTTTCAAATAATTTTAAAATATGTACAAAAGTGACTTTGTACCACAAGGTCATACTGCAAATCTAAAAAAAAAATAAAAAATGAAGTGATTAAAAGCTAATGTCAAGGAGAAAATAGACTGTAGTCTTTAGGATATGGTAGGCTTTTTGAAGTGAGAAACAAAGCCCACAAATGAAAAGTAAAAAAGCACAATAAAAGATGAAGCAAATTAGGTGTTTTGAAAACAACTTTAAATGAGATACAACTCAGAGATCCAGTGAACTCTATTACTTATCTAACAGATGAAGGACTCAAGAGATAATAGCACAGAAAATTAGCTAGCATAAAATTATCCCAATCCAACAGAAGTGTATTAAATATCCTACAAATCACATAAAAATAAAATGTTCAGTAAATTTATGAAAAATTCTTCAACATCACTAAAGAATAGAATTAACAAATCAATAATAAGGAAAATGCTAGCAAATCAGAGTAGCAAACATCACTTATATTCAGTAATTGGAGAGGTGTGTAAAATAGACATTCTCTTTTATTGACAGAATAATGGGTTTTCTATAGCATGTATAGGAACACACATGCGGAGGTAATTTGTACGTACATTATCAGAATAATTTATAATTGTGAAATTGGGAACAAACTTTACCAAGATGATTAAATAAATTACACAAATATAAAGGTTGGACAAGATTTCTCTGATGCTGTGTAAGGTGGAATAAGCTCATCAGAGAATAGTGCCGTAAAATACCCCCATTTACATAGAGGAAATGCCACTATGGACATGTATATATGCACATTTATATATTTAATAATTTTCACTGAGTGCTCATTCTGCTACAGGTATTGATTTAAACACTAAATCCTAGGAGTGCCCAACAAGATGGTGGAACAATGAAGAATCTGGACTCCCCTACCCCCTATATTCCCAAATAAATTGCAGCAGAACAAAGCCAATAACCCATGAAAAATAAGTGGTCAACTATAGTACACATCAGGAGTAAAAATCCAAAAGAAAGTGGTGGGAAGAAATTTAATTTAACTACGTTAATGGTGATCCAGGTAGGTAGAACCCACAAGAGGAGAGGGTGGTTGACTATGTACATACACAGTGCCGTAATGGTTCTTGAATAAGGTCATATGCATGCATCAGGGACTTTGGAGACCTGGTGCTATACTGAATAAGGGTGTACACAAAGTTCTGTCTAGAATAGAGGGAGCCTCATTGTAAAATAAATAGAAACAGAGTTCAGAATGATGTTTACTGACTTGGACCTGAAGTTGTCAGTGTAGACTAACTGAGGCCTGCAGTTTGGATTGCCTGTGTCTCCTCACAGATGGGGCAGTTACTCATAGCATTAAGCAGGGATGTACAAGACATATGCCATCACTCCATCCATGGCCAAAACCAAGACAATAATGAAATACTTTCAATAAATGGAGGTTAAGTGCATATTAACAACAGGAGCAAGCACCACAAGGATAAGGCTCTGTACTAGAAGAGAGAACAAGTTCTGACTTGTGAACCTGTCTCAGCTGTAATCAGTGTCCAGTGTTACATCCAGTGTCCCAACATAACCCAGAGGTGGAAGCTTACACAAGACTATCCAAGACACTGAAACTGAAGAGCTGGTTTAGAGGAGGGAATCACTGTGGATCCCCACCACACCACTGTTTCCCATTACATAGTAAGGAACTTAAATCCCTGACACTCACAAGAGAGGACCTTTCTGTGCCCTACTGCCCTGGTTCCTTATTATCCCCTGGTAATACCTGTTTTTTGATTATTTAATTAGGAGCAAAAGCAGAAGCCTGAAAGTTTGTCCCTATTACAATTTATAAAAACTAAAATTGATGAGAGTAGAACATATTGCAAAAGTTGAGCAAAAATAAAAACGGACATGTCTTGTGGAATATCCCTAAAATTAGTTCCAAGAAAACAATTATAATGATTTTCACAGAACTCAAAAAACAATAAATTATACCAAATAGGAATACAGTAAACACTGAAAAATGTGAGAAATTTACAATCAGAACAAAAAAATTACAGAATCTTAAAAATGACTACAACCATATAAAACACAAAGGGCCACTGCAGCAGCCAAACACAGACAACCGAGAGTGCACAGCGTTTGAGGACCCACAAAGAGAAGAAAAGAAAAAATGGGAAATATTGTAAGAGTCCTTTGAGATAACTTAGAAAGAAATGCATTTATGTCTTGGAGGTCCCAGGAGAAGAGTAAAGGAAAGACATAGGAAAAGCAAAGAACTGTTCCTGAAGTCGTTTCAGATTGGAAACAAACCAGGCATCAGAAACCAAGATGTCCAAAGAGTTCCAAACAAAATAATATATCAGTCACATTCCAAGACATATAATCTTCAAAAGCTGCTTATAGTCAATGACTAGGACAGAATACAAGAAAAAAATCCAGAGAAATAAAGGATAACCTGTAAGAAAATTACATTGTCAATTATATTGTCAGTAGACTTTTCAGTAGAAACAGTACAGCAAGAAGGAAATGGCAGGAATTTTTTAAAATACTCTAGAATCCTTCACCCTGAATGATTAGTATTCATGACAGAAAAAAGGGTGTTTACTAAGAAGCAAAAACTAAAATAATTTATCAATACATTGTTAAAGGGGTATATTATAAAGCAACATAACAAGCACAGTGGCGACATATACCTAAATGATATAACATGTAAGAGAAGGAAATAACAATGATGCCCATCAGTAGTTTGAGACAGGCCATCCAACATGTCACACAAGTAATCATCATATAATAACATGAGAAGTATATTCAAAACAAAATCAACAGAAGTAACACATAAACAAAGGGATTAGAACCCAAGCAAAACTTAAAAGGAATATGTGATAAGTCAGAAGGCAAAAGAAAAATATCGGATGGTTTCACTCCTAGGAGGAATATAAGGGAACCAAATAAACGACCAAGGAAAAGAATAATAATTTAAAAAAAGAGAAAGCAATAAGGACAAATTGGGAACACTTTGTGGGGAGTGGGGAGGGAATAGGTTGAGGGCAGAAAGAGCACAAGGGACTGAGGTGATGGTGCACTGGTGAAATGGTGGTAGGAAATCCATGGGGACCACAATTGATGTCAAATATATATAAATAAAGGGGAAAAAAAACTAAGAAAAAGTGCAGCAAAATGGCAATCAGCAGTCATGTCTCAATATTCATGTAAAATGTAAATGTCTTGAATTATTTGTCAAAAGTTGTAGAGTGGCTGGAGATATTTTAAAGCAAAGCCCAACCTTCTGTTATGTACAAGAAACCCATCTTATCAACAAAATCAAAAACAGACTTAGAGCTAAAGTTTGGAACACAATCTTACAAGTGAAAGTTTACTTAAAAATATATCAGAAAGAGCTATTCTGATATCAGATATAATAGATTTCCTTTTCAAAAGATTATAAGGGTCTCCCTGGTAGCACAAGTGGTCAAGTCTCAGCACTATGAAAACTATCCACAGCCACTGCAGCATGAGTTTGATTCCTGCCCCAGGAGATAACCCACATCACAGCAGACCTCTCCTGTCTCCTCTACTGCTCTCCTCAGCAGTGTATTTCAATAGATCCACTTGTTCTGCATCCCACTCTGTCTCTGGTGAATCCTCTCACCCCTCTGCACCTCTGGACTGCACCCAAGTTCTTGTATGTATAAATAAATAAATCTTTAAAAAAATAAAAAGATAGTAATGGATAGAGAAAAACATTATATTATGATTAAAGCCTTAATGCAATATGAAGAAGTAACTCTCATAAATGTGTAATACACTAAATGACTATGATTGTGCATCAAGATACATGACAATTGCTAATAGAACTAAAGAAAAATATTGAAAGTGATACATTAGTGGGGGATTTTAATACTCCACTTACAACTATGAACAGATAAATAGGACAGAAAATAATGAAACATCAGCCTTAAGTGGGAGCTATACCAAGTAGGTCTATACCCAAAAGCCACTGTACTCACATTTTTTTTCAAGTGCAAATAAAACATTTACAATAATAGGCCATATGTTAGGATGCAACTCAATTTTCAAATAAAACAGAAGGACAAATATATATGAAATACTCTCTCTAACCATAGTGATATAAAGTTAGAAATGAGCTATAAAAAAAAATAACAGGAAAAACGATAAATACATGGAGACAATACTATGCTGTCTCTTGGATGAAAGCTGAATTAAAGCAGAAAAAAAATTTTAAGACTAATGAAAATGACCATTTACTTCAAATAAGAAGTAAAATGAGCACTATTTGTAGATAGTAGATAGCACTACTTGTAGTGATTTTATATAGAGAAAACCTTAAAGACTCCACCAAAAAGCTATTAGAAACAATAGACGAATAAACAAAATGATACAATCCAAAAATCTAATACTTTTATATACAATGAGAAGAAAAAGAAATCAAGTATATAACTCCATTTAGAGTTGCCTCAAAAAAGAGTCAAATACCTCAGGGCCTCCCTGGTGGCCTAGGGGTTAAGTCTCAACGCTATCACCTCTGTGGCATGAGTTCAATTCCCCTACAGGAGGAAAACCACACATAGTGTAGCAGACCTCTCTTGTCTTGCTTGATGATCCCCTTAACAATGTATTTCACTAAATCTTCCTGTTCTGCTCCCCACTCTGTCTCTCGTGAGTCCTCTCACTCCCCTCACCTCTGATCTAGCTATACCCCAGTTTTTCTATGAATAAATAAATCTTTAAAAAGAAGAGTCCTATACCTCAGAATGAAGCAAGTGAAAGCTCTATACAAGGAGAACTGCAAGATATTATGTCACTTAGTGACATAAGCAGATGGAGGGAGGGACAGTCCCATTTTTATGGATGGGAAAATCAACATAATTAAAATCACTCCTATAAAGGGACATAGAAATTTAATGTAAACCACATCAAAACCCCAATGTTTTTCAAATAAATTGAACAAAAGATATGAAATGTATATGAAGCAACAAAAGGCCTCATACAGCTAAAGCAATCCTAAGAAAAAAGAGTAACAATGATATCACCTTACCTGCTGTAGTGGTGGGCAGGCAAGCAAGGGGCAGGTTCTCAATGATCTTGGAGGGCGGGTAAAGGAGGAGTCCTGTAGCTCTTGGTGGCTTTTTCAGGGTTTCATTAATATTTCTGCACAACTAGCAGTGAGGCAACCAGGTACATGGTAAGCAGGGAGGCCTGGAGTCTGGGAGGTCAGGAGGTCTCTTAGGCCCTGGCAAATCTTCACTCTCCCTAGGCTCTCTGGTGTTCTCCCATATACCTCTGCTACTCTGCTTTCTCTGCTTTCTATGCTGCCTCTGCTGACTACCTCTGCTACTGGTGTCTCCCTGATGCCACACTTATAAGGTCAATCTCTCAGCCCAAGTGCACCCACTTGCGCATGCTCACACCCCACTCCAGGAGCCGCCATCAGGCATGCGTGCAGGACCACAGAGTTCTATCATTGATACTAATGGTGGGAGGGCAGAAAAACCTGATGATTTCTGTTATCCTACACCTGGCTTCAAAGTGCATTATAAAGAACAGTATTAATAATAATATAGTATTGGCACACAAAAAATACACAGGTCAATGGAATAGAATCATAAAAAAATCAATCCATATACATGGATTCTATGAAACTATATGAAAAAGCAACCACAAATATACATGGTGAAAAGAGACTCTAATAAATGGCTCTTAAAAAAAATTTTTTTAATAAAAGGCTACACATAAAAGCATAAACGTATCAAGACAAAACAATCTTTCACTGCATACACAAAATTAAATCCTAAATGGATTGAATAATTATATAAAGATCTACTATAAATTCTATGACATCAGCAATTTTTTTTTGAGATCTGGGCCCTATGGTAATAGAAATAAAGTAAAAAATAAATAATCGACATTAACTTAAAATGTTTTTATATCATGAAAAATGCATAAAATTTAAAAGAAATCCTACTGAATGAAAGAAAATATTCACTCACATATTATAGACAAGGGGTAAATATACATGATATATAAACTACTTATACAATTGCACAATAGAAAAACAAGCAACCTAATTAATAAATGAGCAGAGTAGCCAGGATAACAGTGTATGAGTCTTTGGCTCCAATTGATCTTCAAGAGATCCCTCTTACAAGCTTTTAATGAGGTCTTGAGTCCATTGCTGAACTGATTCCTTGATAGATATCACATAAGGACTGGGAAAAATCTGAAATTTCATAGTTTAGTAAATCCAGCTGATCCTGGCTCAAATTAGTGTTGTAATGCACAAGACAAATGGTTCCTTCATCAGGAAGAAGATCAGTAATTACAAAAAGGCTGCCCTATAACATTAAAAAGGCCTGTCCTCTCTTGGAGGAGTCTGAACACAACAAAATAGTGTGTAGTTGGTTCCAGTGCTCCTGAGTTTCCTGGCAATTTGGCTGAGATGCATTTTTAAAGTTTGATTCACCCTTGATCTTTCCAGATGTAGTGTCAGCAAAGCACTGAGCAGATTCTCTATGGGCCTGGCAGACCCATGAGTAAAGGAAGAACCCTCAATGGCTTTTTCAGGCTTTTAATGGTCTTCCTACATCATTTGTATTGAGGCAACCAGGCACAGGACAAGCAGGGAGGCCTGGGGGCCAGGAGGCCCTCCTAACCCCTGGTAAATATTTACTCCCTCTGGTGTTCTCTCGACGTCTCTCTGTTGGTCTCTCTACCACACTATGCTGCAAAGTCTTCTGCCACCTCATCCTCTGCTGCTGCCTTATCACTCTGTCCTTTGGTTCAGGTGTGCCCACTCATGCACACCCACACCACTCCAGGTGCCATAATCAGACATGTGTATAAGACCACAGGTATCTATCATAGATGCTAATGGTGGTAGGGAGGAAAAATAACTGATAACATACATTTACCCTACACCAGATACTGTGATTATCAGGTGAAAATGGAGGCGATTTCAATTCGCAGGGCCTTGGACACGAAGCAGGGGCCACTGGAAGTCCAAATCAGGGTATTATTACTGTAGGGTAAAGGTTGATCAGGTATTTCCACCCTCCCACCATTGATGATGGACACCTGCGATGCTGCGAGCATTCCAGGGTGGGCATGCGCAAGTGGGCGCATCTGTGTTGGACACGGGCATAAATGGGCGGCGTCATGAGGACGCCAGAACTGGACGAACTGCGAGCACCAACAGACAGAACTACAGGATCAACCGAGAGAACCGACAGCAGCAGCAGCAAAGAAGCAGCCAAGAGGGTGAGATGCGCTGGGGGCTGGGAAGCCTGCCAGCCTCCCAGCCCCCTGGCACCCATGCCTGCCTTGTACCTGGCCACCTCTCCTAAATAAAGCATGAAAAGCCACCGAGGGCTCCAAGACTCTCCTTCCCTGACCCGTCTGCCCAGAACCATCTGGAACCCTGCCTCCTGTGCTCCCTTCCTGCCGCTACAATTACCAATAGTGACTGCAGGAAAAATGGAAAAGTTATCAGACTGTTCTGCCATCCCACTATTAATGTTGATGAATGACACCTGCAGTCCTGCACGCATACCTAAGTGGGCACGCGCAAGTGAGTGCAGTTAGGCTGAGACACAAGATATATAAGGCTAGCGTCACAGGAATGTCGCATGCGGAAGGAAAAGCCCAGGTGTGGCGGCGAAGTATGGCAAAGAGTGGTGGAGATTGGCGGAGTACAGTCGATAATATGAAGATGGCTAAGACAACAAAGAGACTTCTTGAACCGATGATGAACCTAACTGGTCTAGGATGGTTGCAAGACAGTGACTTAACAACAGACCTTGTGGGCATTTTCAGTGTAGGTTGGAAAGGCTCCTACCCAGCCTATAAAGGTATCTACAAATAATAGATTGTGCTAGTGGTCCCCACTCCTCAGAGGAATGATTGTAAAATGTGGCTTCCGATTCTCCTTAGAGTGACTGCTTCAGTACTGCCACAGGTTAGAGAAGGTCAGGGGATTTGGTAGGATTGTTCTGAATACATACCCTCCAACTTCCTGATCCCTGGTTCACTATCTTTTTAATAGCTGTCCCTCAAATAACCTCTTCATTAACTCCCAGGGGACATCTCTACCATCGTGAGCTATCTCATGGAAGTGTTTAACCACTTTCCAGCTGCACTTGAGAAAGTAAAATTCCCCCTTCTGTCTCATATCATCTATGTTCATTCATTAAAGATCTACAGTTTCCTCATTATGAAGAAAGAAAATAACTCAAATTTGTGTGGGAGCTTGGCATGGTCAGAAAGATTTTACTAGAATAATAAGCAACCAGAACAGGATAATCGACATAAATCTTAGGGTTTTTTTGTTGTTGTTGTTTCTTTGTATCTTTTGTCTCTTTGATTACTCTTAGTTTTGTTGAACACTTGACAACCACTCTGTTCCAGATGATGTATTATCTACATTTTTCTTTAAGGCTTATTTTAAATACTGTAAATATGTCGGGTAAATGGAAAGTGATCAGGCTTTTCTGCCCTCCCACCATTGGTATTGATGATGGACACCTGTGGTCCTGCACACATGCCTAATGGCAAACACCTCAAGTAGGCTATGGGCATGTGCCAGTGGGCACACCTAGGCTGAGACATGGGCTATATAAAGGCGGCATCATGAGGACACCAGCAGAGAGCATAAGCAGCAGAGGAGAGAGAGAGAAAGCAAAAGAGGAGAGGAGAGGAGAAGAGAGGCAGAAGAAGCAGTAAGCAGCAGCAGCCCAGAGAGTGAAGATGTGCCAGGGCCTAAGAGGCCTGCCAGCCTCCTGGCCCCCTGGCACCCCTACCTGATGTGTACCTGGTTGCCTCTGATGAAAAGATCAATAAAAGCTTGAAAAGCCACCGAGGGCTACAGGACTCCTCCTTGACCCATCTGCCTGAATCATTGAGAACCTCTCTGCCTTGCTGGCACTACAAAATGTTAACCCAAAATGGTTCTGAGGATATTCATTTTGTTTTCTTGAACCTAAATCAGGAATGGATTTTTATGGAAAAGCATTTGTTTCTAGATACTTTGCATTTATAATTTAATTTCAGTCATCCCATATCTGCACTTGTGTGAGCTGGTGGACATGGATACCGACCAATGTTGTGTTGTACCTATTTGTGTAAACAAATTAATTCTCGTTATCTTTGACTGAGACCACAATTCAACAGATGAAATGTTTTTTGTTTTAGATGTTAATTATATCTTTTAAATGCACAAAATTTACCTAGAAATAAAAACTGAACAAAATGGAAATTACTTGAATTATGATTTAATCTCACTACCTATACCAGTTCTTCTCTCCTCCTTAGATGGCATCTCATTCTCATATAATATGAAAATGGGAACTTAGTAATAGAGTTTTGCTGAAATAATTAAAAACATCTATTCCCATTTTTGGACTCTGAGAAGAAAGTACATTGGTGTGTCTTGTGGTTTTTTTTGAAGAAATAAATTTGGATAAATAATTCAAATATGTTTGGCTTATAGATACACTAGCTTGAGGATCTTTCATAATTAGTAATTCTTTCCCTTTGGATTCTAGATGTTATATTAGCATTTTTAAAAGTTATAGGAAAAAAAAAGAAAAATAAAAGTTATAGGAATTTTAAAATCCCAATAGATGGGTCAAAAAGATTTCACTGTAGTTTAATTCTGATATTTAAAATGGTTTTTCATGAAAGAATGCAATTTCTGATGGAATTTAAAACTTATTAAATATTACATCTAGACAAATTATATTAAAATTTTAAGTATAAATAAAGCATATCTGGTACATCCTAAATAAAGTTTCACTGACATATATAATTGGAGTGATAAATGGATATTACTGTACTATTTCTTCTTTTCCTTGCAACTATTAAATAGACCAGAGCATAAATGCTGAATTATGATATCTGATAGAATAGTTTTAATGGATATACTTCTGTGTGTATAATACATGGTACTTTAATGTCCTCAGAAGTGTTCATTTAGCAGAGAGTTAGGAATATTATGTAGTAATCTTTTTTTTAATATGAAGGTCTGCATTGTCCTGAAGTAACTAAGATTCTAATAACACAAATATGAATTTATTAGACCCTTTTTCAGTATAGGATATATATAATTTTCTCAATGTAGAAGTCTCTTTCTGGGATTTAATTTTACTAGCAGTAGCGGAAGGCATCATTTAAAAAATACCAGGGTAATTAATTTATTTTTTTATGATTTTGTTTTAACTTATTTATGCATACAAAAACGGGAATATAGGCCAGAGGTGTGGGGTGTTAGAGATCCACAAGAGACAGAGTGGGGAACAGAATAGGCAGGTCTACTGAAATACACTGCTGAGGGGAACAGAAAATGAGACAGGAAAGTTTTGCTGTGCCACTTGAGTCAGCTCCATGGCTGGGAACTGAACTCATGCTTCAGTGGCTGACAATAGCTTCATAGCACTGAGACTTTAACACCTATGTCACTGGGGAGGACCCAAATTAACTAATTTATTCAACCAGTACTCAAGCCAGCCACTCAAACATGAGTGATGCAAGGTCACATAAAAGACCCATTAAGTTTGAGAAAAGACAAAATATTTTTAGAACAGCTAATGAGTAGACAGGGTGAACACTGATAATGACTTTATCCCACAAGCACTTTATTCTATCTGGCACATGTACAGAGAAAATTATCACTTAATAAATTGCACCAGTGCTTATGCTATACCTTGTTTTGTGTTTGATATATTATGTACTCAAAAAATTCACACACAGGTAAGTGAGAACCCAGATTTTGTTCTGCAGTAGTTTTTCTGAGAATTTATCCTCACAAACCTAGTTTTAAAACTCAAAACAATGTAACCAATAGAAAAACAAAGAGATCAAATATGAACAGCTCTGTCTTTAGAGTGTATTTATTTTTGTTAGGTTCCTGAGCAAGGATGGAATGATCTCTGAGCCTATAAAAGGTACATTCTCTGGTATTCATAGTTGATACTCTTTTGGAAGAACTTATAAAAATCTACTTTTTAAGAGCCTTCACCCATTCCTAATATGATGGCTAGAATTAGTTTGTGAATTTCCTCTCATTCTAGCTCATGTTTGTTTTTGACAGGCATTGGATTTCCCAAACAATTAAATCATAAAAACTAATAATTTTTAAATTAAAAGTATTTTTTCACTAAAAAATACTCACCCCCTTCTGTGAGTGGCTTTTGTGTATTCCCATGTCAAGCATTGGGGATTTACCCTTGAAAGGATTGTCTTTCACTCATTGTGGTCCAGAAGAATATGCTGGAAACAAAAGTTCCTTAAAACTGCTGTTAATTTGGTTAATGCCATGTATATATTTTCAAGCATATTAAAAAATGGTATCCTACAAACATTACAGGATAGATGAAAACTTAAAAACTTTACATACGTTCAGTTCAGTTTATCAGCTTAGGAATATTATCTATTTATTTTCCACAACTTCAGTCTTTTAATTTCATGTAGATGTCAACTTACTTTTAAGCACCTTAAGATATGGATGTATTTTTAAATAGGTATAGGTATTGATTTTAATACTTAATCTTTGATCCTGGAAGGTGAAGTTGACAAAAGTAATCTTGACATTTGGTATGAATAAATTCAGTCTCCTTTTGTATTTCCACCTATGATAGACCCCAAAGAATGAATGTAGCCTATGAAACTTTCAGTCTACTTTTGTTACATATATTTATTATTTGTAGTTCATTTTAAAGATTAATTGCAGAAAACATACATTTTAATATTTTTTCCTTTAGCCTGAGGAAGTCTATAGCTGTTGGTTTCTGACTAGTTAATAAAAACTCAGGTTACTATTATTCTCAACAAATTCAAGAAGTCAGATCAGTAACTCAAATGAAGCTTTTGCCTTACTCAAAGGCCAAATAAGCCCATTCTGAATTATTCAACAATTATTGAATTTCTTGACCATATATAATCAAGAGGTGATTATAATTATACTTAAGAATTTTTTGAAACTTAGTTTATCAGATTAATGAAGAAGTAATTTAAGCAGAAAGGAGGGATGTTGTTTCTCCATAGGAACACCAGATTTTAGTTAAGGATTAGAGGGATCGGTTGATTTTTAATTACTGCTTAGAATAACACAAGAGTTAGTAAAGGAGCAGACAACACCACAAAAACTACAGGAAGGGCAAAGCTGGTGCACACTGGTGTGTGTCCAAGATAACAGTCATGTATCTTGGAGTTTTTGCCTCAGATGTTAATTATAATTAACAGGCATATAAAAGGCTTGGGTAAAATAAAGAAAAGTGGGACTAAGTAATATTGGGAAAGATCAGGATGAGAAAAAGGCACTGGAAGGAGGAAATATTGAGTATAATATCTTTTATTATTTTTTGCAGAAATCCCAAACACAGTGTTCTATTGGACTGTCTTGTTGGTACAACAATGGCAATTACTAAGAGTCAGGCCTTATCAAATTTACTGTTCAAGCAAGCAAAGCAAAACATGTCCACAGGGCCTGGAATTTCCAGAGTTATTTGCAGTAGTGTGACATAACAGCTAAACTTCCTCCTGCTGGTCTGTGCCTAGAACCCAGACTGAGGTTAGGTGCTGAATCACATGCTCCCCGTAGTTTGTGTAGGTTGTAAAGGCTCTGATTGTTAATTTGGTTACAATGCAGGGTCTTAGACACACGGTGTTTCTTCACAATGCTTTGCCTTATTGTACTGCCTCCTACCATGGCATGTGAAAATTGTCCACCATGCTGGGATGACTCAAATTCTAAAGTCATAAGTGATGAGGTAATTGTAAATCTCAAAGGTTTTAAATGACTAGATTGAAAGGAATATCCCAGAGATAAAAAGGAGTATCCCATATGTTTGACTATATAGTTTCAGAGTATTTTGTTACAATAATCATACTTGGCCTATAAATTTGTAGTACTGTCAAGTTTTCTTTTACAGAACTGTTTAAAACATAAAGAGAAAGCAATTCACTTTAGGTGATTACTTCCTTCTTGTAGGGTAAATGGAAATGTTACCAGGCTTTTCCACCCTCCCACAATTGGTGTCATGATGGACACCTGCAGTTCTGCATACATGACTAATGGCAGGCACCTCAAGTAGGGTGTGGAAATGTGCAGGTGGGTGCACCTGGGTTGAGACATGGAGCATATAAAGGGTGGCATCATGAAGCCACCAGGAGAGGAGAGGCATTTTTCTTTTGAACCACTGCATAAAGAATATTAGAAAATTTTATATGCATAAATACAATTATGCAAATCACCAGGAACTTTACTAAATGTGAAAGTTTTTTAACTTTCTAATTCTTTTTAACTTTTTTTTTTTAAAGATTTATTTATGCACACAAGCACTGGGGTACAGGCCAGACGTGTGGGGAGGTGAGAGGATTCACCACAGAGAGCAGGGAGCAGAACAGGCAGATCAACCGAAGTACACTGCTGAGGGGAGCAGTGGGCACAGCAGGAGAGGTCTGCCACGCCATGTGGGTCCCCTCCCTGGCCGGCAGCAGGGATCGAACTTGTGCTGCAGTGGCTGCGGTCTGCTTCATAGTGCGTTGCTTAACCCACTGCGCCACCAGGGAGGCCCTCTTTTTAACTTTTTAAAATTAAAATTTAATTTATAAAATTAGAATTAGAATTTAAAAGTTTTTTTAACTTTTAAATTCTGATTGTAAATCAACCAGATTTACAATTAGATATACTTCCCATTTTCAGACACCATCCTGGGAACTTCATATCAAAAGAAACAGAGTTTGATTAGCCAGGAACATCCATTTTGTATTCTCTAAGCAAATAATTCCAACCTAGAAGCTGAATGATGTATTTAATTGTAAAGTCCCAGTGGGAACTGGATCTCATTCACGTTTGCAATTTTAAAAAAATATGTGTTAGGCCCTAAGACTGTAATTCTCAATCATGCCTACAAAGTATGTTACCTTGAAGTTTTTTAAAACACTACTACAGGCCACTATCACAGAAAAAAATATCAATACATCAGGTAGTAAACCCAGTGATTGTTAATTTTTAGTTCCCCAGGTGATTCTCATTTGCAGCCAGTATTGAGAGCCGCTGCTATAGATTCTTATACAATTGGTGTTTGAAGAATTAGTACCAATGGTATAATATTTATCTGTATGCTTAATCCACTAATTTGAAGAAAAATCAATCATCCTTTCACTCAGAGAATTTGAGAAGATTACGGTAATGCTGACAATATAAACAACTTGTATTTCCACATTTCAGTAGCTTGTCTATGGTCTGGTTTTGCACTGTAGTCAGGGATCTTTAAAAATATATTACATATAATTCTGAGTCTTTATTGGTTTCTATTAATTTTAGACTAGAGCTAAAATATTTAATTTGACCACAGTCTTAGGAGACTGCTCAGCCCTCTCTTACTGCCTTTTAAGTCTGGCTCTTCAACTTTCATATAGACAGCACCTTTTCAGATTTTAAAAGGGAATATGTTCATTATTATCCCAACACTCTGAAAACTTCTGTCCAAGCCACTGATTTACTAAATCACTTTTAGATCTCAGTTGAAATGTGTTGCCTCAGGGGTACTATTTCCAACACTTTCCCTTCCCCTAGGCACATTCAAACAGCTTCTTTTGTTATATATAGTCATAAAACCCTTCTTTCCTTCATATGACTTCTCTCAAACGGAAATTATTCAAATAATTACAATGGTGTTATCGATCCCTGCAGTAAGGTTTGACTACATCATAAGACAACAAGGGCAGGGGTTATAACAGATTAAATTTCTCTTTAGATTCCTTGCTTGCTTGGTATTCCTGAAAACTTCTCTAAGTTATAAAAGTAGATCATGGAACTCATTCATCTTCTATGATTCACTACTGCTTGTCAATCACATTTGGAATAAAATCCAAAATCTTTATTCAGAGTTTGAATTACTAGATCAACTCTATTTTTCATTAAGAGGTGTTTCTGTTATTCCTCTCCCTCATGATGATGATTTTCTCTGTCAAATATGGTAAATTCATTCATTAAAGTCAAATATTTTTTATTTGGCTTTAATTCCTCTTTAACATTTCTCATTAGATCTTCACACAAATCTTTTCTTATATGTTAGGTCTCAACATAAATTTTAACTATTCAAGGAAACTGGTTGATTTACTTCTCTCTCTTCTACCACATGGCTCTTAAATATTTTTAAACAATTCATTATTTTCCACCTAGAAGTTTCCTATAAGGCCCCTAAAAGCAGATTGCTTTGTTGATACTACACACTCTGATTTTTTAACATTCATATCATATATCATCTATAAATATTTATTGTAGAAGGAATGAACTATAAAAGCTACAAGTAAAAGGCATTAATATGACTTGTTCTCTTTTACATATTACTTATATGCATTATACATATTTTGCCATCAATATTCTATTAAAATAGGTATACATTTAAATAAGTAGAAATAATAAATTGCCCTTTTTAAGTATCAAATTTTGCAAAGTGTTTACTGTTAAAATATTGTTGAACACAATCCTCTGAAATCATACCCCTTCCTATAGAATTGCTACTCTGTGGACTATTCATATTTATTTGTATAAAATTATGAAGTTTCATTTTAATCTGGTAGTCTTGTGGTCTACCAGATGGCCTATCAGTTCACCCATATGTCCAGTTCTCATTTGCCCTCTGGCCTACGCCAACTACCATGCTCCTCTTTTTTTTTTTTAAGATTTATTTATTTGTGCATACAAGAGCTGGGGCACAGGCCAGAGTCACGGGAGGTGAAAGGATTCACCAGAGATAGAGTGGAGAGCAGAATAGGCAGATCAAGGGAAACACACTGCTGAAGAGAGCAGTGGGAGAGGCAGGAGAGGTCTGCTGGCAGTGCG
The DNA here is from genome assembly GCA_019455555.1 of Galemys pyrenaicus. Taxonomy (NCBI): domain Eukaryota; kingdom Metazoa; phylum Chordata; class Mammalia; order Eulipotyphla; family Talpidae; genus Galemys; species Galemys pyrenaicus. Next base: position 16,850,381 of record JAGFMF010011830.1, read on the forward strand.
GATCATCTCCCTGGCCGGGGATCCAATTTGCACTGCTATGGCACTGATGCTTCACAGTGTGGCGCTCAACCCGTTGTATCACCAGGGAGGCCCTACCATGCTCCACTTACATATGGTTGGCTCCCATTTGTCTTCTGGTCTTTGCTAAATGGACCAGCAATGATCTTGCAAGTTGAATGGCCACCATCTTGCCATGTGCTGCTTCATAATTAGACTCTGCACAATGGACATTATATGTAGTAGGATAGATGGAATCAAAATGAGTGATAATTTTTCCCACCTTTTCTCTTCCTGCAATCTCCTTTTCCCTATTTTCCTGTATAAATTAAACCCTTTTTTATTCTCCCCATGTGACTAGATTTGGGTGCATTTCCTGAATTTTTAATCACCCCAGTGAGGACACAACTATGTTTTCCCCTTTCCCCCTGGACTTGTCCAATTTCAGTTATATCCTTTATTTGGCCTTGAACTCAAAGTCATCTCTCTTCCATGATGGTTTTGTGGAGTCTTTATGTCGGTGACTCGATCATTGTTGATAAATTATCACATTCTTAGATTTCAAACTTATTTTCATTGGAAATTTGAATGATAAGAGGAAGACTGGATGCCAGTAATTCACAGCCTTCAGTTTTCAAAATAGAAGTGGCTATGAAGCTAAAGACATTTCATTGAAAAAATTAGCGAAAGGTAATGAATTTTAAGTTTCAGAGCAACAGAATTTCTGAACTGAAATTTCAGTTTGAGGATAATCACAGTAATCCTAAATAATATTTCTGGATATTGATAAGTATTTATCTTGCTCATAATTCAGGACTCTGAGGACATGCTAGACACCCTGACCTGAAGTCTGAAGTTTTGACCAGGAGATTTTCCTGTCCAGCATAGACCAGAAATCTGCAGTGGTATTGTGAATGCCAGCACTTCCAGCCTCCATTGAACTGTCTAGATGGGTTGGAATATTTGTCAGGAAATTTCAAATGCATAAAATGTTCATTAAAAAATAACTTACATTCATTGCATTTAATAAGATTAATGCCTAATTCAAAATAGTCTGAAATGGTAAAACATTTTTGTTCTTGCTAAGTACTGTAATTCTTCAAAGTCAGGCATAATTTTAAAGTAAAATATAAATGTATTGTGTTTTCTGTGATCTTGAATCTTGAATTCAGTCTGTCAGACTAGCCAATAATAAACCTTTAGTACACACTATTTTCCAGGCCATATTTTGAAGTATAATGAAGATTAATAAGGGAGATAGGGTATTCTAAGAGAACATATGATGGAATAGAGACTTCATAAAAGCTGTGTGAAATGATATGTATAGAATAAGTGAAAGTGAGAAAGTGATACAACAAAGATGAGAGACAGAGTTGTATGTGTGTATAACTTTATAAGTTTATGTACAGTAATTATTTTAATTTAAGAAATATTGCTATTAAAAATTCATAGGGGTGAAATGATAATTGTACTTTCAGGGACTATTAACAGGATTTAGCTTACAAATTTTTTTATTTGTGGAAAATAACAAATACTGGTGAAGCAAATTAAACTGGACTGTGAAACTTCTTATATGTAATCCTGAGGAATTCAGAAATCATCCAGAAACCTTTTTCAATAGACACTTTTAAGCATTCATTGTATAGGATTACTTAACTCCCCTGTGCTTTTAGTTGAATACTAAGTATGTACCATCTTTCAGAGAATTGAGTAATAGTCCCTTAAATCAATATCTGTAGGTTAGACAATGGAAAGTTTGACACCTTAATACAGAATACAGAAATATGAGGGACCATTACGGAATAAGAACTACATCTGGGTGTTAATGGCCATGGAAACTTGAAGCACAAAAGAAATAAAAGCCCAAACACAGCAGGGAAAGAAGTCATTTAAAGAGTGCATAATTCAAGAGACATGTCATAAGTGTACTGAATGAAACTAATTCATAATTTTGATGTCACTTGAGTATGAAAAAAATTTTGGAGGTAATTCTAATGTCTTATTATTCTGATGTCTAGTGTTTAAAAAAATGAATGAAAAATGATGTCATTGGCCAGGTTAGGAGTCTTGGAAGAGAAGCAATTTATATGTGGGATGCTAATGACATATTTGAATCATGTTAGATTTTAGCTATATAGAGGAAAAGGTTGTAGGGTTTTAAGCATACAGATGGCAGTTGGAAAAATGCAAAGTATGTCCCACAGGTCAATAGAAAACAAAGAAAACTTCCTATACCATGTAAATTATAAGGAATTTGTCTCTTTCTGAGATTCAGTTAGAGACAAGGATGCTTAGAAAGCAGCAAGGGGGTGCTGCTCAGCCATAATGTCACCAGGAAAGATATGACAACAAGGGTATCACCATTATGCCACTCCTGCTTTTAGAAAGCTAAATAGTTGTATCATCATAATTTATTAAGCAAACCCTTTTTTTTTTGTTTTTTTTTAATATAATTGGCTTTTTAAAATTATTATTTTATTTTTTCTTCTCCTTACTCATGTACATTTGATATCATTTGGAGTCCCCATGGAATTCCCACCAGCAATTCACCAGTGCACCATCACCTCAATCCCTTGTGCTCTTTCTTCCCTCATCCCATTCACTCTCCCTTCCTCCCTCCCCAAAGTGTCTCTGATTTGTCTTTGTCTCTTTGTTTTTGTTGTGTTGTGATTTGATTTTTGTTGTTGTTGTTATTGTTCTTTTCCTTGACCCCTTATTTGGCTCCCTCATATTCCTCCTATAGGTGAAACCATCCAATATTTTTCTTTTTTCTTCTGATTCATTTCACTAAGCATATTCCCTTCTAGCTCCATCCATGTTTCTAAAAAATGACTCTAATTTTTCTTTTTCGATTGCTGAAAAGTAGTCTATTGTGATATGTACCACATTTTCTTGATCCAATCCTCTTATTTTGGGGCATTTGTGTTGTTTCTAAGTCTTACCAATTATAAATACTGCTGCAATGAACATAGGGATACAGTTATTCTTTTGAATCAGCGTTGTTGTGTCCTTTGGCTGTATCCCTAGAAGGGGGTTTGCAGGATCATGTGGTAGCTCCATTTTTAGTAGAGTGAGGAACCTCCATACAGCTTTCCACAGTGATTGGAACAGTTTGCATTCCTACCAGCAGTGTAATAGTTTCTTTTTCTCCACATCCTTGCCAACATTTGTTGCTGCTAGTTTCTTACTGTGCTGTTCTTACTGGTACAAGGTGGTATTTCATTGTGGTTTTAATTTGCATTCCCCTGATTACGAGGTATGGTGAACATTTTTTCATATGCCTGTTGGCCCTTTGCATCTCCTTTTTGGAGATGTGTCTTTTAATTTCTTCTGTCTTTTTTTGACTGGTTTGTTTACTTTGTTTTTCTTGAGTCTTGTAAGTCCTTTGTAAATCTTTGTCGTCTGCCTGGTTGTGTGGAATGCAAAAATTTTTCCTGATCAGTGGGATGTCTCTTTGTTTTGGTTAATGTTTCTTTTGCTGTACAGAAGCTTCTTAATTTGATGTAGTCCCAGCTGTTTCTTTGCTAAATTAAATGCCATACATCCTATACATAAATCTCCTACAGTAATAGCATACTTCTAGATTCTCTTCTCTGCTGCACTGAGCTATCCCAGCAGCAGTGTCTTATGATTCAATTATGGTGACTTAATGTTGTGTCCTATACCACTCAGAGCCTATCGCTTCTTGTTCCTATTTTCTTGTTATTGTCAGGTATTTTCTTCCTAAAAACATTAAAATATCACTTCATTTTTTTCAGAAGTTAGAATCCAGTTTATATTTTATTAAATCAGTTTATTTTAATATAGCTTTGATGCTAAACCTGTCTCATCTCTATAGTGTTGTGTCATTTTATTACTTTACGTCTAATTTTGTATCCTTCATAAGATCATATGGATTTCTTTCTATATCTATAAAGCCCCCACTTTTTCTGTTAAATTTATCCCTAATAAATTCATGAGCATTATTACTATCTCAGAGAAATATGTATCTGTAGTATTAAATTTAGAAAATATTTTTGCTATATTTACTTTGATTTTCTGACTTGAATTGAGTCTTCTTTCTCTCAGTTTCTAGGATTCCCTGATGATTTTCTCTGACATTATTGCCCCTTCCAGAACTGTGGTTTAACTACTTATTCTCTAGGAACTAGGCTAGTCTTTCCTAAAACTTTGTCTAAAACTAGATATCTCACACTTGTCTTAAATTGTTATATTATCTGTCTTTCAAAATTATAGGGTGAATGATTCATGTTGAAAATCTGAAGTTTCTCAAAATATACTTACCAGAAGAGATTGGGTGGATTAACACTTAGATAAGAACCAGTGTCACTGAAAGTTAAAGAAACATATTTTTTAAAAGATGCATACATTCTGAAACATAAGGGATCATGGTGGGTGGGGAGGGCAAAGATGGGGATGAGGGCAGAAGGAGCACAAGGGACTGAGGTGATTGTGTGCAGGTGAAATGGTGATGGGAACTCCCTAGGGAATACTAATGATGACAAATATAATTAAATAAATCTAATAAAAATATATTTATGTTTACAAAAAACTGAAAAAGAGTATTTTTATTTTATTAATGTCATCATCATTACATTTTTATTATCACATTATACTTTCATTTGCCAATTTTTGATAGATTAAAAAAGCCAAGTTGTGCTACTTTTCCTTGTATGTTTCTTGCATAAGTAACACATTTTATTTTGTTTCTACAGTGTCAAAATTTAAAGGCTATTGAAAAATTATCAAAGAAGAGAAATAGATTTTTAACATTATTTTGAAGTCATATTTGTCTTAACCTTAACTAACTCAATAGCAATCAGTTTTATGGTCAAGATCCAATGAACATGTTTAATAATCCAGTTTACTTTCTAGAAACAATTTCTTTTTATTATATCACTACTTAAAGTATACACCTTCTGAATGACAATAATAGATTACTTTTTAATGAAATGACTTAAGAACAAAGACAAATCAATTTTAGTAAAATGCATCTTGTCAGAGCAGATGTACCCAACCCAGGTTGAAATGGAGTTTAGGCTCAATAACAATAGGGCATTTATCAGGAACTCAATAGATAATTCCTGCCATCATTTAAGGGGAAAAAAGATTTTAAAATGCTTCCAAGACACAATTACTCCTTCTACCTTCTGCAGAATGCTCTGTTTGATGCTCAAAGTTTCCCTCAGAGAACTTTTCAGCTCTTGCCTCTGTTGCTGTCCTCGTGTGCCCTGGCTTTCTGTCTTTCTTAGGAACACAATAGTACACTTGAACTTGTCTCAGCAAAGCTGTTCTGTCCCTGTACCTAATTTCCTCAGTTGTCAAGTGAGCATAACTGTATTTAACCCCTACAGTCATGTAAGAAGTATTCTGATGTAGATCAAGCCTCTTGTGCTGCTCCTGCAATGGAAACAGAAGAGAAAATGAGTTTACTTCATTGTAGTGATAATAAAGGTTTTAAAAGTTCAGAGAAGCAGTACAGCCAATGTAGAAAATTGGAAATTTGGCTAAATTGAATGTTTATGTTGTAGTTATAAATGGAGTACAGATGGATACTGATTTTCTCCTTGGATGACAGAGGACTCCTTAATTCAAAATGCCAAGCTGGAGGACCATTCTCATCTCAAAAGAAGGTCAGATACCATCTAGACACAGACACCTTACCTTTCCTTCTTAGCCCCACAGTCAAAATGTGGCAAACCATGAAAGGAGGGCCAAAATCTGGAGCATGAGACCAGATAAAATGTTTTAACTGAGTGGTACAGGTTTTGAGCTAGAAACCTGGTTGTATAAGCAGGAATGATAATATGAATATACCCAACACAGTCAATTAACCATGGGTTTCTGAACTTCTTTCTCCCCACGCCAAACATTCAAGCTATGCTTCAATCCACTTTTAATATTATGTGGTAGAAAATATGTTATTTGGACCAATGGATAGTTTATAAGTTTTGGAAATAAGTTTCCCAATTTGGAAAACCATCTAGATTTAAAAACTGATTCTTGAAGACATTTTCCCATCATTAATATTTAATTTTTCTGTGTGGTAGCTATAGGAAGGAAACATTGTCTTTGTTTTTCTTCTGCATTAGAGGTCACGCTTGAAAATAAGTTACTAGGAAACATTTTAACTATAATCAAACATAACCAGCAGAATTTATCCATCTAGAAAAGTCCAAAGAAAGTTCCTGTTAGAGAAAGCTGGCAGTGTAAGTTTGATCAAAGTTTACTATGAAACTACTAAACACATTTCTGCTAAATCATAGTACTAGAATTCTCCCTCTGCCATTATTATTATGCACAAGTAGAAGATAATTTGTTTGCATAATTCATTTTTATTACAAATCCATTTTGGCATTTATGAAAGCAGACTATATCAAATAATTATAATTATTTTAATTTAAAGAGTTAAATAGTGGCTTTATTATTACTTAGGACACAATTCAACTAAATTTTCTGCATATATGCCAAGGATGTCATTTAACCAATTTCCAGATAAAATGTTCTTCAATTTTATCTGAGCCCTCACCTGCAATACCTTTAAATCCATAGTTCTACAGTCTAGTCTATTGAAAATGATGAAGTTTTTTAAATGGTAAATATTTTGTCTTCTACACTTCTTACTTCTGAGTACTAGCAATCATTAATATATATATATATTGATAAACATATGGATACCTTAGTTCAGATTGTTCTAACAAAATACCATAGAAGGTAGCTTAACACACATTTCTCATAGTTCTAGAGATTGGAAGTCCAAGATTAAAGTATTTGCAGATTCAGTTCATTATGAGAGCCCTCTCTGACTCTCTGTAGTTACTCTCTTTTTGTGCCCTTGTGTAGTATGGAAAGAGAGAGAACATTGGTCATTTTTCTCCTTCTTCTCATAAAGGCACAGATACTACCACGAGTAGCTCACCCTCAACATCTCATACAAACATAATTTCCTCTCAAAAGTCTTACCTCTAAGTACATCTTACTGGGATTCACTATATGAATGTCAGGAGGAGGGGAAAACAATAATTTAATCCAATCAAGTTAGTTCAAAACAGAGTCTCTTGCTTTCATAATTCCAAGCTACTTTTACATTTTTAGATGATTTTTACAGAAGCATCCAATTCCTTGTATCAAAATGTATATTAAATTTTGCTGTTATAATAAATTAGCAAATAATTCATGCACTTTACAGAAATTTATTGTGTAGATCTGAAAGTCAAAAATTAGAATAAAGTATCAAAACTGTGTTCCTTCTGGAACTGCTTGAGGAGAATCCATTTCTTTGCTTTTTCTGTCTTTTAGAGGCCACTTCTTCATTTGTGGTTTCATTTCATCTTCAAACTTGAAATACCTCCACTGAAATATCCATTTATACCTCCCTGAAGAAAAACCAGAGAATATTGCTGAAAAAATGTAGTTATCTTTCTACCAGTCTTTCACAAAGGAACTTATATTCTTTACCAATAAGTGCACATTTTAAAGATACTAATAATAATTTTCTGGGATTAATGGATGTTGTCTTGAACCAATATTACTTCTAGGAGGTCCAAAACATCATTGTGGAGCCACCCAGATGACCTAGGAGTTGAGTGTCAGCGCCATCACCACTGTGGCCTGAGTTCAATCCCCAGCCAGGGAGTTAATCCATATGTCACAGCAGACCTCCCCTGTCTCACCTACTGCTCCCCTCAGCTATGTATTTCAGTAGATCCACCTGTTCTACTCCTCACTCTGTCTCTGGAAAATCCTCTCACCCCCTGGAACCTCTGGCCTACACCCTAGTTCTTCTATGGATGGATGGATAGATAGATCTTTAAAAATCACTGTGGTCCACCTTTCAAAATAAATGGAGACGATCAATGGAGTTTTAGCTCAGGTCCCCCTCAAAGTGGATCCATTGGCTCCCTAAAAGTATTATGTGATTATATTTTAATTCCCAGAAAGCATAATTAAATATATACAAAGCAGCTGTCAGAATCTACACATTTATAGACCTGACCTGTGAGAGCTATTAGGGTGGGATGGACCAAGTGGAAGGCAATAGAATTGCTTCTACTTAGGAAAAGGCTAAACCCATTCCTACAGGTATTGTAAAGTATACTACTGCTACCATCAAGGACATGTAGAATGCAAATGTGTTGATTCCTACAACATCCTTACTTAGTCTATAGAGAACAAAGATGGATCTTGGAAAAAGATAGTGACCTGGTGGTGATACCATTTGCAGCTGCTGTACCAGATGCGGTTTCATTATTTGAGCAAATTACCATATCCCTTGAACATGCAACTATTGAGATGACAAAATATTTTTCTTCATAACAGTTAATAAAGACCACAGACACAGTTTGCTTTTAGCTGGCAAGAAAATCTATATACACTATCATACCTGAAAGTATATCAACTCTTCAGCCCTATGTCATAATTCTATTCACAGTGATCTTGTTCATCTGTTCCTTCCACAAGACATAACATGATTAAATTGATTACATTGTAAATGGAACTGCTTTCTTAATTTTTTTCTCTTCTCATTCATTTTTTCTCTATAGGAATCCAAGCAATTTTACTATATTGATTTTGTAGCTTAACAATTTATTATTCTTTTTGCTTTTTAGTGGAGGTCTTCAGAGTTTTCTAAGAATTTTGTCATGTCAAAATGTAGCAAACTAAGAAAGAAGATTCAACAATTACTTGAAACTTTGAGGTCTCAAGTGCCCAATGGCATATTCTCTCTACCCACTTAGCTAAATTCCTACCTTTTAAATTATTACTGGATTTTATTTAAAATCTGTCCAATAACTTACAACTGAGTTGTTCATCTTTGAGTTTATTAGAAATAGACGTTATGAGTCATTTTTGTTGTTATATGTCTCAGAGGCAAATGGGGGCTGGTGTAGTTATAAATACTGAGTAGGTATTATGTGGAAAGGGCACATAGACACACAGCTACTCTTATGGACATCCTGGGGGGATTCCTTGTTTGCATGCAAAATTTTCTGTAATTCCTTCTTTGGTTGACTCAGATCTTTGTCTTGACAACTTCTTGATTGTTGATACCCTTCAAGGTACTATTTAATAGTTTAAAGCTGGCAGCCTTCCTGCTCACCTGTGACTATGTGAGTGCTTTTATTTCTTTTTACTTTTCTTAATAAACCTGTCCATTTGAAATATTAAAAAAAAATCTCAAAAATCTGAGTAAGAGTGTAATATGAGCCCTTTCTCTGTTGCCCTTGCTGAGTTCCTGGTTCTGTGGAACAACTCAGATGTTCCAGTTTTTACTTCATCTGAGCCAAGGGTGTGTGTTGCCCCACCATTTCTATTCTCCCTTCTCTTATTCTCCCTTCTCCTATTCTCCCTTTGGTTGTGTTGGTAGCCTTATTATCTCTGACCCTTCCATGAGTCCCTCTATACCAACACAGGCACTTAAATGACTCCAATGGAAATATCAGTGTTATCTGCTGGTCTCTGAGATCCAGGGGTGCTTCAGTTTCACCCTTAAGTTGTGGGATTCTCTAAATGGTGTTCCATTACCAAATATTTGTTATTTGTTTCTTTTGTTAACAAAGCAAGGAATGTCCTCTTTCACCATCTTGGCAACTTCTCAATACATACATTTTCAGAATAATACTATTCATTATATTTAATCAATATCCTAACACAACATTTTCCACACTGAAGAAATAGTGTTTTCTTATACTATCCCTATGAATTTATTAGAAAATTACAATATTTGATAGACTATTAAAAATAATGGATATATATGTCTATATATTTATTTACTGAACAACTTTCATATTTTCTTGTTTTGTTCTCCAATTTAATTTTCCAAATTTTAGATTTCTTGGTATTTTGACTTAAATTTTTAACACATAAGTTTAATTTAGCTAAATTTCTACATGTCAAAACATAAAACCTTGAGATTCTTATAATGTTCTGAAAGGAATATGTGAGAACATACACACAATAAAGGATTTATAAAGAGTAAATGTTAATGATTGTTTATAGATAATAAGTCAAGACTCACATCATTAATTTTGTTAATGAGAAATCTCATGATATGTTTTTTAAAAAAATTATTCTTGTTTATGAGACTTCTGTGTAACTTCATGATTCTTTTTAAAATAATAAACATAGCTTATTCTCTCCAGTAATCAAAAGAAAAGAAAATCTGTTTTCCAGATGGTGATATCTAGAAAAGAGTAGTTATAGATAAAATGACTTGTTAAGAGACACTATGTTTCTCAAATATCTGGACATACTAGATTTTGAGTGATACATAAACGTCTCCACATTTTGCTTTTTCTGCAGCCAGTGATCCAAATTACTGGGGTCCAGATGGTACAGTTTAGGAAAAGGGAATGTTGTAAAGGTGATTATCTGGCTGAAGATTTGTGAGATAATTACGGGCCTGTGATTAATTTAGTTTTTCTCATTTTTATAGGGAAAAACAAGCTACATGAGAGACACAATTATTTTCGGACAAGCCTAGCTTAATCACTCACTATGTAGAAACTTTTTAACATGTTGGTGAGTGGGCACTTCCCCTCTCCTGTACATCGAGGACTGTGAATGCTAAATCTCTGACCATCTGGACCCAGATGAGAGCTTCCTTGACATCATGGGCAGGGACAAGTTTAACATTCATACTCACATTAACTCACATGGTGTACAAGATCTATCTATTATGTCCTGGGACTTAAGAAATATCAAAGACTGTGGTGTTGTCTGTCACTTAAGGTCAGCAGACAGGTTCCTGCATAAAGGAAGTTTACCATATTGTCACTATCTATTTGCTTGAGGGTGTTCAAGAAGTGAAGATGCTCCATCTCCCTTCCACTCCATTATTTTTCACTCTTGTTTTATGATACCAATGTCTACACTTTTTCTCACCCAAAGTCTGATATCAAGTGCCTTAATTCACATTTCAAAAAAGACAAAGTTCCATAGACATTTCATATATTTCTCTCTTTGATATATGTCTAAGGTAACATATCATCTCAGAACATCCCTTTGCACAAGGTGCAGAAAAGGAAATTGATACAACAATCCATTTTAATACTATTAACACCATTTCTTGATCATAATTTAAACATTTATTTCTGTGATTATTGCCCAACATAGAGTGGTAGGACCTGTAAGTATTAGTAAATCCATGACAAACTGGCCTCAACTTGGTTAACAATTAAAATTAGTGTGTATAGTGCTCTACTTTGTGCTTCAGTTGCCATTCCAGGACCACAGGTGAATCATCAGCTTTACATTCTAGTGCAAATGTGAGTGCTCATAGAACTATCTTCAACATTCTGAATGGAATGCCTATTGTTGCTGCTTAGCTGTCCCATATTAGACTATTCCTCATGACAACTTTAAAGAGACTCTGGATGTGGACATGGTGGAGGATTGCTCCTCTTCAAACTCACCTCCCAGGTATCCATTTCAAATGAAATTTCAAGAGATTAATGTGTTCCAGTTATTGGTAAATTTAACTGAATACTTCTCTTTGTTTATCTATGGTACTATTGATGGCATTTGTACTGGAAATTTTATAACTCACATTAGGTAAATATATTCTTCAGGCAAAACATTTTATATCTTTGCTAATGCATCATTGCAACTCATCATATGAGAGAAAATTTCACTGTCCTTTTGGGGAGAATACCTGGATTGCTGAGTTTAGTAAATATCTCTAAGATTCCCTTTCTCGTGTGTGGTATCCAAAGTAATAAGAAGTCATTTATATTTTTTTCTAGATAACAGAAAATCAAAGACTATAGCTCATGAATAGTAAATCTTTATCCCCGTGTGACAGGTGATGAGCATTTTTCATGTGTCTGTTCGTCATCTATATAACCAAAACATCTTTTTGAAGAAGTACCTCTATAACTCTTCTGTCATTTTTTATTGAGCTATTTTCTTTTTGTTGAGTTGTATAATTTCTTTGTAAATCTTTGATATCATTCCTACTTCAAAAAAAAAGGTCTCAAATATGTTCACTATGCATATTAAGAAACTAGAATCAGAACAAACTAGAATCAATGTAAGTAGAAAAAAAGCAATTAACAAGGATCAGAGAAATAAATAAGAAGGAGAGAAGAAAACATTAGAAAAATCAATGAAACTAAAGACTAGTTCTTTGAAACAAAAACAAAATTCATAAAAATTTTAGTTAGATCAAGGAAAAAGGAGATAGTATAAATAAAATTGGAAATGAAAGAGGAAGTGTTACAACTGATTCAAAGAATCATAAGAGACTTTTATGAACTGAACAAAAATATATCACATATAACATCAATTGGTTAACATATATTGTGGACAAATTCCTAGGATTGTAAACTACCACAAATAATAGATCATTTGAATCAAATAAATACTAGCAGGGAGATTGAATCAGTAATTAAAACCCTCCAAATAAAGAAAGCCTCAGAACTAAATGATTTCACTGATAAATTCTATGAAACATTTTAAGAACAATTGATGCCAGTTAAACAGTTAATAGTAATTGATGACAATAAATAGTGCCAATAGGTTAAAAAAATAAAAACAGAGAATACTGCCACATTAATTTTATTCTGTAAACATTACCCTGATATCAAAACCAGACCAAAGACACTACCAGAAAACTTCCAGCTAATATCTCCGATCAATACATGTGCAAAACCTTACAAGATATTAACAAACCACATCCTACAGCACCTTAAAATTAATATATATTAAATTCAAATGGAATCAATACCAAGGAGTCCTAAGAGTTCAAATACACAAATCAATAAATGTGATGTTTATTAGTACAATGAAAGATAAAACTCACATGATTATCCCAATAGACAGAGAAAACCAAACATTTGACAAAGTTGACACATGTTCATGTTAAAAACACTCAGTCAGTTGGGTATAGAAATAATGTGCCTAAGCATAATAAAAGCCATATTTTATAAATAAAAGTGCACAGTTAGCATTCTTCTCAATAGGGAGTTTCAAAGCTTTTTCACTAAGTAAAAGAACAAAGAAATCTCACAAACCTAATAAAATAGTATTGGGCAATTAAGTAGCAGGGGAAAAGACAGTCTTATCAGAAAGAAGTAAAATTATGTCTTTTCATAGATAATTTGATCTGATATGAGAAAACCTAGACATCACTGAAAATTAAAATCATTAAATTTACAAGATAGAAAATCAACATCAGTTGCATCTCTATAAACTAATAGCAAAATATCTGAAAGTGAAATTAAGAAAACAATCCTATTTTCAATCCCATTGAGAGCAATAAGATACTTAGGAGTAAATTTATTGAAGACATAAAAGAATTTTACACAGGAAATTATAAGACGCCAATGAGAGAGATCATAGAAGTTACAAAATAAGTGGAAAGATACCCCATGTTCTTGGATCAGATGAATTAATATCATGAAATATATGCACCAGAAACTATACATAAATTCTATTTGATACCTATCCAAATTCAAATGCAGGTTGTTTTTTTTTTTTTCAAAGACAGAAAAATATCTTAAAATTGACATTGAACCATAGGAGACTCTGAAGAGTGAAAAAGAAATCCTTACAAATATATAGATGCATCCTGATTTCATGCAGGATACAAAGCTATTGTAACTAAAACTATCATATTTGTATAAGAACACACACATAGATACACAAAGTTCAGAAATAAACCCACACATATATGGTCAATAATATATTGAGAAGAGCAAAAACATACAATGGAGAAATGACAATTTCTTCAAAAATTGATGAAAAATGGATAGACACTTGCAAAGGAATAAAGTTGAACATCATACACAAAAAGCCACTCAGGATCACTTAAAGACTTGAATGTAGGGCCCCAAAATAAAATCTCAGTAGAAAATGGCTCCTCATCATTGAGCATGACATTAATTATGTTTGTTTTTAACACTAAAAGCAAAAATAAACTAGTGAAACAACATCAAACTAAAAAGCATAGCAAAGGAATTAATACAATAAAAATCCAACTAATGGAAGAGGAGGAAATATTTGCAAACCACATATGTAAATGTGGTTAATATAAGAATATGGATGAAATTACTGCAACTCAATACCATAAGAACAAATAATCCCAATTAAAAATGAACAGAGAACCATAGACATTTTTCCAAACAAGTCACACAAATGGCTCAATAAATGAATGAAAATGTGCTCAACATTACCAATAATCTGGGAAATGCAAATCGAAGTTGCCTTATCACATCTTTTAAGAAGGTCATTATCAAAAAGACATGATATTACAAATGTTGACTATGACTGGAGTAAAGGAACTCTATGCACTGTTGGGTTTATATTGAGGAACAAGATTGCTAAATCATATGTTAGTTCAATTTTTTATTACATGATGAAATTCCAGTGCTTTCCACAATGTTTATAGCAATTTACATCACCACCTATAGTACACAAGATTTCCCTTTTCTCCACATCTTTGCCAAATATATCTCTTTTCTTTTTGATAAAAGCCAACATGACAGGTGTGAGGTGATATCTTAGGGATAGCATAGATGTCAGGTTTTTTGTCTGGGTTCTCTATTCTTTTCCATTCATCTATGTGTCAGTTATTATGCCAATATTCTGTTTTAATTAATATAGGTTTGTAGTAGAGTATACAAATGAAGGTACATGATGCCTCCAGTTTCGTTTTTTGTTTTTCTAATTAACATCACTGATTTTTAAAATATATATTTATTACATCATCCTTCATATTTGTACAATGTATGATATACCCATGAAATTCCCAATTCCCCCATGCACCACTACCATTGTCCCTTGTGCTCCTCCCACTCCTGTCCTGACCCTTCCCCCTCCTCCTCCTCTATAGAATGTCTCTGATCTATAGCCGCCAGATGATTTTGATTGTTACTTTACTGTAGATTTTTTGTTTTGTTTTTTCTTTCTTTCTGTTTTTTCAAGATTGTTTTGGCAATTTCCATTCTTTTGCAGTTCCATATTTTAGGATTCCAAATTTTAGGATTGTGTTTTCTATGTCTTGATAACAATCCCATGAGCTTTTATCAGGGTGCACTGACTTTGTAGATGGTTTGGGGTTCTATGGATATTGTCTCAGTATTATTCTTCTAGTGCAAGAACATGGAATATCTTTCTATTTATTTGTGTGATCTTCAAGCTTTTGGACTAATATTTTTGAAGTTCAGATACATTTCTTGGAGACAACAGAAATTGAGTTTTATTTTCTGATCCAACTAGCCACTCTATGCCTATGCTCTACCACTGAAATATAGGCCCCGTTTTGTGCCTTTCTATTGGTATTTCAGTCCATTTCTATTAAGGGTGGTTATTGATTCATGAGAATGTTCTACTGATATTTTGACCTTAGTTTCACTTTCTATTTTCTTGTTTGGTACTTTTTTGGTTGTTCTTGTCATCAATTAAGATAGAATAACTGGGTCTCCATGGTGGCGTAGTGGGTTAAGCAACACACTATGAAGCAAACCACAGCTACTGCAGCACGAGTTCAATCCCTGCTGCCAGCCAGGGAGAGGACCCACATGGCTCTGCAGACCTCTCCTGCTATGCCCGCTGCTCCCCTCAGCAGTGTACTTCAGTTGATCTGCTTGTTCTGCTCCCCACTCTCTGTGGTAAATCCTCTCACCCCCCCACACCTCTGGCCTGTACCCCAGTGCTTGTATGCATAAATAAATGAATCTTTAAAAAAATTTTTAAAAATAGAATAACTATTTTCATCATTTCTTATAGAGGAATTCCTTCAGCTCCTGTTTGAGAATGCTTTTATTTCTTCCTCATATCTGAAAGACAGTCTTGCATATCTGAGTCTTGTAGTATATAGTATTCTTGGCTGGTGGTTTTATCTTTAAATATTTAGAATACATCATTGCATACTTTCCTTGCTTCCATTGTTTTCTCAGAGAATTCAGTTGTAAGCTCGATGGGGGAAACTTTATAGGTTATCTACTTTCTCTCACAGTCAACTTCAATATTCTTTCTTTGTCTTGAACTCTTAAAAGTTTCACAACTGTATTGGTATAAGTCTCATTACATTTAGGTAAACAGGTACTCTTTTAGCTTCATCAATTTGTATATTTCCTTCTCCAGGATTGGGACGTTTTCCTTGTGTCTGAAAAATTTATCTGTTCTCTCTCTTTCCCTTATGGAATACCTACTACCCTTATAGTGCCTTTCATCATGGAGTGAGATAATCCTAGAAGTGTGTCTTCATTTTTCCTTCATATTGCTTTCTTCTTCCACCTGTGTCTTTGTGCATTGCAATCAATATTCAATTCCACTGATTAAATCTTCTATTTGGACTATTCTATTGTACTTCCATAGCTTTCCGCAACATTTTCCTCTATTCTATTGATCCTTTCACATTGTACATCTCTGTTATTTTCTTATTTAACACTTCAACTTTCACCTTCTGTTTGTCAATTTTATTTCTCAGGACAAAATTTTTCTAAATTTTCCTGTATGCATTTTATCTGTTTTTCTATGTTTTCTTTCATTTCTTCGAGTATATTTCTATTTTGTTGAAAGAAAATATTGTCCAGGTTGCTGTCGTTAGATTCTGGTGATTTGTTCTCTTTCTGTGGTAGAAAATTCTCTTAAGGACTTAAGGTGCCAATTGTGGTATTTTTCTGCCTGCCTATTTCGCTATTGTGTCTTTAGGGTGCAGAAATTCCACTTCCCAGCAGATGGCACTGTGGAATTTTTTTAAGCTTAACCTGGCTTGGCTTTTCAGTTTGTTTTAAGATTCTGTATGTTGGAAAGAACTGAGGTACAGGTCCTGAGTCCAGGTAGAGGAGGGACCTTGAGCAGTCTAGTCAATGGTGAAAGTGGTGCTGCACAGCAGCTTGTGTTTGTACATACCATTGATAGCCCCCTTTCTGGATTTCAAGACAAATGTCTCTACAATCTGTAGGCGGGTCTTAAGCTGCTGCTTCACAGAATCAACTCAAAGCTCAAGAACTTGGTGGAAGGGAAGCAGTGTTCTGCACTTTGTCTTCTTAAGAGAGGATCCTGCCCACTTGACTAACCCTAGAACTTCCACGCTAGCTCCTCTCAATTAAGGATGTGCCTCTAACCAATTCTCCCCTTCCCAAGGCTACCAGCCAAACAAGGGAGCAGCAGTTTGCAATTCTGGCTCCATCATAGTCTCTAGGTGCTTCTCTCTACACACCTTTCATTGTAATGAGTTGTCTTTCCTCATATTCACTCCGATCACCATCAGCATTTGTCTCCAATACCCAAAATGTGTTCTAGTTTTGCTCCAAATGACAGGACCCTCTGGGTCTAGTGCTTCCCTGGACGACTATAATTATCTTCCCAGAAGTGAAGCAGGGAACCTCCTCTGACACCATCTTCCCAATGTATAACAATTTACACTCAGTTTATTGAACTGACACAGTGATCCCTCACTTAACATTTTTAACATTTGATGTTTATCAAAACCAATTTTACTATAAGCTAATTGATAATAAACATGATTTAATTTTCTACAACATATTTCTGGTCACAAAAACATCATCAAATTTCCAAAAACTTCAAATGTCTAACAACAAATTTTATTCACTCATTCATCTATTCATTCATTCATTCATTTTTCTACCTGCTTATTCCAACTTGGATCATGGTTGTCTACAGCTTATACTGGCATTTCAAGATGAAGATAGTATGCAACCCAGAAAGGGTTTGACAGCAGGACACTTATATTCCCACCCATAGTTCCTCAGTTACTGAAACAATTCATGTGAGCCAGTTTACCAAACATGCGCATCTTTTGAAGAGGGAGGAAACCAGGATATCCAGATAAAATAATGCAGACAAAAGAGAGAACATGCAAACACCACACAAATAGTGGTCCAGGAGGAAACCGCCTTTCTCATCAAAATGAACCTGATATATTAACTTAGAGCTTCTCTTATTCCCAAGGCTCCATTTGGTTTTAGTTAAAATGTGTCCTTCATAATTATTTCAGTAGCAAATAATACATTGATGAAGAAAAACTAGGTCTGAAGTTGATTTTCTAACCAGGCTAATGTCTTTTTATAATGTTAGATTTTAAAAATAAAGGAAGTCTCTTCGATCTGTCACACTCTCAAGCATTTATAAAAACGGGATTATGGAATTTTCTGGTCTACAACCCACAATACGATGGATGCAAACACCACAACCAACACCCAGTTGTCCACCTGGATTAGAAGATTTGTCTCAAGTATGGTAATATATATTTCATAAAGCTCTAAATCTATAGTATATAATTTAGATTGTTTTAGATTTATAGATATAATCTATAGTATATAATTTAGATATGAGAAATTTTGGTTATAGATTGAGATGCTAGTAACATTAAGATTTTTACATTTTATTCTAATTAGCATTTTAATTTTTATGGAGGTAGTAATTTTACATTTTAAATTATTGTTAGTGTTATTTATAAATTTATTTCCTAGGAAAACCATTAAAATACATATTTTTCAAAATAGCAAATAGAATTTTAAGGATGTCAGTAAAATTTTACTTCAAGAATCAGTTTATTTAACTACTTAGATTTTAGAGCCTGAAATGCAAATATAAAATGTTGTCACTAATATTAAGAAAATGTCACTGGTTTGCTATCAGATTAAATAACATTTAGTGACATTTTTTATCCTATTAGTTCTGATTTGGTTCTGTAATGCTGACTCTAAATACTTAACTTTTCCCACACCTTATTTTTCAAATCATTTAAAAGCAAAAAAAAAAAAAAATACTTCTTGGAAAGGTAGTTTACACTTTCAATGCTGAATTTTAATCGTGCCATGAACAATCATATATATCTAATAAAATACTTTTTATCTGTATAAAAATCACATTAAAATTTCCTTTCAAATACAGTATGTTCTGATTTCAAAAATTTTTAGTAAAAGTATTTTAAAATATTTTGTGAACCCAAATATTGAAAATATTAAAAATAGAGAAAAGCAAACCCACATTATAGACTATCTGTTTTACATTTCATTTTTCTATGGTAAAAATGTCAAAATTTCATAGTGAGACTAATGTAACATATAAGACACTTGACCAAAATAAATGAGATTTTTACAATGGATCAATTGCTTAAAATCCCTACGTGTAACTACTAATGTATGTATATATTGGTATGTACTTTAAATTTGACTATTTCATATAAGCTATCTTTGTTTTAATAGATAAATCAGTTACTAGTGTGTCAGCGCTTTGATCAATTGAAAGGTAAGTACTAAATACTGGTATGTTCATTCTTGAATATGTAAGTTGTTTTGTGTAGTTTGGACGACCCCAGTAAATTAAAGTATTTCTAATGTCTGAGAAAACTAAATCTTATAATATAAGCAGAATATACAGAAAGATCTTAGTCAATTAGAAGATGAATGCATTTGTGATCTCAAGGAAAAGGAGAGTATTGGCTCCAAGCTAAAAATTCCTCTCAACTTTTCATCTTTCTAAACAGTGAGTCTATTTTCTAAAGACTTTCAGCCCTGAATCCCTAAAACATGGGTATTTTAAGAAACAATAGTTTCAAAGTCTTCAGGAATTCTGATAAAGAAAATAAGAGTGCAGGTCAGTTTCTGGCAGTTCAATTCCATTCCCAAATCTGAGAAATTAAATGACCTTTCAAAAGCAGTTGTTTAATTATATCTCCTCAAGTATTTCTTTTCATGTAGATAAAGTATTAATATATGAAAATAAAATGAAATATTTAAAAATATTTATTCACCAATGATGACCTTTCTTCTTTTCTAGTATACATTAAAAAATCTAAAACTAAAACAGATACATGGTTTTATTTAATTCATAAAAGTTCTCAAACATTGGGTTCATTATAAAAGAATAAAATTTTTAGACTTTTCCTGTTGCCTTGATGGATGAATCAGGGTTTTTGAGGAGCATGTCTGGAATCTAAAAGTGGGCTCTTTCTCCATTCTTGTCTTGTTATGAAAGAATTCAACATCAGATTTATTGATAGGTAGGAAGAACAGAAAAACTATCTGAGAAGAGAGGGGTCCTGAGTGGGTAGCCACTGAGGTGGTGGGAAGTAGGTGCTTATCTATAGGTACATTGGGCAAGGAGTGGGGTTAGGCCAATGGGTATCTCTGGGTTTGTCTCTTGCTCCTTGACTGTGCCTGCAGGGGTCTCCCACTGAGTATTCATTGTTACCCAGCTTATTTTTGTGAAGCCAGCTTTGGCCTTTTGCTATAGTGCTATTGTGTTAGTGCTCTAAACATTTCCATTTTGAATTGAATTGGTGGAGGTCACTCTCCAGGTCTGTGGTTGTTTCTCAATCAGGCTGATAAATGGACTTGAGGCTTAGGGCATCCTGTTCCTAACTATACTCATTTCCTAACTTCCTCCCTCATTCCCCTCTTCAGAGAAGTAACCCGAATTGCCATTAGGGAAAATGGGTGAAAACTGAATCTGGCTACTTCCTGCTGATTAGAGGTTGTGGAGGCAAGAGGAGATGGGGCAGGTCCTCTGTGATCCATGCAGATGGGTAAAGGAGGAGTCCTGGAGCCCTCGGTGACTTTTTCAGGCTTTTATTTCTCTTTCTACATCAGAGGTGATAAGGTACATGGCCAGTGGCAGGCCTCTTAGCCCCACCGCCCCGCCTTCCCACCCCCCCCCCACCATCTGAGAATCTTCACTCTCACTGGGCTGCTACTGCTTATGCTTCTTCTGCCTCTGCTCTCCTTATTACTTCTTTCCTGCTGCTGCTACTCAGCTTACTGCTCTCTCTGCTCCTTGTGGTGTCCCCATGACATCACCTTTATATGCCCAGTGTCTCAGCCCAGGTGTGCCCATTAGCACATGCCCACATCCTACATGGGGTGCCCACCATTAGGTATGCATGCAGAACAGCATGTATCTATCATTGACACTAATGGCAGGAGGGTGGAGAAACCTGATCACTTTCAAGTACCCTACAAAAGTGAAGGATGCAGCAGTCAGGGGTTACAACAACCAGAAGGGGGCATCTATCCAGGGGCCTCAGTAGAAATCAGTGACAATGGTTACAGGTGGATCTGTTTGGACCACCTTCTGGAGCTTGGCCACTTTCAACTGGAAGAAATAAATTTGACAATGAGATTTAAGAGACATGGTCCGAAAATGAGGAGGAGCAGAATTGCTAGCAAGGATCCCAAGAGCAAAGGAATCAAGTAATGGGGAAGAGGATCTACCTCTTGATTTTGTCCTAGATTTGGGTGACAAATGTTTCCTTCAAGGTTGTGGAGCCATGAAATCTTGTTACACAGGGTATTGATATTCTCCTCCACCTGTGAACAAGAATTGATGAAGGTACAAGAAGTTTATTAAAAGCAACACAGAACTCACCCTGCTCTGCAAGAACATTATAGGGCAGTGAAAGAGATGGGTTAGAATAGTGTGGCAGAAAAGAGTAGCTTTAATGAGAAGGCACATGCAGGTAGTCCAGAGCAGTCTCTTAACAGGAGTCTCAGATCCTCAAGAGGTTCACACTTGTACTAGGAAAGAGGGGCAACAACTTGCTGTGAAGCAGGTGCCAGTTCCCAGGCCTTTACACATGAATGATGAATCCAGGACTCCTGGCTTCCCTTCTTTACAGCACTAGGGGTGGCAATGAGTACTGTGTAGGGTCCCTCTCAGACTATATGCTTTATTTTGTGAAATATCATTTATGCCATAATTACTGTTGAGAACAAGGCATGTGCTAGCCATTTGAAAAAAAAAAAAAATCAGAGTCGGAATTGTACTTGCACTGCAGGATATGCCCTAAAATATGAGGGTGAATATTCTTCAATGATATACACAATATGAAACGACAAAAATCATGAGATGTAAAAAGTCAATTGAAGTAATTCTAAGGACAGAAACAGCCAGTTTCTTGTATTTAATTAGTCACTAAAATATAAAAATATTGAGAAAAATCTAACCATCCATTTAATTGGAAACCAGATTTCTAAATTTGTGATTCTCAAAGAATGAACACTGGACCAGCAGCATCAGCCTCATCTAGGAACATGTTAAAAATCAAATCCCCAAGCTTCATCAGAGATCCACTGAATCACAAAAGCCAGAGGTGAGGTTCAACAGTCTGTACTTAATCAAACCTTTCAGATGGTACTGATGTGGGATAAAAATTGAGAACTACTGCTTTAAATCATACTATCAGTAATTTAAAAAAAGAGACAATTGCAAAATTGTTAGGAATCTCTCCAAAGTATATTACTTATTATAAAAAGAAATTACAAAGAACACATATAGTAATGTGTATTTATTTGTAAAATATATTAAGGCTTTGCATATGTTAGAGATAGCTCTAGAAGTATACATGTGAATTTGATTAAGAATTAGAATAGACCTAAAACATATAAATTATTTTAGTTTTATATTTTTGTGTTGTTAAAATTTGTGCTTTTTATATTAAATTCCTACTAGTGAAATAAATTTAATGTATATATGTATTTTCAATTGAGGTAATAATTGGATAACCTCCACTAGGTATTGCCACTGAATGCATCTACCACCAGATCACCCATAGTCCACCACCATAGCCCATTGCATGTCCTTCCCTCTCCGTTGTTACTCATTTGTTGCCACTCATCCACCATCTTCACCCTCTGAATACTTCAGTTCTGTACTTAGTTTCAAGGGTTAGTTTTTAAACTTTTCTTTATCTGACCCTCAGTTTAGTTATGCTAGTGACACAATCCAACATTAATCTTTCTCCTGCTGGTTCACTCATATGTGTGGGGGCACTTCCATTGTTTCCATAAATTGAGCATAGTAAATAGTACTGCAAAAAAAAAAAATAGGAGTGGAATTTACCTTTCAAGTTAGCATTTTTTATTTTTTCAGATAGATGCCTAGAAAGTGGAAATGCTGGGCTATAGCAGATCCATTGTTACTGTTTTGAAACACCTCCACACTGCCTTTTACATAGGCAACACTACCAGCATATACTGGTAGAAGAAAACTCTTCAAATACGATGTTGAGAATTGTAAAGTCACATACAAAAGAATGAAATTAGACCACTATCAAATACCATACACAAAAATTAATTAAAAATGAATTAGAAAATTGGACATGATACATGAAACCATAAAATACATAAAAGAAAATATAAGCAATACATTTCTCGACATTGGTTTTAGAGACATCTTAAAGTCTCAACTTCAAGGGCAAGGGAAACAAAAGCAAAAACAAACAAATGAGACTTCACCAAACTATAAATCTGCTCAGAATAAAAGGCTAATATCAAAATAAAAAGGCATCCTACTGAAGGCAAGAATATATTTGCATATGTTCAACTCATAAAGCTCAACAACAAAAAATATTATCTGGTGAAAATGGGTGGTTTCTTCTCCATAGAAAATATCCAAAGGCCAGTAGACACGAGAAAAGATGTCTATTGTGTGTAATTATTAGGGAAATGCAAATGAAAAAAAAAAAAAGATAGATACCTCACACTTGTGACAATGGCTGTTCTTCACAAGATAAGTGTTAGAGATAATGTGGAGAGAAGGGACTACTTGTACACTGTTGGAAGGAATGTAAAGTTGTATGGTCGTGGAAAGCAATATGGAGAGTCCTTAAAAAAATAAAAATTCAGTATGAGCCAATTATCTGTTTCTGTATATCTATCCAAAGAATACAAAAACTCTAATTTGAAGAGATTTATGAACTTCCATATTTACAGCCAAAACCTGTAAATGACCAGCACAGATTTGGATTAAAAAAAAAATAGAATACTATTGAGTTATTTTGAAACCAAGAGATAAAACCCTACCATTTGCAAAATGGATAGATTTATAGGGTATTATGCTTAGTGAAATAAATGAGACATTTACAATTGAAACAAACAAACAAAAAAATCAAGTAACCTTGAAAAGAAAACCTAACAAAGGAGGTGAGTGACCTGTACAAAGAAATACAGAGAAACCAAACAATGAATGAACTAAACAAAATAAAAATTAACTTTCAGACTATAAGTAGAAATAGTGTTTACCAAAAGGGAAAGGGGAAAGCAGGTGGGCAACATGGGTAAAAGGGGTCTATATGGTGAAGAATAGGTCTGGACTTTTAGTGGTAGTCTTAATGAAGTATTTTCAGATGTTGAGTTCTAATGATTCAAACTTAAAACTTTTGTTATAATGCAATATTACCTCAATACATTTTTTAAATAAAAGTTTTTCAAAACTATTTTCAAAGACTTTGAATCATTGTCTTTGTATATTAACTAAAAATGAATACTTTTCAAATATTTTGTTCAACATGAAAACAATTATGTTCATGTATCCATTAAATCATTAAAAAGTGAGGAAATTCTGTAACTAGTTGTTTCAAAGTTTAACATTAAAACAAATGATGTGTTCATTGGAGTAGCATTTATTCACTAAACATATGTTCAATCCAGAACATTTGAAATTAAGAAAACTAAAAGAAAAAAAAATCATCCATTCACCACTGTGATGAAATTTCCTCTGATGGCTTTTAAAAAATATTTGATGGACATTTCAAAAATAACTTTTTTATATATATTTAAAAGAGCAGGCTTATTAGAGAAAGGGACAGAAGAAGAAAGGACACTTGCATAGACACAAGTGGGCCGGAAGAGCTGCCTTGAAAATCACTTTTAATCATACTCCAAGATTTATGAAATATCTGTTCACAAAGTACCTTTTTGATAGTGTTGTCTTAGCACTCAACTTTTTAAAGAGCTATACAATAATCCTCTATAGAAGTTATTACTTACCGTCTCTTGGATATTTATTTTGCTTCCATTTTTTTTCCAAAGTTTATTATGCTCACAAAGACTGGAGTGCAAGACAGAGTTGTGGGGGTAAGAGGATTCACCAGAGAGTGGGGAGCAGAGCAGGTGGATTGACTAAAATATACTGCTGAGGGGAGTAGCAGGCAAGACAGGAGAGATCTGCTGCACCATGTGGGTCAGCTCCCTGATCCTGATCAGAGATGAAACTCAGGCCAGATCTCATGCCACAATACTTGGCAGTAGCTTGATAGCATTGTGGCTTTAACCCCTGTGCAACAAGAGAGGGCCCTATATTTTTTCTTTTCTAACTATTGTGGTAATGAATATTTGGTATACAGAAAGCACTTTTTTAACATCATAATTATTTTGTTTGCATAATTGCAGAAGCAGATTACTAGGGTGAAAGTAATATTTTTGTGTGCTTGTTAGAAAGGTGAATTTTATTATTAATTTATGTGGGTAATATATGAGTGTTTCCTATCTCACTCAACTTAGCATACATAAAATATTTTTTCTTGGTTTTCAGCTATCTATATTGGAGGCCAAATAAGGTATTTTTCAAGAAGGAAAAGAAGGGATTAAAATTTAACATAACTCAAAACAAAATAGTAATGACTACTTTCTTGGAAATTTTGAAATTACTTTAAATATCTATGCATATAATTTTAGCAGTAAAAGTAAATAGAATATAGCTAGAATGTCTCTAATTTTGCTCTATGGGGAGAAACTAAGATAACATTGACTATAAGAAAGCTAATCAGTTTATTACCCATCAAAGTCCCATATTTGAGCAAAATTTGATATACAATTTTTATAAATCTCATGTTACTAATAAATCATCACAATGTTTCATTCTTTAGACCTCAGTCATTGTGAAAATAATAAAATATATGAAGTCATGAACAATCAAAGACAGAGAATTTATTTTGCAGAAGAGAAACGTAGTTGTTTCCTCAGATATCTTTGTGGATCTTCAAGGCCTTTTACCATGACAATTTATGATACTGAAGGCCGAGATGTCATTACTATGCATAAAGCTCTCAGTTGTGGTTGTTGTTGGAATAACTGCTTCCTACAAAAGGTTGGTAAAGATTTTTACCATCTGATTTAGAAAGTATTTGAGTTTCTTCAAAATGTTTCAACATTGGGTGATTTGTTGAAATTTTAGAATTGGTTTGATTACAAAGAATTTTCCAGAATGAACTATATTAGAGAGTACCACATACCTACAGGGTTAAATCATGTAACAAAACTATAATTGTTTTCAGTTAATGACAATCTTTAGAACTTTAGAAATATTATATTCTAAAATGTAAAGATGTTTTCATTTACATTTATCTGCTATGATTTTAAGGAAAAATTCCAATTTTTGTTGCTGATATATAGTTTTCTACAATAGTATGAACAAAATAAAGCTTCAGTCCTCCATTTGCTAGCTGTATGCTTTTTATTTATATATATGTAGTATTGTCATTTTGTCTGGTTAGGAGTTTTAACATATTCTTGAATAGAAATTAAGAGGACGTAGAGCATTAAATTTGTTCTGATTTGGGAAGAAAGGATTCAATTGTTATTAGGTATAAAGTTATTTGAAGTTTTGTTGTCTTTTTAAAAATATCCTTTATAGGTTCAACAAATATCCATTATAATTTAGAGTTTTATATCATGAATAATTTTGAATATTGTTAAATCACCTTTTCATTTGATGTTTTTTACAATTGGTAAATATCATTATATTTGCCTTTTTGTTTTTCATCATATTTTTAATTGAAGTAAGATCTGAATTCTCCCTCAGATATTACCATCCTAGTGCACCCATCACAAAATCACCCATAGTCTACCATCACAGTCCATTGAACTAACTTCCCTCTTTGATCTACTCCTCCCTCATTCCTTCCTCCTCTCTAGATTTCAGTTCTGGAGTCAGTTATCAAGTATCGGTTTTTAAAACCGATTTGACTCTTAGTTTAGATGCTTTAATTTTAGGTATTTATCTTTCTCATTCTGGCTCACTTAACTTGGAAATAATCTCTTCTACTTCCATTCACATTACAACAAATGAAAATAGTTTTATCTCTGTTGGTTACTGACTAGTATTTCATTGGGTATATATATATATATATATATACTACATCATCTTGAGCCACTCATTTGTTCTGGGCATTTAGGTTGCTTCATTGTTTAGCTACAGTAAATTGTACTGCAATAAAATTACGTGTGCAAGATTCCTTTTGAATTAGTGTTTTTGAATTTTGGGAGTAGATGCGCAAGAGTGAATTACTGGGTTGTAAGGCAAATATGTTTTTTTAATGTTTTGAAACACCTCCATACTACTTCCATAAGAGTGAGACCAGTCTGCATTCCACCAACAGTGTGTGAGGGTTCCCCTTTCTCCATATTCTTGCCAACATTTGCTCTTTCTGGTCTTTTGATGTGGGCCATTTCACAGGTATAAGATAGTATCTCATTGTGGGTTTGATTTCCATTTCCCTAATGATAAGTAATAGTGAACCTATTTTATATTCCTGTTTTCAGTCTGTATGTCTTCTCCGGAGAAGTGTCTATTTCTGCCATTTTCTCAATTGGATTGTTTTGTTGTAGAGTTTTATGAGTTTTTTGACAAATATTTGGCATGCAAATATTTTCTCTCATTCAGTAGGATGTCTTCATTATTTATGATCTCCTCCACTGTGTAGAAACTTTTTGGTTTGATGTAGTTTCAGTTGTTTATGTTCTTTTTTCTTGTCCTTGTTATTAGGGAAAAAATTCCTAAAGCCATCTCTAAAGCATATGTCATGAAATCTTTTGCCTAAGTTTTCTTCTATGTATTTTATGGTTTCAGGTTTTCATCCAAGTAATTTATCCAATTTGAACTGATTTGTTTGTAGCTGAGAAAACAATCTAGTTTAATGTTTTTGCTATCCATATATATGTAGATTTTTTTCTAGAATCTCAATTATATTTGATTGGTCTGTGTCTTGAAATGCCATTGTTATCTTATTTAGAGCTTCATTTTCTGTCTTCAGTTCATTGATTTTATTTCTAAGGACATTCATTAGTTTTTCTAAGTTTTTTTATATTTATTTGAATTTCTTTATCATTGCATTTTAAATTCTGTATATGATAGAGGAACATAGCTTCCATGTCTTTGAAATTAGTTTCTGAAGATTTGTTCTTCTGTTTGTTTTACTATTCACTGGAGGAGTCATGTTGCTACTTGTTGGGTATTTTCCTTCTTTCCATTATTAGTTTTGGGACATGGCTACAATATGTGGGACTTCCTTTGGGTGTGGCTCCTCCTCCCTCACTAATTGGTGTCTTCACCTGTTTGGGTTAACAGCTGACAGGGTCTCCCAAGAGGTTGTGAGGCTTCTGCATATGTTGGTACCTGCCCTGGCATGTATCTGTAGTCTGCTAATCTCAGCTCTTTTTTGACTTAAACCAACTTAAGTCAGGCATGCCTAAGTTCTACTTGGACATATTTGTTATTGTTTTTATAATAATGCTGCGATAACTTTGCTAAGATTTTGTGTGTATGTTTATGATAATAGATCTGTACTTTTCCTTTAAGTTTTTGTGTGACTAATATTAAGCTAACCCTATGCATAGAGTTGGAAAGTATTCCTTATTCCTTCCATTTGTGAGAGAATTTTTATTAATACTTGATGGTATTTAACAGTGATGTTATTTCTGCCTGAAGTAATGTGTCTATACAGGATTTTTGGTTTAAATTAAAACTTCATTAGTAGACATAGTAATAGTTAGATTTTCTTTCTTCTTGAGTACATTTTTGTACTTTTATCTTTCAAATAATTTGTCTAAATTGTTGAATTCACTGGGTTAAAGTTATTAACATATAAATCTTCACTGTCCTTTTATATTTTCATATTATGCAGCAATAATCCCATTTTCTCTCCTGACAATACTTTGTGCTTTTATGTTCTGCTTAGTTGAAGATAGTGATTTTTTTCAAAAACAACAAAGTTTACTTTCATTTGTTTTATCTATTTTTGTACATTGTAATTATTTTTCTCTAATATTTATTAATCATTTATATTCTTTGACATTTTTTTCTAGCTCCATAAGTGGAATATTTTATAATTGGAACTACATATTTCTTTTGATGTGATATTTTAAACATAGTCTTCCTCTGAATATTACTTTAAGT
Source organism: Galemys pyrenaicus (assembly GCA_019455555.1). Classification (NCBI taxonomy): domain Eukaryota; kingdom Metazoa; phylum Chordata; class Mammalia; order Eulipotyphla; family Talpidae; genus Galemys; species Galemys pyrenaicus. The sequence continues at coordinate 16,879,304 of JAGFMF010011830.1, forward strand.
GCAAATTTGATAATTTTATTTTTTTAATTCACAATTTGTCTAAATTTTTAAATTTTTATTCTATCTATAGGTTATTGTATCAGTCTGTGTCTAATCAGAAAGCAAACACCTCACAATAATCTAAGAAAGACATTTACTATAAAGAATTATAAAGATAAGAAATATCTGTTGTGATATAAGAACAGGATACTCTAGGACTGAAGCAGGGTACTCTACATAGGACAGGATCAAAGTTCAAACCTGTTTCAAGAAATTATAGTTTTAGCCACTCCATTGTGAAGTTAGGAGTTGCCCAGATCAAAGCTGATCCACAATTTCCAGACAAAGAAGGAAGCCTCAAAAGTCCAGGCAAACTTTGGTTTGTAGACAGGTATACAGATGAGTTAGAGTTCCATTGTGGGTATGAGATCTAACACGCAATGTTCCTATAATAGATTTAGAGAAAAAAATGTCTGTAACACAGATAAGCTACAACTGGTAGGTAAACATGCAGAGGGAGGTGGAGAAGCTCTGAATCTATGGGTTTAAATTCTGGGATACATGACCTCTATGTATGGAGAGACTGGAAAACAAACCTTACAGTACAGTTGAACCATAAGCTGGTGGGCACATTTAGGGACAGAGACCTACAACATGTGGTTTCTATATCAGGCATGGCAGGGTACCATTGAGCCATGCCACTGAGCTCTACCATGGTTTCAAGGATGCAAAGGTACTCTGCAAGGTAATTAGCTGCTAGGCAGAGCACCACTGGATTTCCACAGATACCTGTACTGCCAAGCAGTGCAGATAGATACTGATAAGCAGATAGGTAGCAGGAGCAAATAGAGAAAGAAAAAAAAAAGGGGAAAGAAAAGAAAAGGCACAACAGCTAGAATTAGTAAAAGAATTCCCTCCTTCCTGTAGTGGGAGAGAGTGCTTTTTCTCCATTCCTAATCTGTTTTAGCAGATTTACTATGTATGGCTGGCTGCATGCATGTGATTTTATTTGCATATAGAATTCAACTAATCTGCAAATGTATTATTTATTTTAACATATCTCTGTGTTTACCATTGTTTTGATAAAGCTATGTATTTTAATTGATAAAGTTTGGTTCAGTTTTCAGATGCACACTAAATAAAATAAATTCAAAATTTAATCACCATCTAATGATTTTGACTTATTTAAATCTTCATAATTGACACCTTCCCCATAAAAAAATCTTAAATTTTCTTTTTCTTTTTTAAAATGTTTTACAAAACTAGACTTTAAGAAAGATTTCTATTGAGGTAGCATTGGTTTACATCTTTGTTTACTGTTTGGAAGTATAGGATCGATCCCTCCCTTCTGGTGATGTTATCCTAATGAACCCACCATCAAATTACCCATTATCCACCATGATAGTCCATTGTGTTCCCTCCCTCCTTTATGCTCACCCTTCATCTTTACTTTTCTCCTATAAATGCTTCCGTTCTGTAGTCAGCTTTTAAGCACTTGTTTTTGAATTTGGCTTTATGTGTAGTGATGTCTGCTTTGTCTATTGTCCTCATTGCTTATAATAGTAACACCATTCAGTATTTTCTTTCTTTTTGGGCCTTAAGTCACTTAGCATAATCCCTTCCAAGTCTATCCATGTTGTCAAAAATTTCAAGAGTTTATTTTTTTGATTGCTGACCTTAATACGCCAGTCACAAGCAAGGAAATTGAAATAGTAATAGTAATCAAACTCTCCTCCAAAAAAACAAAAGTCTAGGACCAGATAGCTTCACAAGAGAGTTCTATCAAAAATTCAAAGATGAATGAATACTTATCCTTCTCAAACTTGCCAAAAAAATTGAGAAAGAGTAACTCCTAACCACATTTTATGAGACCAAATTACTATAATACCAAACAAAGAAAACTGCAAGTGTTTTTTTCACCAGACTTGGAAATCTTCACATTATTTCTTTGAATATGTTTGTTCTATTCTCTTCTTACTGTGACTCTAGTTATAGGTATTTTATATGGTTTGATATTTTCCAGCTATTTTCTAATCCCTGCTATTTTTGCAGTTTTAAAAAGATTCAGTAATATAATACCTATTTATCTGTTTTCAGGTCCCCAGACTTTAGCATTACTATGATCATCCATTAGACATATTTTATTCCAGATATATTTTCTTTTTTTTTTTTTTAAAGATTTATTTATTTATGCATACAAGCACTGGGGTACAGGCCAGAGGTGTAGGGGGGTGAGAGGATTCACCACAGAG
>JAGFMF010011830.1:16881584-16899517 GCA_019455555.1 Galemys pyrenaicus
CCCCCTGGCCGGCAGCAGGGATCGAACTCGTGCTGCAGTGGCTGCGATTTGCTTCGTAGTGCGTTGCTTAACCCACTGCGCCACCAGGGGAGGCCCTTCCAGATATATTTTCAATTCCAAAATTTTTACCTGGCTATTTTGTATGTTTTGATTTATCTCTTACAAGATGTCTTTCTCTCTTGTTATGTTTATAACAAGCATAGACATAAACACAATTTTATCCTTTGCTTTATCTCCCGATTCTATCATCCAAGTTATCCTGCTTGTTTTTTTTTTTCCTAAGTATAACTTGTATTTTAATCTTTATATATGATAAGTTATGGTTTTCTTATGATTTTTTTTTAAAGATTTTACTTATACATACAAGAGCTGGGGTCCAGACCAGAGGCGGTATGGGAGGATGAGAGGATTCACCACAGACAGAATGGGGAGCAGAGCAGGCAAATCTACTGAAATACACAGCTGAGGGGAGCAGCAAGCCAGGCATAAGAGGTCTACTGTGCCACATGGGTCTCTCCCTAGCCAGGGATTGAACTGGTGCTGCAGTGGCTGTGGAAGCTCCACAGTGTGGCACTTAACCTCTTGCACTACCAGGGAAGCCCCTTTTCTCATGAACATTGAGAACAATACAATGTAGGGATTACGAATACTATTTGTTTCTTATTATTTAGCTAAACTCAAACCCAAAATTTTGTCACCTCTGTAATAGCAGCTGATGAAATTTCTGTCCAGTAATTTTAGTCTTATCTTGGATCTTTGAAATAGTCCCTCAACATACATATTTCAGGAGTTAATTAGAGCTTTATAAAGAATTTATACAACCAAATTGGGGATGCCTCTTTTTGACTCTTTTCCTCTAAGATTTTCTCTCTTATTTTCACCAGTGTAGTTTCCTCAATTTCTCTTCTCTGAGTTCTCAACCAGTAAGACACCAGGCATCTGTTCAAGTTTTTACTACCCAATACAGCACTGACTAGAGCCAGTCCTCAAATAAGTCTCAGAAATTCAAGTATCTTTACTAATGTTATTTCCTTTTCCCTAATGTAAACTCACATCTAGTTTTTGTCTTCATAATCATGTTCAAATGTAGAATTTCACACTTGTCCACATTATTTTAGCAGTTACATTTTAACTACAGTTTTATGATGTGCAATCACTCTATGCTATCCTGTCATGATTTCCCCCATCATTTATTCTGAGTTTTATGCAACTAAAGATGTCTACATTCTTAGTGCAAATAATCATTATATAAATTGTGTCCATTTTGTTTTCATTATTTACTACCATAGATCACCCTGTCATCTTGGTTATCTGTATTTTGTTCCCAAGTGAGTTTACCAGGATAATCTCAAATTACTCTGAACTTGTTCTGATTCATTAGAGTTTGTCTAGAATCTTTCTATCTTTATCAATGGCCATGTGTAGTAGACATATGTTCCTTGGATCTCACTGTCTTTTATTGAGTATTTAATATATTAAACTATTTTCTCCAGCATTTGTTGTAGATTACTGACTAAAAGTCTGTGTCCAATCTGATTTTGTTCCCATTTTAATTAATGTGACTACATTATCTGGAATAATTCTGGTTTTAGCCTTACATACATATATATATATATGCATGCATGTGTGAATTGTAGTATTTTTATTTTTCTAAATATAAAATATTATCTTTTTATTATATAAAATAAATTGCATGGCAATCATTTATGTTTTTCATTAAATTTCCAATGAATTTTTAAATTTTATTTGGTTTTCATAATTTCTAAAATGTCTCAATATTGATCAATTTAGGTTGATTTTCTTCAAGAATAACTTTTTTCTTTTATTTTAAAAAATTTTCTTGACTTACAGCTTTTAATATTTATTCAGTGTCATTATAGTCATTACTGTTTTTCTTCTTTAGACACTAATTAGATATATGCTGGACCTACTGTTCCTCTCTTCTATAATATTACCACAAAGTCTATAGTATTTCTTGGCTTTATGTTCATTCTTGTTTTTCATTTATAAGCTGATTTTTTATTCATAATTCCTCCCTGAGTTTTGCCAACTCTTTATATTGGCATATGCTCTTCATGTTCTCCTGTTACTTAATTTCTGTAGTTGGTGAGCAATAGTAGTATCAGGCTTCAAATAATAGATTTCAAACACAGATCCTGGGAACTTTTCACTTCTATGTCCATGTAAATGTAATTCATACATTATACATAGAAAGTTCTGTCCACATATACAAAAAGTTAAGTTAGAAGGTAACATATGGCTAATTGCAATGTTACATGCAAATCAGATGTATCCTATTTGATCTCTATGCATTTTTCAATCTTTTACAGCTAAAAATTGAGGCTCCTCCTGGTGAAACAATTGGATATGTATATCAATGCTTTCACCCAATTTGGCCAAAGTTTAAAATAAAAAATGAGAAAAAGGAGGATGTAATGAAAATCAGAGGGCCATGTATGATTTCTAGCTGTTTCAGGGATCTAAAATTTAATGTAAGTCATTATATTTTAAAAATATCATGTTCAAATGAATGTTTCATTATTTCCTAATACATGAGAGAGAGCAAATTAATTAACATATATCATTACATTGTTTGAGATATATAAAATAATGTTTAATTATTTGTACATATTACAAAATGATTGGCACAATAAATTTTGTTAAACTTTGTTAACATATGTAGCTGCAGATTGTTTTCTTGGGTTAAAAATTTTTAAAATCTACTTTGATTTTAAAAGAAAGGAATCAAGTAATCAAGTTATGGGGAAGTGTGGTGATAAGAAGTTGAATATTTGATGAAGCTTATCTCTCAATTTGTATAGACCTGAGACATATCTAGGGAACTAGACTCAAATAGACATAGAGGTGGGACATTTATCATGACAAGGGAGGAATAAGGAGTATGAATATGGACATTGCAATTCTTCAGGACTGGGGTCTGGAAGCCTACTCTAGGATCTTCTATTCTTTTCTGCACTGTAATGATGTTTTGCTAAGGATGAAGGGCAATGGCATTATTCACACTTTTGAAAAAAACTAGAAAAGTTTTGACGTAGTTACTTACAACTCTTCCATTTTTCTCTTTACTCAAATTCCTTAACATTATTTACATAGCTAGATTTGACCTAGCTTTGCACACCTTTCTTTTCTCACTCATTTTCCACCACTAGCTACCTCAGTCACCTTGTTCAAAATATGCTCCCTCCCAAATCAGAGACTTTCACATGTTGACTCAGTCTGAAATGCTCTTACTTTCCCTATTCCTGTTGTCACTAATTCCTACTGGTTCTACAAGTCTCAGCTTAAATGGTGGTTACCCTGACAGACTATCTCTAAAACCATCCCACTCAATTCTTTCAGTCTGCCCTTTACTTCTTTTGTGTACTCCATTCATATCACTCTACCTTTTCCCTTATGGCACTCATTACAAGGCAAGTAATAGGATTTATCTCAGACATGTGATTTATATTCACATGCGTACCTCACACCTAAAAATGAGTATTAATTTGTATGATGTTCCATTGAATCAAGATGAGTAGAGGAGGAAATTAGGAAAAGTTAGAGAGCCTCAGCAAATAAAGATTTCACCTGAAAATTAACTGTGTAAAAGAACTTAAAAGTTCTCATATATCATATGTGATATATATTATAACTATAAAAGAGCTCATAATTTCATGTTATATAGTATATATAAGCATATTATATATTATATATAACATTATAGATTACACATAACATGTTAGATATAGCAATAGATACAGGTTATATAGCTATTTTAAAACTATAATTTATACATCCATATATACCTTAATAAATATCTGCATACAGTACATATGCAATCATTGTGCATAAAATTTGAAAATCTCCTCTTAAGTAGAAATTCTACATTTTTTTCTGGTCACTCTTTTATCTCAAGGTACAATCAGTCTTATAACTCATCTGATTCAATTATTAAAATTAACCTGAAAGTGCCTGTTCTTTTTACTCTAGAAATTTGTATCGACAATTACATATATTTTTCCTTCTAGTTATTACCTATGGATGAAGAAAGAGTTATTGGAAATATTTCAAATGCTGATAAATTTAGGATCCAGTTTCCATTTGATCTTGATGTTAAAATAAAAGCATTAATGCTTGGAGCAAGTTTCCTCATTGTGAGTCTAGTTTTATTATATTTAGCTAAAAATTACATTTTCTGTAATTGTTAATATTGCTCCTCAAATATTGGTCTTTTGAGCATTTTTGGTCCTATCTTCATACCCCAAATTAGATCATGATTCTATATTCACCTTGCAAGGGAATTAAAAAATAGTGTTCTGGAAACATGATCACTGAAGTTGAAAATCTTTCCCTGGATAAAATAAACAAGACTAAGTTACTAAAAATAAGAATAAATGGCTTTCAATGTGGCTTATTTCCCACAATTAATTTATTATAATAACCACCACTTTGTAAATTTAATGTTAAATGTGATGTACTATTTGGAAACTATAGATATGCAGAAAGTTTTAAGTCAAATCTCACTCATTTTTATAGATGATATATTAGGGGCAAATTAGCATATGCAACTGTCTTTGTTCTCCAAATTTAAATTATAGAAAATGGCAAGATGAGTCTTGTCTGGCCTTTTAAGTGGTATTAAGTCTTTAGAAGTAAGAAAAAAATAAAACAGGTTAAATAACAAATTGGACATAGCTATAAATAATAATGAATTAGAGATATAGTAAGGAATATATATTTTTACTGAGATAAAATTGATTTACAACACTATGTATGATTCAGAAGTAGGGGATCACATCTCCCCAGATGCATGTGATCATATCACACCCACTACCAAAATACCTATAATTCTCCTCCATTAGCCGCCCCCCCATACCCTGATATCCACTCTCCACCTAACTCCTTTTGCTGCCTCAGTTCTAGAGTTAGAAATCTAAGGTTTGTTATTGGTTTGTTTTTTGTTTTGTTTTGTTTCTCTATATTCCACATATAAGTGAGACCATCCAGTATTTGTTTCCTCTGACCTCCTTCATTTAGAATTATTTCTCTGATACATCTATGTTTTCATAAAAGGGGTTCAACTTTTTTTAATGATCACTCAATAGCATTTCATTGTTTATATATACCAAATCTTCCTTATACACTCATTTATCCTTGGGGACTTAACATGTTCTTATCTTGACCATTATAAATAGTACTGCAATGGACACAGGAGTTCATATATCCTTTTGAATTAGTGTTTTTTTGCATTCATTAGATATACCTTCCTAAGAATGGAATTGCTGTATCATATTGTTCATAAGGCAATGTAGAGAGAGATACATGGAAAGCCATAGTTCCAGAAGTGCTAAAATATTTCCAGACCCAGAAAACAAATTCAGTGATAAAGAAAGGACAAGTATCTCAAGTATCATAATTAACAGCATCTATATAGAGCATAGTGAAGCTTCAGAAGAGAAAATAAAATTAGTAACAAGAAAGAAAAGGCTAATGACCCACAAGCAATTGCAGTGTATTGGACTGAACTACCCTTCCTCCACCCATCAGGACTATTACTTATTTGTGAAACACACTAACCATAAAATAAGCATGGTATCTCTTACATGTGGAATATAGAAAAACGAAAGGGTCAGGCAACACCAAACCAAAAACAAACCCTAGAAATCTGATTGCAAGTCTGAGACTACCTTTGGGTGATAGGGCGGGTGAAGAGCAAATGTGGGAAGGGCATAGTAGGCTATGGTAGAAGTACATGGGTGGCTTGATACTTTTGGCAACAAACATCTGAAGAGGTGGCATCCTAGATTTATGACTCATAATGTTTTAACCAACATTACCTTATGGAAAAAAAAAAGAAAGATTAAAGACATTTTTTGAACGAATTTGTAAAGTACCCATAGACTGTTGATAGGAGACACCCTGAAAATAAAGACCAAAAATTTGAAAGACAGAAAAGATGGGTAAATGTATTCTGGAAAAATACTAACCACTAGCAAGGTAATAAAGTTAAATTAATACCAATGGAGAAAATCAGACTTTAATACAAAGTTTTATTGGGGACAGAGCTAGAGAGTATAAACTACTTGGTTATAAATTTACATGAAAATAAAAGCTCTATTTGAAAGAAAATATAATAATTCTAGGCTTACACACACCTGTTATCTACCTGTTATCTAGAAAATAATAAGTTCAACATAAGTAGGAAATTTACACATACTTTTCAATTTTTACTTCACAAATAACTTCACCTTATCAAAGTTATTTGAAATTTGAACAATATCAATAAGCTTGATTTAATGGGTGTACATATGTACCAAGAAAGTAGACAATGTTCATATTCTCAAGCACATTTTCACAAAGTTATTCTCAAAATGGTTGTAGAAGCAAGTCTCAACAAATTTCAAGAAATTGTTTTTGTTAGGACTATGGTATCTGAGCAACTAACACTAATTTAGAAGTTGGTGATAATAAATATTTCTAAATATTTTGCACATCTGAAAGTTTTTAAGACACTTCAGAATAAAAATGTAATGCATGATGAAAATTTTGAAATACATCGAATTATATAATGATAAAATCTTGCATATTAAAACTCTTGGGATGAAACTAAAGGTGTTTAAGAATAATGTCTGATCATAAATACTTAATGACAAAAAGACAAAAAGCAAGGACCTCCCTGGTGGCACAAGGGGTTCATTCTCACCACTATCAAGCTATCATCAGTCACTGCAGCATGAGTTAGATCCCGGGCCAGGGAGCTACCCACATGGTGCTTCAAACCTCTTCTGCCTCTCCCTCTGCAATGTATTTCGGTCAGTCTACCTTTCTGCTCCCCACTCTGTCTCTGGTGAACTCTCTCATGCCCATTCCTCTGGTCTGTGCCCTATTTCCTATATGCAGTGATAAATAAAAACAATTTTTAAAAAGATGAAAAGCAAAGTAAAAGTGATGAGTTAATATCATCCATAAAAAAATAGTTAAAAATCAGAACTCAAAGGAAGAAGATGCTGTATTATTGATCACACAAAGATAAGCAGATCTCACACCTGATCTCTTAGATGGAAAAGTACTTTCAAAGCAAGTGACAGGGCCTCCCCTGGTGGCGCAGTGGGTTAAGCAACGCACTACGAAGCAAATCGCAGCCACTGCAGCACAAGTTCAATCCCTGCTGCCTGCCAGGGTGGGGACCCACATGGTGCGGCAGACCTCTCCTGCTGTGCCCGCTGCTCCCCTCAGCAAGTGTACTTCCGTTGATCTGCCTGTTCTGCTCCCTGCTTTCTGTGGTGAATCCTCTCACCCCCCCACACCTCTGGCCTGTGCCCCAGTGCTTGTATGCATAAATAAATAAATCTTTAAAAAAAAAAAAAACAAAGCAAGTGACAAAGTAACACTTCTAAATAAGAATATCTTAAAATTCCTTAAAACAGATATAATATTAAATACTTAAAAACAAACTATAAAGAAAACATTTTCTACTTTGACTAATACTTATTAATATAAATTATATTTATTAAAATAAAATTATTAATATAAACTATATTAAAATTTAATAAAAATGTTGAGAATTTTTTATATTATGAGAAAGCAAAAATTTTATGGTAAAACATAAAGTTCCCCAGGAAAACTCTTAAAGAGGGAATACAAATAAGCAGAAATGAAACAAATCTTTTAAAATCATAAAGCAAAAAAAGAGGAAAAAAGCAACAAAATATTTTTTTCTCTTTATCATAGAATAAGTTTTCGCTTTCTAATGACAAATTCTAAATGCTGATGAATGCATAGTGAATCAAGCATTTGTGACTACAGGAAAAGTAATTAAGAAACAACAATATATTTATCAAAAATGTTATTGTTCATGTTCTTTTAAAATGCTTTTGCTTATATAAAAAAGATCTGTGTAGACAAATAAATATGTACATTCTAGTATATAACAACATATACTTTAGTCAGCAAGCTTTAATATAGAGAAAAAAATTCTAGCTTTAATAGAATAAAAACTTAAATAGAAAAAATATAATAAAAACTTAAATAGAAAAAATATAATAAATGGAAAAATATTTACTAAATCAAATTTAAAATATAGAAATAATTCTATTTAATAAAAATAAAAATTTAATTATGAGATTTATTAAACATTACATTTATTTTACAAATATATAGACTTTGAAAATCTCATACAAAATGAAGTGTAAAATGGAACACTACTCAGAAATCAATATAGACTTATGCCATTCACAGCAACATGGATGGAGCTGGAAGTGATTATGCTCGGTGAAAATATTGGATAATTTCACTAGGAAAACCATACAAGGAATCAGGAAGAAGAAAAAAGATTAAAAAAAAGATAAAACTAACAGGCAAACTATAACTCAGACACAGTTAGTAGGGCAGGGGCAGGGAAAATGATCAAAATGGGACGGAAGAACACAAGGGACTATGGTGATGGTTCCTGGGTCATGGTGGTGGTCATTTTATGGGGACAACACCAGAGAGGAGAAATCTAACGTTGTACAAAAATTAATGATGCAAAAATATATAAACAAAAATGAAAAAAATAGAATGTGAAAAACTCAAATGTTTTCAGAGAACTTTAATGACATGAACATATCATATTCTTATATGTCATACAAATGTCATATTATGTAGTGAATAAAAGCAGGAAAAAAGTATATTATAGTACTAATTGTGTGTGTGTGGGGGGAAGTTAACCAAATAATTAATATTAGATCTGGGGGAAACTGAAAATATAACTTTTTCCCTTTAGTATGAATGAAAACAGTATGAGAAAAACAAAATGAGGTAGAATTGTTGTTCACTAAGGATTCTCACATTTAAATGTATTCTTTTGATGTGTTTAAGTGTAATCAGTCATTCTTATTCTGCTAAAATTTGGTTGCTCATAGGTATGGTCCTTAGAATTATTTTAATATTTTATCATCATATTACTATAACATAGGACCCAAAGTTCATCCCCATATCTAAAGCCTAGAGCTATTCTTACTATTAAACCAACCTAATATATTTTTTGTTTTCATTCTAGAGCTACATGTATTTTGAACTATGGCCTTGAGAATCAGCCTAAAAGAAAATGCCAGAGATTATATTGGCATTATATTTTGCCAATCCTCAGCAAAATTCAACAACTTTCACTGAGACTATCTAAATAAATTTTTATTTCACTTAAATTATTTGCGGTAGGGCATGAGGAGCACTTTATTGGGTAGCCTCTGTCAATTAGTGTGATGGTACTTGACTTTGGTGGTAATTGAGTGGAACGTACATTGGGGTATGAAGCTGTACTCCCAGAATTAAATAGTTTTGTAGACAAATGGTTACTCAATAGTTTGATTAAAATGCTTAGAAAAAAATATTTGTGTGTATGCTTTACTAAATAATTCTATATAATAAAGCAAAACAAAATTTAGAAACTTAAAATGATTATTTTACTTAGCTCAAAATTATGCTGTGTAGTTCTCCAGATCTAGCACTAACTCATTCATGCATGTGAAGTCAGTGAACAGATTGGCTACAACTGTATCTACGTTGATGACTCATTCATATTTATGACTGTTGTTTGAAATTACAGGGGCAACTGACCACATGTCACCCATCATCTAGAAGGTCTGCCCAAGCTTTTATACATGATAACTATGTAACAAATCAGAAAGTACAAGTTGAAATGTTCATGCTCACTTCAAGACTGTTTTTGTTATACCAATGTCCCAGTGGCCAAAGCAATTTGAAAGAAAGAAAGAGTTTCAATTTCTTTATGGGAGTTGCTGTCAAATACTGTGGCCTATTTTTTTTTTTTTATTTCCCCAATCTACCACTGTCCATCCTCTTGCCATAACTATTTCATACTACTCATGCAAAATATATCCATCCTTTTCAGAATTCCCAGAAGTCTTTTCCAGTTAGAGCATCTAGCACAAGTTAAGACCATGTCAAAGAGTCGGCATCTTCTTAAATGCAAGCAAAGATTATCTGGAAGCAGCATCTCTTCATTAAGAGAATTCAAAATTCAAAAGACACATCCCAAATTCAATAGTGAGTCAAGGTCAAAATAACCTTTATGAACACTGGAATTCCCAAAGTGGTCACAAATCAATAGCATCATCAGAAATGAGATGGACATATGCTGCCAGTTCCCCTGACTCTAGGGCAGAGGACATTATAGAATAGTGACTCTCCAGTCCATTGTTCTCTATGTCTGTATCCTCTAGGATTTTGGCTATGCCTTCCGGGCCATTTTTGTTTTTTTCATTTAACTGATAATATTTTTTATTATATTTAATTGTATTTGACATCATTTGTAGTCCCCAGGGGGTTCCCACCACCATTTCACCCATGCACCATCACTTCAGTCCCTTGTGCTCTTTATGCCCTCATCCCCATCTTTGCCCTCCCCTCCCTCTACCCTCCCACATGATTCCTTGGGTTTATCTTTGATCTTTTGATCTTGTTGAGTTTTTGTTTGTTTGTTTGTGGTTGTAATTGCCCATTTCCTTGAGCTTTCTCTTGTTTTTTTGTTTTCGTTTTTATTTTTTGTTGTGGTTGTTGTTCTTTCACATTCCTCCTAAAAGTGAAGCCATCCAATATTTTTCTCTTGCCTTCTGGCTTGTTTCACTGAGTATAATTCCTTCTAGCTCCATCCATGTTTCTAGAAATGTCCCTAGTTTTTCATTTTTGATTGCTGAATAGTATTCCATTGTGTATATGTACCCCATCTTCTTGATCCAGTCCTCTACTTTTGGGCATTTGGGTTGTTCTTCCAGGACATTTTTCCTTCTTTATATGGAATGACCATAGTTTTAGCTGAGTGGTATTTTCAGCATGCTTCCTGAATACAAAAAATTGGATAAGTCTCTATTTTAACTGTTTTAGTTTCTTTTATTCTGTTTTGATAATGCCCTCTGAAACTACACAGCTTTCTATATATCAGATTTAATTCATGCCATTGGAAATAGCCATGTTACTCTTCTGTTCAGGACAAGATTCTCTCTTTCCACTTATTCAGTCAGGCTGACTGGGTTCCAAGAGCAGTAAGAGAACAAATCCTTACTCACAAGCACTTTTCAAACCTCTGCTTCCTTTAAGTTTGTCCCATTGGCCAAATCAAATTTCATGGCTTAACCCACACTAAAGGATGTTGAAAGAAATCTCATTCCTTGATAATAGGAACTATAAAATATTGTGGATATTTTTTCGTCGACTTTTTTTTAATAGGAGATATTTCTTGATTTATGTTTGCTATAGGTCGAATGTTTGGCCCACCATGCCCCAACACCAATTTATGTATGGAAACCTATTCCCTGAATATTTTCTAATAGGACCTTTGGGAAGTGATTAAGTCATGAGGGTGGATCCCTCATGAATGAGATTAGTACTCTTAAAATAGAGACATCTGAGAGCTCCCTTGTCTTTCACCATATGAAGTTAAGTGATAAGACTGATATCTATGAATCAGGAAGTGAAGCCTCACCAAACACTGAATCTGCCACTACAATGACCTTGTACTTTCCAGCTTTCAAAACTGAGAAATCAATTTCTGTTGTTTATAACTTATTCAATCTATTATGTTGCGTTATAGCAGCCCAAACTGACTTACCTTTAAAATAATTTTTAATATAAAGTTTTATTTTTTTAATTCAAGTTCACTATACAATGGGCTGATAGTTTATGATTATTCTTAGATATGGCTGGTCTTAATGTGAGATAAGGTCTAATGAACATCTAATAAACTGCACACTGCCCTAAGGTTATGGCGTGGGGGTAACAAAAGAGACAAAAATTCAGTGAAATAAAATGAAATAAGGCATGAACATTTCAACAGAAAGACTTATATTCCTTCTTGAAAAAATATAACACATAGAGCACAAATGACAACAAGGGTTGGTATTTCACCTTCTAGATAAATCCTGCCTTGGTGGTAGTGATTTCTATCAGCAGAAGGAAACAGTGGAATTTTGTTTGTGAAAATTCAAGCATGGAATGAATGTGATCTACATCATTTTAGAAAAATGGAATCAAGGGTTAACAGTGGTTCACCTAAAGAAAACGGTAGAGTTGAGACAGATATTGCCAAGGACTGTAGTGTCAGGAGGGCACAGGTAAGTTCTCTATGATCTGTGCAGACAAGTATAGGAGGAGTCCTGGAGCCCTCAGTGGCCTTTTGACCTTTCTGCATCATTTGTAGTGAAGCCACCAGGTACACAGCGGGAAGAAGGGCCAGGGGCACGGGGCCAGGAGGCTGGCAGGCCTCCTCTGTTCTCTTGTGCCTCTGCTGCTTCTGCCACATCTTCTGCTAGTGCTGCTGGTGTCCCTGTGATGCCAACCTTATATGCCCAGTTTCTCAGCCCATGTGCACCCACCTAAGCAGGCCCACACACTACTCCAGGGGCCCCACATGAGGCAAGCATGCAGGACTTCAGGGGTCTATCATTAATGCTAATGGCAGGAAGGCAGAAAAACCTAATAATTTTCATTTGCCCCACAGTCACCTATTCTCCTTCAGCAATTCATGTATATGTGCAGATGTCTATTAGGTGCTCTGGCATCAGAGATTCAGATGAAGAACTCATGCTCTGGCTTAGTCAAGAGCAAGTAGAGATCCCTACCTTCCAAAGAACTACAGGATCTTAGCCTATGAACTTCTCCTCACTTTCTATGCTTTTGAACATTTTTAAGAAATCTTTTAATACCATATAGTAGGAAAAAAATCACACACACACATTCTCAAAAAAGAAAAGTTCTACTAGTAAGAAGGTTGTGGGAATCAAACTTAAGGAAGAAAACAAGAAACATGAATTTTTTTTGCTTTCAAATTCTGTGGAACAATTTCATTTCAAATTGTGTGTCATATTTAAAATTCCATGAAAAGTATTTGTAAGTCCTGAAAAGCACATTCACTTTCACTCTCTATCCAAATCTGACTGAGTCAGGGTTTGGCACAACTGGGGCAAGAAACACAACCCTTCTAAACTTTGTACATGAAAATGCTTTCTAAAGTATTGTTTGGAACATAAAATTAGATTTTTTAGCACAGTGCAGTGATATATACTGAATGCTATTAGTATAACTACTGGTATATCTCAAATGAAATTTTAGTTACCATTAGTTTATAATACTATATAAGTTTGGGGAATATAGCCTTTATCATGAGGTATATACATACATACTTCACTACAAGCACCATTATTGTTCTAACATTTGTCATTAACACCATTATGTGGGTCCCTCTCCCTATCTCCCAAACCCACTTTCCCTTCCCTCCTGGTAACTACCATTTTTCTCAGAGTCAATGAGTCATTTTTGTTGTTAGTTCATTTGTTCTACATTTATTTCACATGAGTGAAACCATCTGTCAGTTGTCTTTCACTTTGAGTTATTTAACTTAGCAAAATTGCCTTTACTTCCATCCATGTTGTTGCAAAGTCAAGATTTCATCTTTTTAACTATTCCATAAAATATATACACATGTTCTTTATCCAGTCATCCTTTGTTGCACATTTAGGTTGGCGCCATGTCTTAACTATTGTAACTAATGTATAGTCATATTTACTTTAATATTGATGATCCAGATACTTAGATACACATAATGGAACATTACCAGAAGAAGAAAGCTGAAACTTGTTCACAAACTGGTGTTTTGTTTGCCTCCATGTATAGAGATATGAATTTCTTTTAAGAGTTTTGCTTGAAGTTGTTAACAAGTTGTTAAAATTGAATACTCTTAGCAACTTCAAGCAAAACTCTACTCTTTATAAAAATTCATATCTCTATATGGAGACAAACAAATACAGTTTATTCTTTAAAAAGAACACAAGTTTTATATATGTGGAAAAAATAAAATTGAATAATCTGTTTCTGTTTTAATCAAGTTTACAAAAGCTAAGCACAAAACATGTAGGCATTTTAACAGCAGGTAAATTGTTTAAAGGACAAAGTTTAACCTTACCTCCTGTAGTGGCAGGAGGACACAGGGCAGGTTCTCAATGAATCCAAGCAGGCCAGTCAAGGAGGAGTCCTGGAGCCCTTCGTGGCTTTTTTAGGCTTTTATTGCTTCCTATATCAGAAGTGACCAGGTACATGGCAAGCAGGGATGCTGGGGGGCTAGTAGGCCTGCGGGCCAGGCGGCTGGCAGGCCTTCTAGACCCTGGCGCATCTTCATTCTCTGGGCTCTCTAGCCTCTCATGCCTCTGCTACGGCTGCTGCTTCTTCTGTCTTTCTCTCTCTCTGCTTTGTCTCTTCTGCTGGCGTCCTTGTGACACCACCCTTATACGCCCATGTCTCAGCCCAGGTGTGCCCATTTTTGCATGCCCACTTAGGCATGCGTGTAGGATCACAGGTGTCCACCATCAACACCAATGGTGGGAGGGCAGAAAAGCCTGGTAACTTTTCCATTTACCCTACACCTCCATAGAATATGTCATGCCCTGGGGATTCGAAGCTTTGATAGATCCTTGTTATGAATATTGCCATTCCAACAATAAGTAAGGTTTCCTCAGATGACTTGGTAGAGAGCAGCAAGAGCATAGAACAGCATGTAGTTGGAGGGCTACAGAGATAAATTGGCTTTTCAAGGCTATGAAAACATTTTTAATTGCATTACAGAACCAATTCAAAAGAATTTTAGAGTGTTCTAACTGGAACTTTATATTTTCAAAATAAGATGTTACTGTGCATAAAATTATATTACCCATTTGTTTCATCACATATCTATGTAAATATAGAAATGCTGTTTCTCTGAAATATTGGAAAATATTTTCCGGTCATACACCAAAATAGTTTAAGTGGGTATTGACATTTGGGAAAACTTCAGGGATCCTACTATTAATTTCTGACCATTCATGCTGTTGGCTAAAATGGAAAAGTGATCAGGCTTTTCCACCTTCCCACCATTGGTGTCGACCATGGACACCTGCGATCCTGCACGCATGCCTAATGGCGGACACCTCAAGTAGGGTGTGGGCATGCGCAAGTGGGCATGTCTGGGCTGAGACACAGGGCCTATAAGGGAAGCATCATGAGGATGCCAGCAGAGAAGAGAGATGAGAGTAAGAATGGAGAAAGGCAGAAGAAGCAGCAGTAGTAGCAGAGACAGGAGAAGCTAGAGAGCCCAGAGAGTGAAGATGCTCTGGGGGGCTAGGAGGTCTGCCAGCCTCCTGTCCCCCAGGCTCCCCACCCCCCACCTGCCGTGTATCTGGTTGCATCTGATATAATAAAGCAAAAAAAAGCCTAAAAAGCCACTGAGGTCTCCAGGATTCCTCCTTAACCCATCTGTTGGAATCATTGAGAACCTTGCTGGCATTACACATGGAAATAATGGTCCTCAAACTTTAGCATGCATCAAAATTGCCGGGAAGGATTATTAAGGGACAGATTGCTGCACATCATCCAGAATGTCTGATCCAATAAATCTCATATATGGTCTGACAGTTTGTATTTCTGACAAGTTCCAGGTGAAACTACTGCTATTACCAATAAAGAACACCTGTTGAAAAGTTTAGCAGTAGAAGAATGGAAATATTTCAGCTTGAATATCATGAGCTGCTGAAGAGACCAAGTTGAGTAAATCGTGGAGGTTTATTAAAGATTTTGGAAGTTCCCTGGAATTGTAACCAGTGGCTGAAGCCATAGACTGTTATAGGTGGTGCCCCCTGGAGGAGGTTGCTGGTTAGCCCCAGGGAAATTGCTAAAAAGTAATACATGTTGGGATGGGACAACCGATAAAAAGTAGAAGGGACTGAAGAAGGGCGCGCAGATTGATTTAGTGTTCGGAAGTTCAGCCATTTCAGGATATTCAGCATTTGGGGTCAAGGGACTTTGGTTCCCAAAGCACTGATCTAAAAGGCTGTTTTGGGCCTCTGAAGGTGGACGTAATGTTCAAAGGCTTTCAAGTAGCTGAGAGACTGAAACTGTTTTTGGGTTTGCTGCTGCTGCAGCCCAACAGAGAAGGCGAAGACCCAGAGCCAGGCCCTCACTGATCTGCATGAGTGGGGCCGTTTGTTGGGCCATTCAGCTGCTGTAGCTGCTGTTTTTAAGCATTACTTCTCTGGTGCTGCAATGGGGCATCTCAGCAACTCATGGAGCATCCCCTGTTGTATCTTCTGCTGTCTTTGTGAGCTGGAACCTGGCCTACAGTCTGACTGCTGCTTGTCCCCAGTGGCAGGAAGATGCCATCTTAGACACATGGCCTATTGTTCAGGAAAGAAGCTCGGCGCCGTCAGTGGGGAAGACACCGTTTTAGCTGCCTTTGTGCAGGACTGAAAAACAATGGACATGGCTTTGGATAAAGTGAAGGTTATTTCTGGCCTCAGTAACTCTTTGTTCTTCCCTGGCTTATTAAATAAATCTCTTTGTTGTTATATTTTGAGCCTAAGTAGTCTTGCAATTGTGCAAGGGTGAAGAACTCAGTAAACTATTTGGGTGGTGTCCTTGGTCAACTTAAGTGTGCCCTGTATCAGAATCATCATAAAAACACCATCTTCAAACATCATGATTGGGGATCTTCAGGTAACTACAGAGTACATCATTAATCTAATGATATAAGCAAATTTATCAGCTCACAGGAACTTCTACTAGAATTTTGAATCATCTCTGCTATTAAGAAGATAATGTGAACACAGCTGGTATTGCTCTCTTGGATTGTTGTGACAAAAAAAAGTTAGAATCAATGTTGTTACAACCACACAGTTTTTGGTTCACTATGCCCTGGTTATATACATAATTGTAACCTGTATATAACTCTCTGGAATTTAATTTTGCTGCCACATTAGTAATAGTCTGTCAGATATACGTGACTATTCTAGATTACCAGCTCTAGCCTCAATTCATGAACCGATAAAAAAAAAAAAACACACACACAGAACTTCCTTAACTCCCTGCCAATCCACCAAAAAGTTTACTGGAATTCACATTCACACTTTTCTTC
This sequence comes from Galemys pyrenaicus, assembly GCA_019455555.1. Lineage (NCBI taxonomy): Eukaryota > Metazoa > Chordata > Mammalia > Eulipotyphla > Talpidae > Galemys > Galemys pyrenaicus. Next base: position 16,898,518 of record JAGFMF010011830.1, read on the forward strand.
TACTCTTTGCCAGAAAGAAAGAGAGTAGGGTAAAGGGAAGCTATCAGGTTTTTTTTCACCCTCCTGCCATTAGTATCTTTGTTAGACATCTGTGGTCTTTTTTTTTTTAAGATTTATTTATTAATGCACACAAGAGCTAAAGTACAGGCCAGAGGTGTAGGGAGTGAAAGGATTTACCAGAGACAGAGTGGGGAACAGAACAGGCAGATTGAATGAAACACACCATTGAGGGGAGCAGCGGATGAGTCAGGATAGGTCTGCTGCACCATGTTGGTCCCCTCCCTTGCCGGAATCGAACTCGTGCTGCAGCAGCTGTAGGAGCCCCACAGTGTGGTGCTCAATCCCTTGCGCCACTATGGAGGCCCCATCTGTGGTCTTATATTTGTACCTGATGGTAGCACCTGGAGTGTGGCGTGTGTGTGCATGAGAGGACACACTGAGCCAGGAGGCAGAGCATATAAGTCACAGAGGACAGTGGCAACAGAGGACTGTGCAGTGGACTGCAGTGGAGACTAGCAGAGAGACCAGCAGAGAACACCAGAGAGCCCAGAAAGAGTAAAGACTCACAGGGGCCAGGAGGCCTCCCAGCCTGCCCTGCAACTGATTGCCATGCTACAAATGGTGTAGAAAAATCATTAAAAGCCTGAAAAGCAGGCCTCCCTAGTGGCGCAGAGGGATGAGCACCACACTGCGAAGCATGGGCACCACAACAACGCTAGTCAATCCCCAGTCAGGGAGGAGACCCACATGGTGCAGCTAGACCATTACTGCCTGCCTGCTGCTCCCCTCAGCAGTGGATTTCAGTCTGCCTGTTCTGTTCCCCACTGGTGAATCACCTTACCTGCCCCTCCTCTGCACTTCTGGCCTACACCCCAGTTTTTGTATGCATAAATTTAAAAAATCTTGGGCCTCCCCTGGTGGCGCAGTGGGTTAAGCAACGCACTACGAAGCAAATCGCAGCCACTGCAGCACGAGTTCGATCCCTGCTGCCGGCCGGGGG
>JAGFMF010011830.1:16899847-16911015 GCA_019455555.1 Galemys pyrenaicus
AAAGATTTATTTATTTATGCATACAAGAGCTGGGGTACAGGCCAGAGTCACAGGAGGTGAGAGGATTCACCAGACAAGAGTGGGGAGCAGAACAGGCAGACTGAAACACACTGCTGAGGGGAGCAGCAGGCGAGGCAGGAGAGGTCTGCTGCGCCACGTGGGTCCCCTCCCTATCTGGCAGCAGGGATCGAACTTGTGCTGCAGTGGCTGCAGTTTGCTCCATAGTGCGTTGCTTAACCCACTGCACCACCAGAGAGGCCCTTCTATCAATATTTAAGCATGCTCAGGATTCTGAGATTTCTACCTCAATATCACATTTACCCCTGCCTTTAACATTTGTATTATTGCTCTTTCATATGTAAACTTGAATTTTCTCTACCTTCTTTTCCATTTCCTCATCTCCTATTCACCACCCCCTTGTCTATGATTTCTCTTGCTTTCCACTATTTCTTCATTTTCACCTAAGGGACCTTTTAAGACCTTATCATACTTGATTTTTCTAGGACACTTGGTATTGTTGATAATTTCCTCCTGAACTCTTTTGTTGGTTTCCACACAATACATTCTGCAGTGTTTATCTTTGTTTCTTTGTATTCGTTCTCAGTCCATTAATTAGATCTACTGTGTTCATTCTTTAAATGTAGATTTTATTCAAGTTTCCATCTCAGGTTCTCTTCTGGACTTTCTAGCTTTGTAAATAGCAAGAAAATTAGAGGCATATGGAGAATTTTTTTTTAAAGATTTATTTATGCATACAAGCACTGGGGTACAGGCCAGAGGTGTGGGGGGTGAGAGGATTCACCACAGAGAGCAGGGAGCAGAACAGGCAGATCAACNNAAGTACACTGCTGAGGGGAGCAGCGGGCGAGGCAGGAGAGGTCTGCCGCGCCATGTGGGTTCCCCTCCTGGCCAGCAACAGGGATCGAACTTGTGCTACAGTGGCTGCGGTCTGCTTCATAGTGCGTTGCTTAACCCACTGCGCCACCAGGGAGGCCCGGAGAATTTTTTAATTAACTTTTATTTATAAAGGAATGCCATGTGAATAGTCTAAGTCAAGCACTGTTAAAAGATTTAGACATTTCTGACTACTCCCTTCCACCCAGTTTACACATGCCCACAAATCTTGCTGAGATTTTTGTTTGGAATGTCAGTGATTCCATAGATCAATTTATGGAGAACAGATATTTAAACAACAGTGAAACATCCAATCTGATAATTTGGTATAGCCTTTATGTAGGCCTTTTTTAATTTCTGTAATCCAAGTTTTATATTTAACAGAGTAGTGATCTTACCATTTTTTACTACTTACCATTTTTTACTGAGTATTTGATGTTTTGATTCTATTACACATGACACCTTTACATTATATTTTCTAATTTTTGTTTCTGGTTTATGGAAATACAATTGATTTTGTATGTGTTGCCCTTGCATACTACGACCTTGCTAAATTCATGCTGTAGCTCTATCAGTTCATTTATGGTCTGTGTATTTTTTTGCATTTACAAAATAAATGGTCATTTACAAATAAAAATAAATATACATTTTTCAATCTTTATGAAAGATTTCCATTTTTTTCTTGCTTTATTGAATTAAACAATGCTTTATTGGGTATTAGGGCTTCCAGCATACTGGTGAATAAAAGTATGCATAGACATATGTGCTGTGTTCCTAACTTTCTTGAAGGAGAAATTTTTTTGTAGTTTACCCTTATATATGTTTTTAGCTCTAGGGTTTTGAAAGATACTCTTAATCAGATTGAGGAAGTTTAGTTCTGTTCCTAAATTACTGAAATTTTTAATAACTTAATTTAAATTATTTTTATGCATCTAGGGATAAGGTCATAGGAATTTTCTCATTATTTTATAAGACAGTAAAATATAATGATTGACTGTACTACTTACTAAACTTGAATTCTTAAAATGTCAGTCACATTTCTACATCCCTTTTGATCATTTTTGATTGTTTATGCTAAAGTATATTAGTTGATACTCTATTAAAGATATTTACATTTATGTTCACAAATCTGTAGTTGTCTCTTCTTGTGACATCATTATTGAATTATGGAATTGGCCCAGCTGTATACTGGTAGATGTTAAATCATTGGTTTTCTGTGGGAAGGAAAAAAGAAAAAGGTCTTGATTTATAATGTTGATGATTACCTTGTGAACATATTCCCATTATGACATATTTCAACCTACCAATGTGACATCACAGAATATAGACCTGAAAAGAGATACTTAAAATTGGCTCTTGTTAGCCCATGCAAATGGTTCTAGCAAACCACTGTCTGACCTAAAAATTAAGATGGAATTGCTCTATCACATTTTATACGCTAAAACAATTAATTTAATATTGTTATAACTGCTCCTCTAAATTTTGTTAGCATTCACAAATCTTTAATAACTGAGATTAAAATTTGATTTTATCATTCCCGAAATATATATATGTGTGTGTGTAGATAGATTAGATAAATAGATAGATAGATAGATAGATAGATAGATAGATAGATAGATAGATAGATTTGCCTTTTCTTAAAGTGAAAATAAAATTATCTCATCTACAAAGGCACTGTCCTCAGCTTCACTGTCTTCCAAGAGATGTTGCTCTTATTTAACATGTGCCATATTGCCATATTCAAGGAAAAGAAAATAAAATGAAGAAAAAGGCAAAAAGAAGTGCTGAGGCGTGGCCTTCCTGGTGGTGCAGCCAGCAGGTTGAGCACTGCGATGTGAAGCATCCACCGCACATCAGTGCGAGTTCCATCCCTGGCCAAGAAGGGGCCCCACATGACGCGGCAGACCTCTCCTGCCTCTCCCGATGCTCCCCTCAGCAGTGTGTTTCAGTTCATCTGCCTGTTCTGCTCCCCACTCTGCCTCTTGGGAATCCTCTCACCTCCCATGTCTCTGGCCTATACCCCAGATCTTGAATGCAAAAGTAAATCTTAATAAATAAAAAAATAAAATAAAATAAAATAAAATAAATGCATGAGGCTACTCCCTGAGAAGTACATTTGTATTGAGCAAAATAAATTTGGTCAAATGCTATTGGACAAAGATTTATATTAATAATGATTCACTTTGCCTTATTTAAAGACATTATTTAATTAGTGACTCACTTTCTCTTTAGCTAAAACATTAGCTAAGCCATGCTAGGAAAATAAAAACAAGAGTTAGAAACTAACTGGAAATATCGTCTACATCTATGTTGGGGATTCATAAGTTTTAGTGTTGAGTGTTTTCACATAATTCATTTAAAATAAATGAATAACTGTGATGTAGACAATATAGTTTCTAAAATGTGAGTAAAAGGGAAATTCGATATTTCATTTCATCAACCATTCCATCATAATTTTAACTAAATGTTCAAGGTCCAAAGACAACAGAATGAAAAATCCTGTATTCCACTTCTTGAGAAGCCAGTTAGGGGACAAACACATTTAAACCAAAAACAAACCCTACTAGGGAAAGAGGACAATAAAAGAGATTTTTATAAAGTACTATAGAACACAGTGAGAGAGAAATACATTTTTTTAGGCATGCAAAAAAGTCTATTAATAGTATTCTAGTCTCTCTCTCTCTCTCCCCCTTCCCCTTCCCTGCATAACAACCAACCTCCTTTCCTCTTCATATTCATTCAATATCTTGAACAATAATTTTAAGAAGGTGAGTCAAAATACCTCTTCAACAAACCAGAGGAAGTCACTTTTCTTCCATGCCCTATGGTTTGCTAAGAAGTGTGCTGACACTGGCTAAAGAGTTATTGATTACCAGCGGTAGCACATTCAGGAAAAATGAGTGTCATTCCTACTGGGAAAAAATATATATATATCTGAGAGGTAAAGTTGTCAAATCAGTGACAAATAAAAGTGGATCTAGGAACAATTTTACTTATCGATTGGTATAATGTGTTCTCATATCTTTAAACAGTAACAACATAAAAGATCTTTTCCAGTATTTCCAGAAACAAGGACACTGAAAACTAAGAATACAGTAGTTGTTGTTCAAATACAATTAAAATATCAAAAGGACAAAAGAAGCACATTAAATCAATCAGGGAACCTTGTATAAATGCACAACTCACATAACCATGAGGCCAGCCCTTACCAGAGAGCAGTATCATTTTATATAATGAAATAAGCTAAAAAGTTCTTATTTAATTTAGAATAAGAGACCATATGCTTTAAAATGTAGCAAGTAAAAGTCTGACTCCAACTCCTGTAATTCCTACTGGATGATAGACAAACTGAAATTTTCCATTTTTTTTACTGAAATAAGCTATACAAATTAAAACTTCCATTGAATAACACATATAAATAAAAATACAGATTTTCTTCTGGTAAATTTGCAAATAACTGAATGTATTTTAAAAGTTTGTACAAATTTGTGGCTTTATGATATTATCATTAGTTTTAGAAAAGTAGTTGTGTTAAACTTAAAATAATCCTTTGATTTTTTTTTTTTATTTACTTGGTGTTTGAGATATCCCTCATCTCAGTTGTGAGCTGCTAGCCATCTTAGATATACCTTAAAGATCAGTTTAACATTATTTTTTATGTTGAAATGTTATATACTTAAGATTAAGAGCATAATTTGTCCATTACATGTTCCACATATAAGCTTCAGTGTTGTCTTTATGGATCTGTCTCCAATAGCAAGAAAAAGAATATAAACAATTGGGGCTACATCAAGCCAGTAAGATTCTGCAAAGGAGAAGAAACAATAAATTAAAATGAAAAGAAACCCCACTAAATAGGAGTAAATATTTGCACATCTTAATCTTATAAGAGACTTATATCCAAGATCTACAAAGAGTTCATACAATTCTACAAATTCAATTCAATAACAGGCAGAAGAACTAAACAGATACTGCTCCAAAGACATTCAGTTTTAAAATAGGCTCACGAAAACATGTTCATTATCACTTATTATCAAGGAAATGCAAATCAAGATCTCAATGAGCTGATTTGAAACATGTGCTAGCAAGGATGTAGAGAAAAGGGAAACCCACTACACTGCTGGTTGAAACGCAAATTCTTCCAGCCCTATTGAAAGCAGTATAAAAGTGTCTCAAAACATTAAAAGTGGATCTGCCATATGGCTCAGTAACGACTCCTAGGCACTATCTGCCTGAAAAATTCAGAAACAATTATTTGAAAGCTAACCTATACTTCTGTGTTTATTTCAGTACTATTTATAATAGTCAAATTACAGAAAGAACTTAATTGTTGCTAAACAGATGAATTTATCAAGAGGATGTACTATATATACAATGGAATACTACTCAGCAATCAAGAAGGATAAACTCATTCCATTTACCATATGGATGGAACTAGAAGGGATAATGCTAAGTGAAATCTATCAGAAGGATAAAGATGTGAATGGCGTCACTAAGATGTGAAATATAGAGAAACAAAATTAAGGTTCAGATGAAGACAAGCTTAAAAATGAATCCTTGAAAACTGACTAAGAAAACTGAAGCATATAGAGTGGGTAGGGGATAGGAGAGGAAAGAACAAATAGGGAAGAGAGCACAATGGACTATGGTGGGGAACTATGGGTGATTTTGGTGTTAGATCCATTATCGTGGTAATACTTGATGGGGGTAACTAAAAGTTGCCTCAATTAAAACATAATTAATTAATATTAATAAAAAGTATAATTGACTGAGTAAGTAGACAGTTTTAAAAATAAGACATACAGTTGCCCAACACGTTCTTGCCGGAGACTAGCTCCGGCTGAGGCCAGGGTCCCCACAGGAAGAGACAGCATCAGTGAATTGCAGGGGGTTTTGAGGAGTCACTAACCACTTGATCAGAGTGTAGCAAACGTCCTCCTGAGGGTCTCAGCAGGCCTTTATTTATACATTGCAAGCAAGCAGTGGCATTACATCATCATGTGCATAGAGCAGAAAGATAACAATCATTACTTTTTTTTTTAAGAATAGCTCAGGGTCTTTATGACCTCCAGTCAAGATTCAGGGCATCATACTGTTTCAAGGTAAGTCTTATAGGATAGATGACATATTTTTATCAGCATACTAGTTTTTCAATGTTAACATTGTTTTTATAAGCATAGCATGTTTTTATTAGCACACTAGTTTTTCTAATATTAAGGCAGCATGGTAACTTTGTGCAGTCACAACTAACCATTTTGTTTTTACTCAGAGTATAAGACAGGCTACTAGCTGCAAGGTCTAGAGTCAAACTAATGTTAATATTTTTTGTTATTAGGGAGACTTTTTATGTATGATTATGGTTTAAGTAAAACAGAGGCAGAGAAGAGGGCAGGAGGGTTGGTAGGGTTTACATGACTCACTTATCACTCAGGAGATTCAGAGCCTTCCACAATGGGCCAAGTTACAGAAGTCTTTCTTTGGTTCCCAAAGCCAGTTTCCCATAGCAAATGTTTAAGTCTGGGAAATTATCTAATAACTAACTTTTGAGTTTGTAAAGCAACCACATTCCAATTGCATTTTATACTGCCTGGTTTTGCAGTATTGGCTTTTAGAATTTGTGTTACAATATTTGCCATTCAAATATCATCATCAAAATGCATAGCATCCAATTATTTTGTTTAACAAAACAGCCAAATTTATAACACCCCTGTGAATGTTTTTTTCGTAAGCATATATCATGAAATCACAGAATTACAATTTTAGCCAAGAGGAAAGGAGCCTGGCAGGGGCCAGCCTTTGGAGCATCCCAATCTTACAGGAGTCTCCCTCATACCCGGACTTTTGTCAGGCGGCACGTGCAGCTGGCCTGTACCAGGTTCTGAAATGATGCTCAACTTCTCTAATCATTAAGGAACTGAAATAAAAATCATAATGGGTTATCATCTCACATACCTATTAAAATGACATTAAGAAGAAGAAAATAACAAGTGTGGACAAAATTTTTGAGAAAGGGGCACTGTTGGAAACAATTGGTGGGAATATAAATTGGTGCGGTGTGGGAAGCAATTTAGAGACTCCTCCAAAAGTTAAAAATAGAATTATAATTCATCAATTCTACTTGTAAGTATTATCTGAACCAAAAGAAAACAGTAACTCAGAAAGGTATCTGCACCTCCACGTTCACTCCAGCTTTATCATAGCCAAAATATGGAAACAACCTAAGTGTCTATTGATGGATAAATGAATAAAGGAATTGTCACACACACACACAGAGGAATATCACTCAACCATAAAAATGACATTTTTGACATTTGTGACAACATGAATGGACCTTGAATATTTTATAAAGTAAAATAAGTCAGAAAAAGACAAGTATCTTATAGTCTCGCTTAAATGGGGAATTTAAACAACAATAAAAAAATTAAGGACCAAATTCGTAGATAAGGAAAACAGATAGGTTCAGAGATGGGGAGAAGGAGGTAGTCAAAACGGATGAAGGGGTACAAAAGGCGCGATTTTATAATTACAAAGTACTCCTTGAAACATAATATATATAAAGTAAATATAAAAACAGTGGAAGTGATGAGGAAGTTAGTGGTGCTAACTGGAAACCCAGAATAAAATCTTATATATGGGTGCTCAGTACCACATGTTAAAAATGAAAGACTAACAGCTCTCTTTATGCCACTTGTGAACATGGACAATTTTTTTTCATTTACCTACTGAAATAATAGTACTAATGAAACTTTATTGGGAACGTATTCTGTAATAGGCATTGAATTTAAATGCTTTCCAAATCTGATAGTTATACTCCTGTTAATAGTTCTGTGAGGTTAATCTAAGATTCTACCACATACACAGAATAACCTAAAATGACAATTCACATGATTCACCCTAATTAAGATATTTCTGAAATTTGAACCACCCTGAGTCCCTGTCCATTATATTTGAATGTGTCAGCAGATACAGTCTAATAGTCACCAAGTTTTCAGTACTCCAGATATACCAAATTCTTTATAAAAGATATCATCTCCTAAAAACTTCATATTAAACCCAGGAAAGATAAAGGATTAAGCAGCTGCAAAGAATTTTGCAGGAACTTTATTTCCTGCCTCTGCCAAGAATCAAAAGGAATTTTTCAAACAATGTCCTTGGTTTTCTTTTCTCTCTCTTAGACCTGATAGCACTGGAGACAAGCAAAGCCTAAGGTGTTTTTCTGTTTGTGTTTATTTGTTTGTTTAACTGCAGAGTAATTAGAGTGTGTGGAGGAATGCAAGATTTTCACATTCCCAGTATGAAAATAGCCAGGACAGATTCCAATAAATACTCAGCTGCAAAGGCCTGACCATCTTTCTAGTTTTTGTAACTGACATTTCTAGGGCTTATGGTTTTATTGTGATTTTCTGACTTAGTACTGTTTACAAAGAAGAAATAGATGAACGAGCATGTAAGACAGCATAGTGCTAGATGCAGCAAGTGACACACATAAATGCTCTCTTGCTGTAGGAGGGCTTGTAAGCCATCAAGCCTGACTCCTTGCAAAGCAGCAAACCACAGCCTCACCACCCTTGTCCTCTCCTGCCATGTCTCCATTTCCTCTTTATTAGATTCAGTTTGTTTGGATTCCCCTGTGCACATGGTAATGTATGCTACCTAAGACTGAAAATGCCCAGACCTCTGAATTTAAAGCTCTCTGTACCATGTAATATTAACAACCTAATATGGTCATGTTACAAGGCAGGGAGAGGAGCACCCCAGAACCCCCAAGCCTGCCCTCTCCGAATGGGTTTTGCCATCCGCCGCATTAAGACAAACACATAAAACCTTTAATGGAAAGGAACTTTAATATAACTAGGGTACAATAAAGAAAGAACAAAGAATATAGTTACTAAGTTAAGCATCCAAAGTTACCCATCTCCTTGAGGGTAAAAGTCNNNNCAAATAGGATTGGCCCAAAGCAAGGCCCAAAAACCTGCCACACATCCAAAGGACCTTTCAGTAGCGACCCATAGAAAAGGGTCAGAAAGAGTCAGACAAATCTGGGAGGAAAAGAGCAAAATCAAAATCAAGATGACAGTTGCCATTGTTAACCTCCCCACGAGTCTCTCACCCACATCTGTTCCAACCAGTCCAAGACCAAAAGGCAAGCACAGTTTCTTCACATGTCCCTCTGCTCCACGTGCCTCCTCCAGGTCTCCTTGCTGTGCTCCATCTTCCTTTTTCTTCCTTCTCTCTTCTCTGCAGAAAATCTTCTTTTCCTCCTCAGCTCCAACCACTTAGGGCGGAACCAGGATTTTGGAACTTCCCCTTTTCCTGGGACCACCCTGTTACAGTCACACAGTTCAATTTCCTCATCTATATTTCATCTGACAAAAGTCAAAAGTCAGTCTTCTCTTGAACACATAGCAGTCGTTGCCCTTGTTGAGTGATTGGGGAATCTAAAACAATCTATTTAATGTTAAGGGTAGGATTAAGTTAACAGAGTTTGTGCTGTATCTACTGGAATTTATGCTGCTTTACATAACTTTTTTGATACAATTATCCATTAAAATTATGTAAGAAAGAAACTAGAACACACGGTGGTAGGAAGGAAAGCAAGTGGCTTCAGGGAGAGGGAATATAAACTCTTGGCACTATATCTTATAAGGCAAATTGTATGTATATTTTACTTTGCTTAAATTCATTTTCATACATTGTAAATCAGACAAAAGATCCGGAGGTGCAAGGAAAAATAGGCAGCCTCATAGTGGAAACAAAGGCAGAGTTTTACTGACTGAGCTCGCCTCTCCAGCAAGCTCCCAGAGCTAATAAGCCTGGGGTGGGAAACTGAGCAGGTTGCCTAGGGCAAGGGGTTTTTATACCAGTGGATTAGGGAACAAGGCAAAGAGGTTACAGGGCAAGAACATATTTCAAGGACATAATTGCCAAGGTGACTTCTCACGGGGAGGTAAAGGAGACACCCTGGCCTCAGGCTTCCAGCAGCAATAACTCCATCATCAGGAAATCTAACATCACTAAATCTAACATACATTGGTTTATTTTTTCAAAGCTGTTATTCTTTCATGAGTCAAATTTGAATTCTAATTTCTGCTGCTGTGAATGTGAACAATTAATTTATGAGAACTATTAATTCATAATATTATATATATGTGTTAGACATACTTAATTTTAAACACCTGTGTTTCTTTTTAAAAATACAAATTTCTGGGCCCAATTGCAGAAATACTATTTAAGACTTGGAACATAGAATTTTGAACTTTTTCTTTCTAATTTACATTGTGAAAAATGTAAAATCTACTTTTTACCTGGATTCACTGATTGTTAAATAATGCCAATTATTGTAAGTATATATAGCTGGATGGAAGAAGAGAGAGATTTAATTACTTAATCTGTTTTAATAAATTCAATTATGACCCCCCCCCAACAGTTGGAATACCCAATTCAATCTAGAAAGTAACAAGAAACCTTTTTCTTAGGAAAAGGTTACATTAAACATGCAACAATTAAGTTGTTCTTATTTACCTGAATTGATACTGTTGAGGTGAGGATAGTGACATCCAAGGTTGTCAATGGCTCTTGAGAAAAGAATTTCACAGAGCACCAGAATGAAGCCAACGACAGATTTTATTAGGAGGTGATAGGGCAGGACACTGCAACAAGCAGTGGGCAGTCTCAGAAAGCCTGAGAGCACACTGAACAGAAAAGCAGTAGGGTTTTTAAGGCTTTTTCCTTTCTAGGTGAGGACTGATCTCTCTTAATGCATGTTGTAACTCTCATCACTCACTCCTCCTGTTACAGGGCAGGGAGAGGAGCACCCCAGAACTCCTAAACCTGCCCACTCTGAATGGGTTTTGCCATTTGCTGCATTAAGACAAACATATAAAACTTTTAATGGAAAGGAACTTTAATACAACTAGGATACAATGTAGAAATGACAAAGAACATAGTGCCTAAGTTAAGTATTTAAAATTACCCATCTCCTTGAGGGTTAAAGTTTAGCCAAATAGGATTGGTTTAACAAGGTTTAAAAGCTTGCCACATGTTTAAAGGACCTTTCAATAGAGACCCATAGTAAAGGGTTAGAAAGAGTTTGACAAATCTGGGAGGAAAAGAGCAAAATTAAAATTAAGATGAAAGCTGTCATTGTTAACTTTTCCCGGGTTTCTCACCCACATCTGTTCTAACCAGTCTAAGACTAAAAAGCAAGTGCAGCTTCTTCACATGTGGCTCTGCTTCACGTGCCTCCTCCATGCCTCCAGGTCTCCTTGCTGCTT
>JAGFMF010011830.1:16911434-16934797 GCA_019455555.1 Galemys pyrenaicus
CCCCTCCCTGGCCGGCAGCAGGGATCGAACTCGTGCTGCAGTGGCTGCGATTTGCCTCATAGTGCGTTGCTCAACCCACTGCGCCACCAGGGAGGCCCCTCCTTGCTGCTTTTTATCTTGCTTCCTTCTTCCTTCCTTCTCTCTCTGCAGAATGTTGTTTTTTTTTTTTCCCCTTAGCTCCACCCACTTAAGGAAGAACCAGGATTTTGGAACTTCTCCCTTTCCCGGGATGACCCTGTTACACGCCCAGTTCCTGACTAGCTGGAACTCCCCTCTTCCCTCTTTTCTAGTCAGGGAAACCTTTGACAGAGTTAAAAAAAACCAAAAACCTCTTTCAAATGCCTCCCAGACCTTCCAGTTCTTACCTGAAACAGGGGGATAGCTGCAACTGTGAGGCAGCAGAAATGCACCTGTGTCCCTCCTCTCTGGGGGAACCCTTTCCTATCCCTAACAATGCCATATAGATTGGGGGGGGGGGGAAAGTGTGTTTAAACATATATGTCATTTAAAGAACAGCTATCCATTTTTCTTGTGCTTAAGAAATAAAGCAGTAGAAATTTAGCAGTACTATGTTAATTACTCTTCCCCCACAGGTATCCAGTAATCTAATTTTGTGCTCTTATTTTCTGGGTTATCTCCAAAATTTTACTTTCATCTATGTATCTGAATAAAACAGTTTTTCTGGTTTTTATTAAAAAATTAGAAATAAAATACTATGTTCTTAACTGGCTTTTATTCTGCTAAATATTATATCACTGAGATTCATCCATGATACATGTGGCTATAATTTGTTTTTACTACAGCATACTTATATAATTATACCACACTTTGTTTAGTCTACTATTCATGAATATTAGACATTTTTCAGTTCCTTTATATGAACAGTGGTATCAAAGACAATCTTGTATATATCCTCTCTGTACATATATAAAAATTGCTCAAGGGTGTGAATTTTGGAAAGTCCAGGATTGAAGGATTTATAAAGGTGTGGTCTATTTCCTGAATGTCAGGGATTCTTATCACTGAAATTTAGGATCAATACCTCCAACTCCTTTAGCTGGCTCAGAATTGTGCACAACGTTTTGTTGTGTTTCACAATGTTTTATCTATTTGGACATATAACTCTAACTAGGTTCTAAGCCTAGTTCTCTTTGCCCCATAATTAGTAAGATAAACATTTGAGCTAGGAAAATACATACTGACTTACACTACAGTGATTTGGTTGGCTTCATTATGCTTGATCTTTTATTAGACATATAATTAAATTACTTAATTCCCTTGCCTATTTCCTCATCTATACAACTGGGTTAATAGTATTTGTCATAGAGAAATGGTTTTGTAATTAAAGATAATATATGCAACTGCTTGGTCCTTTGTCTGATATTCGATAAATGTTCAGTAAATTATAGCCTTGATTGGTATCTTGTAATTTGTTACCACCCAGAACTCAGAAATCTTGAAATGTAACATGTAACACTGTTCCATGTTCCCTTCCCCATTTAATAAAAGGTGGTGCTAAGCTGTGCTGGGATGGGGGTAAACAAAAAGGGGCTTGGAGAAATGAGTTAGAGGAGTAGAGAAACACGTGAAGAAGATGTGCTTGCTTCTTGGCATTGGAATTGCATGAAGGACTTGATGAATATGGAAGGAGACACTTGGAAGAGATGTGGGTGAGACATGTGTGAAAGCTGACAATGGCAGCCTTTATCTTGACTTGAACTTTGATTTTGCTCCTTTCCTTCCAGACTTGCCTGCCCTCTTCTGCCCCTTTCCTATGGTCTCGTGCTAGCAGGTGCCTGAGACTTGTGGCAGGCATTCAGGCTTTAGTGGAACCACTGAGTCAAAGTCAAATAGCTTCTAAGGTCAGAATAGAATAGGAAAAAAGCCTTTGAGGAATAAGGAAGTCTCCAGAGATAATGGCAACAAATTCCAAAAGGACCTAATCAAACACCCCCAACTAGAGGCAGCAGGACATTCCTGGACAAGGGTGATTAAGAAAAAGGGACTCTAAGATAAGAGCTAAGATGCAAGGTGTGATTACGGGCACAGAGAATGTGCACTCTACCCCCACTCCAGACCAAAGAGATCCAAGACACTAAGAACTACAAATCCCATAATGTCATCATCACAGAAGAGAGGATTGCTGGGAACTGAGGGTGGAGTTAAGCAGCCTGGTTTGGTATAAAACCAGATATGTGGGTCTTGGCGGTCTCTTGGTTTTTTTGCTGGCTTTCAGTGTCCCATTGGGGTTCCAGCTCAGCAGAACTGGTAGGACACATTTACCAATTTATCTCTCTCTCCTTCTCCCTGAGTTATTAATTTCTTCATTTGGGGAAATGAAGAATTTTTGTAAATAAACCCTTTTGTAAATAAACCCTTTATTAACCTTTTTGTGTGTGTCTGCAGTTTAGTCTTATTATAAGTCCCTTTAAAGTGCATGGGTGAGGACCCACAGTCAGGCAATCCATCTCATATAGGGGTTGCCCTGTAACAAGTGCAATTTTTGCTTCCTGATCCAAATATGGTATTCCTCCAGTGGCCCTGTGTGCTGAGCCACACCTATCATTTCTAAGGGAACTGTAACATTAAATGCCCCTTTCAATGCATTGATCCCTGTGTTATCAGTCTCCTTTACTAAATTAAGGTCTAGGCACAGAATTTGTATATGTTGACATCATGAGACTAACTCAGAGTAGAAAACTATAAATTAAATGGATTCAATCAGGCAGAAAAAAGAAGAGAGAGAGAGAGATTATCATCAAAGAAAGAAATTTCAGTCTATCTTTCAGGCAGATGGAGGGACACCATGAGACACCCAAATTTGCATGTTCTAAGTGAGTTCTGCTATCCATTTTATAAAGGCAAAGCACATTTTTAGTTTAGAAGACCTTTAATAGAAAAGAACTTTAATAGATAAATAATTTAATAGAATTAGTGTGAATTACATAGAGAAGAAATTATAATAGTTTCCAATGATACACACAAAGTTATCCTTCCTCTCCTGGCCCAAAGTGGGGTTCCCAGAATTTCAGATTTTCAGATCTAGTTCCCCAGCCAGGAATTGATCCCAGGCTGCCGTGGCAGCGCTGAGTCCTAACCAATAGAACACCAGGATTGGTGCCTCAGGATACCACAGCCGGAACTTTGCTGATTCTCCAGCAAGCAAAGAAAAAAAGGCTAATTTGCTTAGAGAAATAGATATAAGGAAAAGCTTATGAAGGCAAAAAGGAACAGAAACAAAGTGGGACTCACAGGCTAGTGGACCAGGCCAGGGAGGGACAAAGGAGCCAAAGTGTAGTCCTTCCCCAGAGAATATAGACCTTCTTTCCCTAATTATTCTAAAGCCCTGTCAGTTTCTTTGTGATTGGTTAGTTCTTGGTGGTCTCACTCACTCTGCCTTCATGTCTCTGTGCCCGTAATCACACCTTGCATCTTAGCTCTTATCTTAGAGTCCCTTTTTCTTAATCACCCTTGTCCAGGAATGTCCTGCTGCCTCTAGTTGGGGGTGTTTGATTAGGTCCTTTTGGAATTTGTTGCCATTATCTCTGGAGACTTCCTTATTCCTCAAAGGCTTTTTTCCTATTCTATTCTGACCTTAGAAGCTATTTGACTTTGACTCAGTGGTTCCACTAAAGCCTGAATGCCTGCCACAAGTCTCAGGCACCTGCTAGCACGAGACCATAGGAAAGGGGCAGAAGGCGGCAGGCAAGTCTGGAAGGAAAGGAGCAAAATCAAAGTTCAAGTCAAGATAAAGGCTGTGTTTGTGGCATTCACTCAGGGCATCCTTTCTTCCTAACAGACTTGAATTTTCTGCTGCTCCCCTTAGCATTGTATTTCAGCAAATACACATGTTCTGCTACCCACTCTGTCTCTGGTAAATGATCTCACCCACACACACCCCCGCATCTCTGATCTCTGGCCTACAACCAGTGCTACACACGCACACACACACGCGCGCGCGCAAGAAAGCAGACACTGGAGCAAAAAGAATGCTTAGTCTATGAACTTTATAGTTGTAGGAACTAAGACAATACGAGGCATTGTAAACAGCTGAAGATTGACTAGTTTGAATAAATTCAGCAGGCTCTAAAATGTAGAAGTGTTTCTTTTATCTGTTGTCTGCCCCTGAGAAGATTAAGTGAAAGCAATATTATCTCCTGGGTGTTTGACCAGATAGAGGAAGTCTGTCTCTGGATTGATTAGTCTGCTGGATGGGCCTACATGTCATGACAAGTCACCTGCTATTGCCTCTGTTGTTCCTACAACAGGAAAAATGTTAGAGAAAGGAAGTCTAGTCCGTTATGATTTCCCAATAAAATTTTTTAAGAGCATGATTGTGCTGCTTCCAAAGCCACACAGGAGGGGATTTTCTCTGATTCCATCAGAAGAGTGAAAGACAAGCATGAGGAAGGAGGAAGCCAAAATATCACAATTAAGTGCAAGAGTCCAGCTCCAGCTTAAGGCCAGGAACCTCACAGGAGTGACAGCATAGGACAATTTGACTAGGGAAGGAGGAGATGGAGTGAGAAGACACAGACACTCAAGGTGCAGGTATCTCCTACCTACAGACTCAGCAGGTCTTTATTTCATACATTACAAGCAAGCAGTGGGATTACATGAACATATGTATAGAGCAGGAAAGTAACAATCATTACAATTTTTCTTAAAAACAATTTGGGGTCTTATGATCTCTAACTAAGTTTAATGATGTATACTATTACAAAGTGAAAACTTCGTGCAAAATAACATATTCCCATAAGTGTTTTTGATTGTAATGGTTACACGAGTTATTTATTAATGTTGAAGCAGGCACAGTGACTTTGCACAGTCACAACTTAATCATTTTTTTTTTACTTTGAATGTAGTATAAACTACTAGTCACAAGGCCTAAGATTAAAATAGTGTTAATGCTTAAAACTACAGGCCCCCAATAAAGGGGAAATACTAAAATTAAAACCTAAATTATATCCAAACTCCATATGATCTTTTAAAAGTAACTAGTAACCTCACTATATCCTGAACCTAAAACTTACAATCACAATTTAAGCAGAAAAAAGGCAAAAGGGAGGGGAGGAGGGAGGAAGGGCTATTGTGACTCATCTGTCACCTGGGAGACACAGAGCCTTTCATAAAGGGTCAAGCTACAGAGGTCACTTCCAGTTCCCAGGGCTATTTCCCCATAGTAGACGTTCAAGTTTGGGAAACTACTTAATAACTAACTTTTGAGTTATTACTATTGAATAACCACATTCCAGTTACAACTTCTTCTATTTAGCTTTTTGGTATCTGTGGTCTTTATCAATTTTAGAGAATTTTGTGTTACATTATTTACCAATCAGTAATTCATCATCAAAATGCACAGCTGCTAATTATTTTGTTTAACAAAACAGCCAATCTTACAACCACCCCTTTTGGGCAATTTTCCACTTAGCACTCAGCATGCCTTTTACAAAATGGTGACATTAATATCAGCCAAAACAACAGAGATCCGGCAGGGGCCAGGTTGTGGAGCAACCTGACATCTCAGGGGTGTCCCTCATACCCTAACCATTTTCAGACAGTACAAGTAGCATAGGCCTTGCCAAGTAAGGTAAGTCACAAAAGACTTTCTTGTTGCTTTATGCTCATCAGTGATAATTGGTGGGTCAAGCACAAGTTACAGTTATTTAGTCAACAACCACAATTCTTTTAGTTCTGTGTACTGTACTCAAAATTTACCTATCACCTAAAACAATAGTCACAATGGTATTGCTAAGCACAATGGTATTGCTAAGCACAAATGTATGTTTTTGGAATTCAAAGATGTTACAGGGAAACTCTAAAGGAAACAGTGATGACCTAGGTTGTGAATCCTCACCTGCACACGTAAGAACTGGAGCAAGACACAAAGCATGCATGCAGAGAGAAGTTGTTGAAAAAGATTTATTTACAAGGGAGTATATCATTACAAGGTGAGTAATTTAGAACACCAACAATAAGGAAGGAG
Source organism: Galemys pyrenaicus (assembly GCA_019455555.1). Lineage (NCBI taxonomy): Eukaryota > Metazoa > Chordata > Mammalia > Eulipotyphla > Talpidae > Galemys > Galemys pyrenaicus. Next base: position 16,917,421 of record JAGFMF010011830.1, read on the forward strand.
AAGAGAGAGAGAGAGAGAGAGAACTATTCAATACAACCTACCAGCAATCCATCTGAGCTGAGGCACCACTGTGAAAATGGAATAGCAAGAGTGAGAGGTCACTTTGAAGCTCTAAATGGCCAATTAGTTCCATTCCTAGATCCCAGTGGAACCCCTCACAGCCCTTATTCCCCCCAATTCAAGATACCAGATTCATGGCATAATGGAAATTATAATTCTCAGTGCTAGAAATCTCTTTGGTATGGAGATGGGAGTGGAGACATTCAGGGAAACATTCTCTGGCTTGGAATATGTCCCTTTTTTTCTCTTTAACAATTTCCCCACTTTCAAGCTTTGTCACCATTTCTATGGCTATGAAAGTCAAATGTGAGGGTGTTGACCTCTTCTCTGGGGCTAGAGTGCATTGGAAAGGAATAACAATAAAGTCCAATCCAAAAAAAAAAAATAAAAAAAACTAGAAGTATTAGTTTAATAAATAGAAAACATGTAAAACGCAGTGGAAAAAAAGAAACAAATCTTAAAAATGGTTGAGATATTACTGTTGAAATCAATTGCCTCTATCTATATCCCAATTCTATTAAATTGTATAGCAAAATGCTTTTGTGAACTAAATCTAATTTAAATCCATTTGACATTTTTTGCATATATTTTCAGGGCAAAATAACCAACCAGAATTTTTCTTGGCTCTCTTGCAATTTTTCATAAGGGATAAAATTCAACCTGAAATGCTGTAGGAGCAAGGCTACACAGTGGTCTCACCAGACCGTGTAGACAACATCTGTACCTTTGATAGTATTCCTCTTCTTGAGAATCCCAAGGCTTTTCTTTGGGATTTCTAAGCCTGCCTAAGGAGATAAATTTGCCTATCTTCCTTGGAGATCTCTGAAATCCTTAGTCAATGTGGCAGGTTATTTTGTTCTTCATTTTGCTCAATTTCAACTCCCAAAAGAGATTCCAAACAAAGCTAGATTAATGAACAAAGTTTCCAATTCTCTATTTTGAAGAGAAACTAATAAAATTTCCTATTGAATCCACACAAAGACACACTTCCATGTGAGTATGCTATAAAAATATTTTTTACTATTTTTCCATAATATGGTAGTATCAAGGAGAGAGAGAAGGTGCAATCACAAATTAGTGTGGCTCACAAAAATTCAGTTTTATATTCCAGCAGATTTTGCTCAGCTAAAAGAATAAAATAATATAACCTAGAGTCAATAAAACAGAATTATTTCAATAAGAAAAGCTAAAACAACAAAAATTATTGAAATTATGTTCATCTCCAAAATACCAGTCAGTCCTACTATAAAATATTCACATGCTCTGTCATTTATCATGGGCTTAAGATATTGTTGAAGATTTTCATCAGTAATTTCTTCAGAAACAATGTCTGAAAATGTCAAAACTTTGAAATAACCAAAATGAAAGTCTGATAACAACGTAATAGACAAGGAAATTTGTTGAAGTGATAACTTAAAACATTACAGAACAACAACAATCAAAATTGGTAAGCAATATCATCACATATCAGATACTTAAGATGTTTGAGAGAACTTAAAAAAAATCAATAATAATATTCATATATATGCCATAGTTAAACATTTCTTCCAAGCCATAATACTTCCAAATAAGTTTCAATTTACCAGATAAATAACAAATAGATCAAATTTCTCTGATGACTTTCTCATTAAGAAAGGGAGAAATTATATGGAGTGTCTTAGGAAGAAATCTGAGACTCCATAAAGTTTCATCAATCAAACAAAAGTCACCAATTTCTTCTAACTTAAATTTCTGATAGTTTTGTCCTAAGTATTAGAAGAAATAGTATTCAATTACCCAGCACTGGCAATCAGAGCTCTGGCTAAATTCATCCAGCATTAAGCTGAGGTTCAAACTTCAACCTATTATTTGATTCCATATTTGTGTTTCTCAACAAAAAAAAAAAGCCTCTATTTACCAACTTCATTTTAACCAGTGCTTAAGGGAGCTGTTTAAACAACTGCCTAAGCAAAAGCAAAGTTTAACAACTGTTTAAATTTGTACAACTTACTTGATTTGGGGGGTTCAATGTACATGACATATGCGTATCTCCTGTACATGACATATGCATAATGATACCATAATATGAGTATTGGGATATTTGGATATTTAAAATACATGTAAAGGACCAATTTCTAAAGGTTAATTAATTTACAACCCTGTATGTACTTTGATTTTCTATAAAATGGAGAAACTAATAGCACCTACCAGATAGAATTGTTTTGAGCATTGAATAATAAGTAAATGTTAACTGTTTAAAGCAATATCTGGCACACAGTATAGAGTTCAAAAATGTTTGTTGTTTTCAGAGGTCTCTGGCATTATTTTTTATATAACAGCCTTATATTTTAGATGTATCTTCACCTTTAACACAAAGTCGTTTTGTATAAAATAGCATTTGTTTCCATATATGCTACTTAGGCTTTCTTTTATAATCACATCCATCATAGAATTGCAAAGGGAAACTTTCACTTTATAGTGAAAATTCCCTTTGTGTTCTAAAGTAAGAAAACATTACTTCATCCCTTAAGGGTTGTCTCTGCAAAGACAATCCTGAGAAATTACCAAATCAGGAGCAATCAGGGCCTTGCATTCATGGTATACATAGTCAGATATTTAGGAATGCAAGACACCCAAGGAAGATTATTTTGTTCATTAATAATTTTCTTAGACCTTGAATGAATTCAGAGCATGTCTGGGTTGTGTGTGTACCCATGTACCTATAGAATCCTTGCTTCAGTCAAGGAGTTGCAGTATTCTCCTGGAATCACTGCTGGCTTTGCTGACTAACAACAGAACATAAACATTTGTAGTCTCCAAAACAAGAAGAAAGAAAACATGATGGGAATGAATTGGTTAGGTTGACATATGGCTGGAGTTCAGATTTTTATTTTAAGCTAAACAAATATAAATATGTTTTTTAGAATTTCTTCTATGTGAATTTACCAGAATGATCTAGTTTCAGTTCCCTTTACCCTGTAAGTGAAATGAGGTTTACTATATAAATTGCAAATGAAACTATAGTCTGATGAAAGAGCTAATTAACAGCTGACACCATAGTATTTTCAAATTATTGCTGAATTCCACGATAACATTACAAAGCATAGGCTCTTTTTAAATGACTTCAGTACTTGATACAGATGAAAAAGTGAAGAAAAAAATTACATTACATCTTCTAAGAGAAGTATCCTGACCTAATCCACATATGTATACTTGGTTGTATTAATTAGCCATCTTTTCCAGAAGATTTTGAGGAGGGAATATAGGTTCTGAATTATCAAACTATCAGATGCTTTTCACAGAATTGAAAGAACACTCCTAAGACACCAAAATTTCATATTTGTAGAAAAGAGGTTCATTTACAACCTCAAGAATACAACTGCTAACACAGATAAACACAAAATAGGTCATACTATAGATTTTTTTCAGTTAATAAATTTTAAAAACTACTTTGGTTTCATCTCAGTAGCTAAGATATCCCTTATTGCCCCACAAATCTGATAAAAGGAATTCCTGTAAATACTGTCTGCATTTCATAAAGAATCTTTGCTGAATGGTGGTTCATTATGTACATCCCATAAACTTTTCATAGATTTCATTTTATTTCACTATACCGAGCATAGCTTTTGCAATTTTTTTAAGTCCATTGTAAATTACAGACATTGTGAATAAACAATATTGTGGGCAAGAGAGAGTGCGCTATTACTGCCATCAAGTGACATTAGAATATTTGCATTATACCAAGCTCTTTTAAACTGAAATTTTTTGTGTCCTTAGATCTCTTAATGATGATACAGTGAATTTCATCCCCCCAAAATTTATGAAGTGCACAGTAACATATCTCCCTGTATTTTTATGTTTTTTTTAATTGGAGGAAATGCCCTCAAAATCTCCAAGGCTAAGTCTCTGCTTCTTTGAAAATAATTTAATAATTATTTTGAGTGTTACCTCTTATAAAAAACTCCTTCTGATGCCTAATTTAAGAATGAAGAAAGAAATCTTCCCCTTCAACAAGGATGTGCTCATAACATTTTGTCTTTCAAGAGACACTCTTATGTAATAAGCAAGTGCTGATTTTCCAAGAAAAAGAAAATAAAATTGAAAAGACTAAAAGATCTTCATGATTCTAATCCCTGAAAGAACATTTATAGTTGGCTAGGTAATTAGTAGTACTTTTATTAAATGCAATTGAAGAAGGATTTATGCTAATTGTGTTTCACTTTATCATATGCTGTGTCATTAATTAATCTGTGGCTCTCTCTGTCTTTAGCCAAAATGTTAGCTAAATCAAACTGGGAAAATAAAACTCAGGGGCAGAATTCAATTGGAAACATTGCTTTTAAGTAATGAAGCACTTGCACATTTATTTTGTAAGTTTGTTAAATTTTTGTTTTGGGAAATTTTCACATAACTTAACCTGCACAACAGATAGTTTTCATTGAAATATATTAATTGCCAAAGATATTGAATAAGAGAGGAACTTTGGCGATCTCATTTCATTTCACCCAACACTACATCACAGTTTTCCTAAACATTGGTACTCCAAAGATTAAAAAAGAATGAACAAGTCAGCATTCCACCATAAGCAGCCAAGTGAAAATGGGGAAATACTTAAATCTCTATCAGGTGATTAGGGCAATTACAGAGCTTTAGATCCTGCACTGTAAGAACATAACGAGAGCTGCACACTTCATCTAGATAAGAGACAAAGTCTACAGAAGAGTCTCCCTCTGCTTTCCCCATATCTTTGTTTTCATATTTCTCAGAGAGCTGTCATGCACCCCTTCCCAGATTTTTCTTCAAGCCATTAGAAGACATCATATTTGTTCTGAATCCTATGGTTTTGCTAAGTTTTGCTCAAGCAAAAAGAAAAGTATTTTAGGTAACTACAGAAAGAACCAGTGAGCTCTCTTCCTTTGGGAAAGCTCCAAAGTATCCTCAGTCAGGGACAGAGAATTTCAGCAAGAAGTGAACACGTTTGAGGGTCAATGAGTACCTTTCTCATAAATGAGGAAACTGATAGGTGAAAGGTAAAGCTCTTTCACCAATAATTAAAATAAATGGATCAATCCCAAATATTTCCAGGAACAATTTTGCTAGTTCATAAACTTGTTTTATAATAGGAAAGTTGTGTAAAGAGCTAAAAGTATTATCCTTAGTTTCAAAGTTAAAAATTTCAAATGGGCAGCAGAAACACATTAAATCACATGCTGTCCCCTGTGAAAGTGAATTTACTCTGGGAATCTTAAGGCCAGTCCTGGTCAGAGGGCAGTATCACCGTAAATCACCCACAGCTCTCCTCAGCAGTGTATTTCAGCACATCTGCTTGTTCTGCTCCCCACTCTGTCTTTGGTGAATTCTCTCACCTCCTACACCTCTGGCCTGTATACCTCAGTTCTTTTATGCATAAATAAATAAATCCTTAAAAAAATACGCATGTGAATTTTATTGTGATGAATTTCCAAACACCTAAATGTATTACAGAATAAGAATTATGAAAGATAGTAACTTAAAATTTTGCTATTGGTTTTAGAAAAAGAATTAAGCAGTTTTTTTCATCACTCCCACTTGATCATCAATTCCATCCTTCATCTCAGTTGTGATATATCAATCACAAGTTTTAGTCACCATAAAGATTGCTTTGAGATCATAAATGTTTATTATTTTAGCAAGAGGCATATGTTTAGTGTTAAGAATATTCTAGCATGTGCAAATGTATTCCATGTTGTATTTATTATTCATTGTTATTTTTCAGTTACTTTTTAAATACATAGTAGTCTAATTTGTATAGTACTTAACAATTTCTAAACATCTCCTTATATCTTATCATTCATTTTTGTACAGAAGAAGCAGGAGTGCCGTTTCCTTTATTTTATTTATTTATGTATAGAAGAGCTGGGGTGTAGGTCAAAAGTGTGGGGGAAGGAGTGAGAGGATTTACCAGAGACAGAGTGGGGAGCAGAACAGGCAGATCTACTGAAACACACTCCTGAGGGGAGCAGCAGTTGAGACAGAAGAGATCAGCTATGCCATGTGGGTCAGCAATCTCTACTTTCCCCTCTTTTTTTCACACGTCACACGTAAGATTGTGTGTATGAGAGAGAAAGAGAGAGTGTGTATGTGTGTGTGTGTGTGCGAGAGAGAAAGAGAGAGAGAGAGAGAGATTCTGAGACTTCACATATTATTACAGCTTCATCAAGGAATGAGTCCCAAGAAACACATTTGGAAGCAAAATGTTTGCATAACACACTTTAAGGAAACAGTTAATTGCTGGAGTGACTGGGGTAGGTTGTATCCATAAATAGAGTTTTGTAAGAACTAAGGCAAGAGAACTATTGGAGGTAAACACAATGCAAGAGCTACAGAGCAAGCCTAAGTTGTTAAATACTGTTAGAAATCAGAGAAAAAATACAAACGCCAAGTTTCCAGGGCAAGTGAGGAGAGGGATCAAAAGAAGTAGAGGATCAAGAGTCAAGAAACAGATGGAGATGGAATTTCAGAATTTCCAGGCCAGGAGCATGAGAGTAGGGATACTTTGGGGTGACCGCCAGACTACTGTGTTTGGGACTTGTTATTATCGCCTAGTGGTGATAGTTGCACAGCTCGCTGAATATACCCAAAATAATAGAATTCTTTGAAAGGGTGAAATTTATAGTATATGAATTATATCTAAATAAATCTATTTTTTAAAAAGTATGTGATTGGAATAGCCAAAAAAAAAGAAAAAAAGGAGAAAGAATGTGGCAGGAAACTGTGTACCTATTAATTCTAAGATACTTAGATTTTAATACTTTTGTAAAGTTTTTGTGAATATATATCACAGAACATGAGACAATTTTCCTAATGATAGCTTCTAGCATATTCACAAATCAAGAGATCTATAAAAGCAGCAGAGAGATCACACAAGATTTCTTAATATGAAAAGTATGATATTAGTACCTGCCAGCATTTGAGAAGTCAAGAGCACTTTCTAGTCTGAGGTATTCAGAGTTCTCATGAATATCAAACATGGCACAGCAGACCTCTCCTGCCTGCTCAGTACTCCCCTCAGCAGTGTATTTTCATCAGTCTTTCTGTTCTGCTCTCCACTCTGTCTCTGGTGAATCCTCTCACCTCCTGCGACTCTGGCCTGTACCCCAGCTCTTGTATGCATAAATAAATAAATATTTGGGAAAAAAACACATATACATTGTAGTTGAAAATATATCACCATGCACAGTCAGAGATGGCATAGTGGACTGGCATAGGGTGGTTTCTTGAAATGGAGCTGATCACACCAAGCTGCCACACCCACATATCACATATCTACAGACCGAACTTGTTTGATTGTTAGTAAATATAATTTAGAAATTAAGAATAAATAGACTTTTATTCTGCCCTGCAATCATGTATGTGTGTGTGTGCATGTGTTTTCCTCCTAGAGCAGCTTTCTGTATTCTGCACATCTTCATCATATGTATCTATCACTTTCATAATCAGAATAATAATAATAATAATCAGAATAATATTGTTCTATTATGAACATTGTAACAATCAATGAGTTGGAGAGGTTAAAGTAAAACATCTGAATCCTGTAAGTGGGGAATGGACACTTTCTTTCTTGTAAAATTAATCCAGAGAGCATTAAACCCACAGGATATATACATCTAACAGGAAAAATATATAGAAATATTGAAAGCAAACAAATTCTACATATTTTATTGGTATAGTACATCAAACTCACCACCAAGACACCCACAGTCCTTCAAAATAGTGCACTGGGTTCCTTCAAACTATGTTTCCCATCTACCACCCTCCCCTCCTGGTAGCCTCAGTTCTACTGTCATATATTTAGGATTTGTTTTGGTTTGGCTTTTTCTGTTCTTTTTTTTTCCCTCCCTCTATTACACCTATGAATGAAATTCTATGGTGTTTTTCACTTTCTTTCTGACTTACTTCGCTTAGCATAATCTTCAGTTCTATCCATGTTGCTGCTAATGACAAGATTTCATATTTTTTAATCAGTGAGCAGTATCCCACGTGTGTATATATGCAAGAGGAATAGTGAGGAACAAACTTGTAGTCAACAGATGTTCTCATACCCAATTCAGTAGAAGGTGGAGCTTTGGGACATATGTCCCAAGGGGCCTATGGGAAATATGGGCAGGGAAGGTGCTTTAGAAGTTAAAACAGCTGTAATTCTAGCAGTTAAACCTCTGGGACTTTGGAAGTTAAACTATTGGTCACTGGGTAGTTGTCAACTACCCATAGAGAAGTTTAACTGTTCATAGAGAAGCCTCAAGATAGATAAGGATGGACTAGTCTCTGCTCTGTAGCATATGTGGGTCACCTCCGTAGCAGGGGATCAAACTGCTCTGTAGCATATGTGGGTCACCTCCCTAGCAGGGGATCAGTGGATGGTGATAACTTAATAGCTTCAGCACCTGTACCATCAGGTAGGCCCCTTTTTGTCTATTTTGTCATTGATTTGCCTACTTTTTTTGAGTTTAATGAGTTCTATATTTTATGTAATTAATTTTGTATAGTAACCCTTTGTCAGAGGTATGATTTGCAGATATCTTCTCTCATTCAGTAGACTGTCTTTTCATTTTGGTTAATGACAGTCCTGCTTTCCCTGAATCATTTATTAAGAACCATTCCTTACTCCAATTTATATCTTGACTTTCTGCTGTAAATTACTTGTCCACAAATGTGTGGGTCTATTTATGGGTTTTCAAATTTGTTCCAATGAAATATTTGTTTCTAATTTCAAAACCATGTTTGAAACAAACCAAACCTGGAAGAACCAGATTGACCTGTTTGGTAAGGCTTTACCTTTTAACTTAATGCAGATATTGATCCCATATCACACACACAAACACACACAGAGAAATAATAACATGATTTAGTTACATAGGGAGTATATAAAGAGATCAGAGAGAAAGACAGAGAGACAGAAAGAAATGACTTATAGCTGCAACATGATAAGATACTGTCTGCCCTATCCAGATAGCATTCATCAAGTAGAAACCAAGATCCAATGTTCAAACTATAGCCATATGCAGGAAGTTAGTAAAATCTCAACAAACACCCCTCCTTGTCTTGGTTAACTTCCAAAGCACCAGCAGTTTTAACTGCTGAACCCCTAGCTCTTCCCCTATTTCTTGCTACTCAGGACACCAGGGAGAGGAGTCTGGAAAGCCCCACATTTTACATTCTAGTGCCTTCTCACCCATGACTGGAAGGTTGTTTTGCACTATTCCTGCTACAGTTTGAAGTCAATGATTTGGACTTTTGTTTATTTTTTATTTGAGGAGTGATTTTGTGAATGTGATCTTTCATAATTCTAAACAATTTATTTTTACTTTTTGTTCCATTTTGTGATGGATGTCATTGGGATTTAACAGAAATTAGACTGACTATTCATATTCTTTTTACTAATACACCTATTTTAACTATGTTGATTCTATTCATGATCAAGGAATCATGTTAAGTTTTAGCACTATCGTGTTGTTGCCAGTCATGTGGCATGAATTCAAATCTGGACCAGAGAGCTAACCCACACAGAACAGCACACCTCTCCTGTCTCACCTGCTACTTCCCTCAGCAGTGTATTTCAGTAGCTCCACCTCTTCTGTTCCCCACTCTGTCTTTGGTGAATCCTCTCACAGCCCACACATCTGACCTGCAACCAAGCTTTGTATACATAAATAAATTAATTAAATATTTTAAAAATATTTTTCTGTATATGTCATCTATACAGACAGTTACTTCTTTTTAAAATTGGATAACTCATTTCTTTTTCATGTCTAATGCTTGAACATATTGAGCTTGTGGATTATATTTACTCCTTGAATATTTGTTAGAATTTACTAGTAAAGTCATCTGGCCCTTGTTTGGAGGGAGACTGTTGTTTTTGGAAGTTTTTCCATTACTCTTTCAATTCCTTTCCTTGAGATTGGCCTTTCCTGATTTTCTATGTCATTCTGATTCAGTCTGGTAATGTCCTAAACACCTGTTGATTTCATAAAACTTTTCCAATGTAAGCTTTATTGGTGTTATATTGGTGTTTTTATTTCTGTAGTATGTTTTGTAGTTTCTCCTCTTTTATTTCTGAATTTAAGTTTTTTCTTTTTTTCCTGAGCATGGCTAGTGAATTTCCTATTTTTCTTATCTTTTTAAAAGAACTAGCTTTTGTTTTATGAATATGTTGAATTATCTTTTAAATCTCTATTTCATTTATTCCTGCTCTATTTTTTTTATTATTCCCTTCCCTACTGCTTTTGTACCATTTTTAAAATTTATTCTTAAATTTATAAATTCCAAAATTGTCTCTATGGTGTACGGAATTCTTTTTATCCTTTCGTTTTGTAGGATAGTAGAATAGAGATAATATAGTTTGGGAGAGGCAGAAAACAAATTTAATAACTTTCTTCATAAATATATGGATTTAAAATAAACAAATTGTATAGCATATAAGAAAAACAAAGAACACAATTGTGAAAGTCCTTAGGTGGGAGTATGGCAGATATTAAAGATTCAGAATGGTGCCTGTGTGACTGTGATAATAGTGAAGTAGTGAGAGAACAATGAGAAATAAGTCAAAATTGCCAGACTCTACAGGCATTGTTTGATTTTTGGCATCTACCATGATATGAATGGGAGAACAAAATCAAGGAAGTCATCTTGCATAGTTCAGGTTTTTTTTTACTGTAGCTTATAAACCCTGACTTTCAGGAATTCATCCACTAAAGTATTCATAGGTCTTAGTAGCTGTCCACACTGGCAACCATGGTAAGCAAGGCCTCACTGACACACAGACTCCATGAGCATTCATTTGATTCAGAAAAAAGTAGATACATAGAAATTGGTGTTATAGGGAAGGAAGATAATATTCCAATCATCACTCTCTCAGAATATACTCCCCTGAATCTATGTTTGTATTTATCTTAGTGCAATTCTATAATGCCTTTTTTATTCTCATCTTCTCATAATTCAAAAACTAATAAAATGAAAACGAAGCAACTTCTCTCTATAACCCAACAGAAAGCATCTATTATACATATTTGAAAATTTTATAATGAACTTTGTATAACATGATACTGTTTTAAAAAATACTTTTTTATACAACTAGCATACTAGGAATGCAAAACATTTAACTATGTACAATGAAGCTGTAGTTGAACTCCTCCTAGAGTTATCCATCACTGTTGAATCATACGCTTAAAAAAATGAGTATGAATACTATGAAAACAACTAATATATTTTCATCACTTACTCCTTGCTTTGTGTTATGCCTCAGTCCTACAAAGAACCCAATGTGACAAACATTATGTATAATGAAAAGACATAAAAGCTGTTTTACATAACCTTCAGTACCAGTTGACCTGCTGAGATGGCAAAGCAGAATGTTTCCAGATTTCAGTAAGCATCATACAGTTTTCAACAGAGTTTAAGTTGTGTAAGAACAGTTCTCTGTTCTACTATGCCAGCATATTGCAGACCAAGAATTAGATTTTGAATTCTAGGGCACAATCACTCTTCATATATGCTCTATTTTTTCTCCAATGTTGGGGGAAATGATTGGCATAATTTTCTATTTTTAGCACTACCAGCAGTATTATCAGTACTTGTAGGCAACATTTTCACTGTCAGTGTTGAGTATGATCTCTTACACTAAAAAATGATTCTCTCTAATTTTCCCTTCTCAAGTCAAACCTTTGGGGGTTGGTAGAGACCATACAGGTCTGGAATCCTCTGTACAACGTAACTGACTGGTGTCATTGAGATCATTCATAAGGTAGTGATCTTTGATGCTTCTGTGAAGCTGTAATGATTAGAACTGACATGGTAATTGAGAATGTTTTCCACTCTTGAACATACTTTTTTTTTTTAGTTTTAATACATTGAGATGCAAAGTTACTTTTAAATTATTCAAATACTTTAAGACAATTGACTCACTATTCTTTAAATATCATTATTATATCTTTTCTGGATTATATATTCCTAGTTTTATCTGCTTTTCAAATTAAACATATCCAATTGTACTCTCACTCTCAATAAGAGTAACTTCATATGATACTTTCAGTATTGGGCCTCCCTGGAGGTGCAAGTGGTTAAGTCTCAGCACTAACAAGCTATAGCCAGCCATTGCAGCACAAGTTTGATTTCAGGCCAGGGAGTTAACCCACATGGTGCAGCAGACCTCTCCTCTCTCACCAGCTCCTATCCTCAGCAGTGTATTTCAGTAGATCTGTTGTTCTGCTCCCCACTCCATCTCTGGTGAGCCCTCTTTGGCCTACATCCCTGCTCTTATGTGCATAAATAAATAAGTTATTTATATATATATATAATATATATAAAATAACACATATGCTTTCATTTATATATATATACTATACACACACATATATATATGTGTGTGTGTGTGTGTGTGTGTACTTTCAGTGTCCACAACCTTATTTGAGATGAAGCCCCAGCAACTAAATGATATTCCACACACATTCTTAGCATTACAGTATGTAATAAAACTGTGTGACCTTCCTTAGTTGAAGCACCAAAATCTAGTAATGTAAGCTTTGCATCCCGTCACATAAAATGGTGAATTACACTGAGCATGGAGACTCCAGAATCATTTAAGTTTTTATTTATTTATTTATTTATGTTTATTTTACATGAAAGCTGATAGTTCACTAATTACTTTTTCTTTTTTAACATATGTCACATGACATCATGGAAAGGACATAGGTTTACAGTTATATATCTGGATTTAGCTCTTGTGACAACATTCATGAACTCATTTAATCACATTCAGCACTCATAAATTTATTATTTAATCTCTCACAGTTTAAGTTTAGTCATCTTTAAAGTAGTTTTCATAAAATTTAAAACTTCAAAAGTTTAACTTTAAAAAGATGTTTTAGGGGCCTCCCTGGTGGTGCGGTGGGTTAAGCAACACACTATGAAACAGACCTCAGCCACTGCAGCATGAGTTAGATTCCTGCTGCCTCCAGTCAGGGAGAGGACCCATATGTGCAGGCAAACCTCTCCTGCCATGCCCACTGCTCCCCTCAGCAGTGTATTTCCATCGATCTGCCTGTTCTGTTCCTCACTCTGTCTCTGGTGAATCCTGTCACCCTCCTGCCTCTGGCCTGTACCCCAGTTCTTATATGAATAAATAAATAAACCTAAAAAAAAGTTTTAAAAATCTGTGTGATCATTAATTTTCCTAATTTATGTTTTTAAAAACATGAATAAGAGCATTTCATTAATTTATTTTAATTGTCATGTGAGTTTTGCAAAACTATTTCTTTGATATGGTTGCCTCAATCATCTAAATTAATTTGATAAGATTTTTTTAAAAAGAAAGTATTCACAATTATATTAAATATATAGAAACCAAAATGGTTGGTGTAGGGTTAGAGAAATCAGGTTTTTCCACCCTCCTGCCACTGGTATAATGATGGACACCTGCGGTGCTGTGCGCATGCCTACATGGGCATGCGCAAGTGGGCGCATCTGAGTTTGGATACGGGCTTATATGGGCGGTGTCAGGAGGACGCCAGTACAGACCAACTCGAGCAGCAGCAAGGCCAACAACAGCAGCCTGCCAGCCTCCCGGTCCCCTGGCACCCATGCCTGCCATGTACCTGGCCACCTTTAGTAATAAAAGCATAAAAAGGGCCTCCCCTGGTGGCGCAGTGGGTTAAGCAACGCACTGCGAAGCAAATTGCAGCCACTGGAGCACGAGTTCGATCCCTGCTGCCGGCCAGGGGGGGGGCCCACATGGTGTGGCAGACCTCTCCTGCTGTGCCCGCTGCTCCCCTCAGCAGTGTACTTCTGTTGATCTGCCTGTTCTGCTCCCTGCTCTCTGTGGTGAATCCTCTCACCCCCTCCCCCACACCTCTGGCCTGTGCCCCAGTGCTTGTATGCATAAATAAATAAATCTTTAAAAAAAAAAAAAGCATAAAAAGCCACCGAGGGGTCCAAGACTCCTTCTTTACCCCCCCCCATTTGCTAAGAACCATCCCGAACTTGCCCAGTGTGCCACCCTTCCTGTCGCTACAGTTGGACTGTATTGAGAAATAACAGCTACCATTTATTTGAATATCAGTTGGAAAAAAGTAAGAATGATTTTACTTAAGCGGGATGATGACTGTAGGGTCAGAGAAATCAGGTCTTTCCACCCTCCTGCCACTGGTATAATGATGGACACCTGCGGTGCTGCGCACATACCTAGGTGGGCATGCGCAAGTGGGTGCAACTGAGTTTGGACAGGGGCATATGAGGGTGGTGTCACAGGACACCAGCAGCAGCGAGAGCAACGGAACATAGAGTAGCAGCAGCAGTGGGAGAAACAAGACGAGAGCGGCAAAGTAGCAGAGAGGGTGAGATGTGTAGGCCTCCTGGCCCCCCAACACCCCTGCCTGCCATGTACCTTATGCCACCTCTGTAAATAAAAGCATAAAAATCATTTGAGGGCTCCAAAACTCCTTCCTTTACCCTGTCTGTTAGAACCATACAGAACCTGCTCAGTGTGCCCTTTCCTGCCGCTACAATGGCTATCTGACGATTTAAGCAGAAATGCCTCAGATCTGGTTAATGCTTCTTAAGGTAGGAAGAGGGACTAATGAGTAAATCTCTTAATTTCTCATAGTTGCCTTCACAATCTAATAATTAGAATAACCGGTCAAGGAATGTCAACTCCCTTAAGGTTTTACTGCATTGTAGTTGTCTTCAAAGTGTTGCAGTCCTTCCTAATGTATGTTGTTAATTATAGCAAAAATGAATTCTTTTGAGAAGTAGAGAATTATGAGAGGCACTAATGTCTTTTGAAATGATGGCTACTATTTTGCATGGATTAAGTCAAAATGAAACTAAGCTAAGCAATTTTCTAATATTCATGGAAGGAAATTGCATCAGGGACACTCCCCCAACTATTCCTCCCTTTGACAAAGTCCATTGCTTTCACAAAGTCTTTTAGCAGTATGATTAGTGTAGACATGCGAAGTCTAAAACACCTGGTATAATCAGTCAAGCTCCCATTCGGGTTTTCAGCTTGCTAGGCATGGCTTTTTTCGTGAATTCAGAAAGGAAAGTCATGGTCAAGTTGCTGTGTCCTTGAGGTTTGGCAGAGGCCAGCCCCAAGGGTTTGTGCCAGAAGACAGCTTCCTCTAAGGAACTTGTGGCTCACAGATTGGCATTTTCATTTCAATATGCATCTGCAGACTCTTAACAACTGTATGCAACTTGACAAACATTTTCAGGCTATTCTGTCTCAAGCTGCCTCACCATTTCCTTCATGGCTTTGCACAATAGCTTAGCAAGATTGACACATTATCAAAAAAAAAAAAAAAGAGAGAGAGAGAGAGAAAGGTAATAGTTACCATGATTTTTAAATTTTTTTCTTTCACAATAAAATATTTCATTTTTTTCTTTTTACTTGTAGGATGAAGTATTCACTCATTTTACAAACCTTGTTAGAGGATCAGAAAAGTAATAATCCAGAAGAGATGTAACTGGGAACAGATAGAGTGTATAGTATACTAAGGTGCAATGGAAGCAGGAGGTAGATATTTGGAAAGCAGGCAGTAATTATTGCATTATTAGCATCGCAAGGGGAATGTCTATCACTTGTTCCAAATGCAGTCTTTTCTAACCTGTATTTTCTTAAGTGTAACAGATTGCATGTTTATGAATCAGATTTGTTATTTCTCTTATTAATAAAAAGAAAAAAACTTTAAAGTGTTTTTATGCTTTCAAATGGAGACACATTTTCACACTTTGTCCCTTATTTTGATTTCCATATGACCCAAACAGAACACAGATACTTTAAATTTAATTGTTGAGTAAAATGACAACATAATATTGATGTGCTTCAATTATTGTTTCATTAGAGGTCTAAAAGCTGGATTTATGCTTTCCAAATTATGTGTGAAAATGGTCTGATGGTTTTTGCTATCTAAATTCAACTGTGAACTATCTTCAGCTTTTTAAATTTTCTAGTTCTACATTCTTCCTCCTTGCAGTAGAGTCTTCAGACTCAGTTTAAATTACTGGCATCTTTTATAATTGTATTATGTCTCCTGCTATGTGTGATGACAACATTTCAAAACATATCTAGTTGAAATATATATTAAGTACAAAACATTGCATATCCACTTGAATTAAAATTTGGACAGGTTATAATCACAAAAATAATATGCAGAATGCAACATCATTTGAAGAATTTTTATGAAAATGATTTGCTCATTGAATAAACAGGTACCATAGACTTAAATGTAAAAATAAAACTATAAAATTCCTAGAATATAAAAGGAAATTTGGATGGCCTTGGTTATGGTGATTTCTTTTTAGATCAACACCAAAGACAAAATTCATTTAAAAAAATCATTGATAAGTTAGACTTCATTAAATTTAAAATTTTGCTCTCTGAAAAACAATGTCAGAAACTGATAAGAGGGGAGAGGAAAAAAGATGGTGGCAGAGTGAAGACGCTAGACTCATCGTGTCCAGATACACATAACAGGGAACGCCAAAAAAGGAAAGAGAAAAGCCAGAAAACGAACTATCAGCTTACATACAGGAAACATAAGGACGGAAAGTGTTATTCCTATTAGTCTATCTGTTTCTTCTGCATTCTCTCTCTTTCCCTTTCCTTTTTCTTCCTGTTTAGTTTCTGCCTTGTTCACTATATGCTTGTGCATTGGTTCAGGTTTTCTGTTCTTCTTGTTGCTGGCTCTGTTCTTGGTATGTTTGTTTGTTTTCTTTGATCCAAAAGATCAATGAAACCAAAAGCTGGTTCTTTGAAAAAATAAATAAAATAGACAAACGCCTAGCTAGGCTAACAAGGAAAAAATGGGAGAGTACACAAATAAACAGGATAACAAATGAAAGAGGACAAATCACAACAGACACAGCAGAAATCAAAAGAATAATTAGAGAATACTATGAAAAGCTATATGCAAACAAGTTCAACAACCTAGAAGAAATGGACAAATTTCTGCAACTTTACAATCACCCAAAGTTAGATAAAGAAGATATAGACTATTTAATTACAAGTAGTGAAATTGAAACAGTCATCAAAGCCCTTCCCAAAAATAAAAGTCCAGGTCCAGACGGCTTTACAAATGAATTCTACAAAACATTCAGAACTGAATTAGTACCTATCCTACACAGACTATTTCAAAAAATCAAAAAAGAAGGCGTTCTACCAAAAACATTTTATGAAGCCAAAATCACACTAAGACCATAACCGAAAAAGGACAACACAAAAAAAGAAAACTACAGACCAATCTCTCTAATGAACACCGACACAAAAATCCTCAACAAAATCCTAGCCAACAGAATCCAACAATGC
>JAGFMF010011830.1:16936352-17050989 GCA_019455555.1 Galemys pyrenaicus
CATATCAAAAAAAGTAGCAACAACAAATGTTGACGAGGATGTGGAGAAAAAGGAACTCTCTTACACTGCTGGTGGGAATGCAAGCTGGTCCAACCATTACGGAAAGCAGTATGGCGGGTCCTCAATCTACTAAGAATGGAACTTCCATATGATCCAGCAATCCCACTCCTAGGAATATACCCAAAAGACACAACAACACTGATTCAAAAGAATACCTGCACCCCTATGTTTATAGCAGCACTCCTTACCATAGTTAAGACCTGGAAACAACCTAAATGCCCAAAAACAGATGAGTGGATCGGGAAGTTGTGGTACATATACACGATGGAATACTACTCAGCAATAAGAAATGAAAAACTAGACTCATTCATAGGAACATGGATGGATCTGGAGGGGATTATGCTCAGCGAAGTAAGTTAGAAGGCAAAAGAAAAACACCAGATGGTTCCTCCCTTAGGAGGAACATAAGGGAACCAAAGGAGGATCAAGGAAAGGAATAAGAACAATAATAATAACAATAACAGCAATAAAGACACAAAAACCAAAAATGAGGAGACAAGGACACACTGGGGACACTTGGTGGGGAGGGTTGCGGGAAGATGGGAGCACGAAGGACTGAGGTGATGGTGCACTGGTGAGATGGTGATGGGGAATACATGGGGATTACAATTGATGGCAATTAAATGTAAATTTTTAAAAAAATTATATTAATTAAAAAAAGAAACTGATAAGACAAGTCAGAGATTGGGAGAAAATATTTACAAAAGACATTTGATGTCATACAAAATATGCAAAGAACACTTAAAAATCAACACATAAGAAAACGACTCAATTAAAAATGGGTCAGACTAAAATAGCTCAGCAAAGACTATACATATCGTAAATATGCCTAAGAACAAATGTATCATGACATTTGTCATCAGGGAAATCAGAATAGGCAATGAGATAGTATGTTGTCAGCAGGCACAAGGCAGTTTCACTATTGACGTGGACAGATGGGATAAAGGAGAATCCCAGAGTCCTCGCTGGATTTTTCAGGCTTTAATGCTCTCTTGGAACCAAGTACAGAGGCACAACAGGCAGGGAGGCTGGCATGGGTTGGGCAGGCCGGCAACAGGAGCCTCCCAGTCCCCCACAAATCTTCACTCTTTCTCTGGGTTCTTTCTGGCATTCTTTCATGATCTCACCTCTTCTGTAGTCACTCATTCTTTTATAGCCCTAGTCCCGTAGCCTTTAGGCTCAGGCGTGCACACTTACCCGTGCCCACACCCAGACACCAGGTGTCCACAGTCAAGCATGCATGTCCTCTGCCCACATTCCCAAGCACTTTCTGCATTAACATGTGCAAGTCTGCAGGTGCTAACCACAGAGGCTAGTGGTGTGAAAAGCCTAATTAATTCATTTACCCTACATATACCTATTTGAATGACCAAAATCCAGAATAAAACATAAAGATGGAATTATTAAGTGCTAAAAATAATTAAGCTAGAGAGGAGGACCTGCCAACTTCTGGCTGCCTAGCAGATGCCATTGAGTCCACTGAGGTGATGGTGGAGTCTGCAGAGGAGGTAAGATGAGGTCCTCTGTTTCCCCAGCAATGCAGAGGTAGATACATTAGGTGTGAAAACTATAATAATATCTGTAGTAAATTTAATAGCATGTTGACATAGGCCAAAAAATTTTAAAGAGGAAAGTCATAGAAATTGTTCAATCCAGTAAAAAAAATTAGAAAAAATAAATCTTGCTGACCTGTTAGATAATATCAAATAATCTAACATAAACTTGAAAGGTCACACAGGTCCCTCAGGCTCCTCACCCAAACCCCTGGTTCTGGATGTGGAACAGGATGACGTGACTCACGTCATGTAGCTCAATTCCAGTGGAATGTGGCCTGGGAATGGGAACTTGGGGGGCTTCGATATGGATCAACACCAACAGAAACTTCCCGTCACAACCTACCCTCCAGAAGGAACTTCAAAATTTTCTACTCCAAAGTACCCCGCCTATACCGCCCCCTGCCCCCAGCCTGTAACCTGGGCATGACATCCCCAACTCCCACTCTGGGGATCGGAGAACCTTGCCCAGGAATATAGTTTAAAGAAATAATGGCTTCAAGGAAGCAAAAGCAATGGCCAATTTGTACCTATAGGGTAAGTGGAAATTGTCAGGTTTTTCTGCCCTTCTGCTATTGTTACAGGGCAGGGAGAAGGACGCCCCAGAGCCCACAAACTTGCCCTCTCTAAATGGGTTTTGCCATTTGATGTATTAAGATAAATATATAAGGTTTTTAATGGAAAGGAACTTTAATATTGTAATGGCAGGATGGAGGTGGCACAGGAGGCAGGGTTCCGGATGGTTCTGGGCAGACGGGTCAAGGAAGGAGAGTCTTGGAGCCCTCGGTGGCTTTTCATGCTTTATTTAGTAGAAGTGGCCAGGTACATGGCAGGCATGGGTGCCGGGGGGCCGGGAGGCTGGCAGGCCTCCCAGCCCCCGGCGCATCTCACCCTCTCGGCTGCTTTCTTCTCTCTCTGCTGCTGCTGCTCATCAGTTCTGTCGGTTGGTTCTAACAGTTCTCTCTGTTGGTTGATCCTCACAGTTCTGTCTGTTGGTGCTCACAGTTCTGGCGTCCTCATGACGCCGCCCATTTAAGCCCGTGCCCAACACAGGTGCGCCCACTTGCGCATGCCCACCCTGGAGTGCTCACAGCACCTCAGGTGTCCATCATCAGCGGTGGGAGGGTGGAAATACCTGATCAACCTTTACCCTACAAATATAATTTGGGTATAATACAGAAAGGACAAAGAATATAGTTATTAAGTTAAGCATTTAAAGTTACCCATTTTTTTGACGGTAAAAGTTTAGTTAAATAGGATTGGCCCAAAGCAAGGCCTAAAAGCCAATTACACGTTTAAAGGACTTTTTAGTAGAGACTCATAGAAAAGGGTTAGAAAGAGTTAGATAAATTCGGGAGGAAAAGAACAAAATTAAAATTAAGATGAAAGTTGCCATTGTTATATACCCTAATGATATTAAAGTTCCTTTCCATTAAAAGTTTTATATGTTTGTCTTAATGCGGCAGATGGCAGAACCCATTCAGAGAGGATCGGTTTGGGGGTTCTAGAATGCCCCTCTCCCTGCCCTGTAACACTATTAGCATCAATGATAGACCCCTGTGGTCCTACACATTTGCTTGATGGCAGCACCTGGAGTAGGGTGTGGGCATGTGCAAATAGGCACACCTGGGCTGAGAGACTGGCCATATAAGGGAGGCTTCATGGGATGCCAACAGCAGTGGTAGCAGAGAAGCAGAGATACGAGCGAACACCTAACGGCCCAGAGAGAGTGGAGACTTGCCAGGGGCTAGGAGGCCTGCCAGCCTCCTGGCCCTCAGCATCCCCTGCCTGCCATGTACCTGGTTGCCTCACTGCTAGATGTGCAGAAAGGTCAATAAAACCCTACTAAAGCCACCGAGGGCTCCAGGACTCCTCCTTTACTCGTTTGCCCAGATCATAGAGAACGGGCTCTGTGCCTTCCTGTCACTACAGTACCCATGTAAGAACTTCTTTTCATGATGTCCATGGTCAATTCTTCCATGGAATAGATGGCATGACTTAATATACATACTTTCTCTGTCCCCATTATGACCTCTAGCACCACTGGAAACTTTGCCTGAAATCTCCTGCCCATCACATCCTAGTTGTTAAAATATCTTTCACTGATTTACTGCTTTAAAAATGGTGACTTGAAAGCTTCCCAAATTTCGTGGAAAATATCAAACCGAACTAGAAAATTGCTAAATCTGCTGCTTGGAGTCTGCTGTTTGCCCACAGTAGTAGCACGGTTACCCTTGACGCCCTTCCCAAACAATAAGGAAAGTCTGTGATGGGTGGGGTGACAAGCTTCCAATACAAGCTGTACAAAACCCTGCCATTTCTGCTTTTCAGAGCTCAGACTTTTGGGAGATAGCCCACTGAGGCTGCCAGTGTGACAAATGAATCCCTCTCTCCACTTCTGAGTGCAGTCTGATTTCTCTAGGAAATTGCTGTAACAAAACTGCTTAGCTATGTATAGGGTAAGTGGAAGTGATCAGGATTTTTCCATCTTCCTGCTACTGAGGCTTAGGTCAAGCAAGGGCAAGTTAGGCCATTTTCGGGAGAAATAGGTAGTTGGGACCCCAGAATAGTTAAGTTTTGGAACAAAGGGAAGGAAGGTGCCTCAGGAAGGCTTTAGAAAATAGGGAAATGCAAAGAAAAGGCCAGGGCATTCAAACACAAAGAAGAGCTAATGGACACAAGCTAAGGTAAACACTCCAGGCACCCAAAATTCCAAATAGACTAAATTTGTACCAAAAATTCTAAGTGGAACCATCAAAAAATAACCCATCAGAGAGAGACTAGTAAAATTTTAGAATAATGAGAAAAAGAAGGCATATATTCCCTAAGATTTAACTCTACTTCAGCTCTCTGCAAAGAAGCTACCACCTATCTGGGAGTCTTTATTTTCTTTTTTTCCATAAATAAACTTTTCAAGACAAAGTTTGCTTCTCTCTGCTTACTTATCTAAAAACTGTAAATTCCTTTGTATAGCTTCACGAGACCAGAACCTGTGGTAATGACTAGGGCGAGAGGTGGCAACACCTGCAAGGAAACCTCGCTCACCGACATCACTACTAGCATCAAGGATCAAGAACTGTGGTCTTATAAGTGTGTGTGATGGCGGCACCTGAAGTGTGGTGTGGGTGAGTGGGCGCACCTCAGCCCAGAGAGGGAGCATATAAGGGCAGCCGTAGAGGAGAGCTGCAGCAAAAGACCCTATGGTGGAGAGTGACAGAAAAGTGCTAAGGGAAGAAAGAGCTTATAGGGATTACCAGGGGGGCCCAAGTTGCTGTCTCTCTTCTGGCTCATTTTCCCCTAACCTGTGGGGATGATGCCAAGGGTTCCAAGCTTCTCTTTCAAGCTGCATGAATAAATGATGATCCTACCTGGCCTGGGATGGTTGTAGAACATAATGATATTCAGAGAACTCTTAAGTAGGATAAATATAAAAAAAAAAAATCACACATTATAGACCAACAACAGAAAACTGAAGTTAAAAAAATTCATCTTAAAACCAATAATACAGGGACTCTCTGATGGCACAACGGGCCATCAGTTAAAAACGGAGGTCAAAAGAAGGAACTATCTGTCCACCTAGAATTCTACTTCCAGTGAAGGTACAATTAAAGGAATGCACACAAAATACAAACATTCCCAGATTTAAAAGTTTAAAGAACATCTATAGCTGTTCAGCACTACAAGAAATATTAAATATTAAATTTTCCATCCTGAAGGAAGGTGGCAATAGATAAAACTCTGATCTACAAGAAAAAATAAAAAGCACATGAAATGTGAGTAAATATGAAAGATTTGCTTGTCTTCTAATGATGTTGCTAGGTAGGGCAAGGAGATCAGGTGAGACACTAAGCTGGTATAGCAGGAAATCTCCACGCACATATTGTTTATGACCTGTCTGCTCTGAGTTAATTTTCCAGCTCAAGGACATGCCTGTAGAGTGCAGAAGACCAGTGCTACCTGAAGACCATCCTCAGCACAGTGGGAGGAGCCTGAGGCCAGGTGTCCAGGAGGGCACTAAGGAGCTCAGGTTTCTTTATAAACAATCCCCACCCTACCCCCATCCCCAGCTTCAAGATTTTGCCAGTTTAAAGTGCACCTTAAAAAGTCAATTACTCTCCCTACTTTATTGGCATTCATTGGTGACAGATACCCAGAATTCCCCTCTTCTGGTTACCTGTAAAGGCAAGTCACCTCTTTGGCAAAACCTAACATTGTACTCTGTAATTAACTTGTGTCTATGTATACATGACAGCAATTGTAGTAAGATTGAGTAGCTGAAAAATATTGGTACAGATTTTTTTTTTTTCTACAATTTTAACTCTAAGCAGGCTGGGGTAAACCAAGATCCCACCAGTAAAAAGAAAATAGTACAAAGAGGCGTAGCTAAAGAACAATGGCATAACTACAATAGAATTAGAACAGTAAATAGGAATTTTTGAAAGCCTAAAGTATTCAAATCAAACCACTATCAGATCAGGAAGACAGGGGTGTGAATTATTCTTGCCCTCAATACCTGTGACGTTGGGTATAAGATATACTTTCAATAATTTGTGTGTTCCCTCAAAGAGGATTGATTTACAGGCTTGTTTGCTCTTGAATTTTTTTTTGGGGGGGGGCATCTTTCATGTGACCATTGTGGACATTTGCACTTGGAAGCTTAATATCTAGATCATTCTTATGAACTTAAAACAAAGTTAATGAATAGCCCATATTTTCCTTTAGTTTTGGCACTAGTTTGTTTTTTTTTGCATTTAATGTAACACTATTTCTATATTTGAGCAATAACCTGTGTAACTGTTCCAGAGTAATAGTTTTTAGAATCCATACTCACACACACTGGCAAAAAACATGTATACAAAGGAAAATGAAAAATCCTGAGCTTCCACTGACATGTGTCTTTTTCTCTTATATAAACTTCTCCCATAGTATACTGCCAACTACTCTGCAGAGCTTTAATTTACCTCTGCCAGTTTCTGATTTTTTAAAATTTGTATATGTAATTGTATTATATGTAAACAAGATTTTAAAATATTTTAGTTTGTGTATATAGAAAATATACTCAGCATAAGTCACTTTTTCTATATGTAATAAAGTACAGATACAATTTAAATTTCTATGCTTTACATAACTCCATAGTTTACCATGCAAACAACTTTACCTCAATAAACGTAATTGAAAAAAATAGGTGAATTGAGAAATTATATAATTAAACTATAGGAGACATTTAGAGTTGCTACTGATTTAAAGTCAAACCATTTTATTCTTTTACAAGATAAGAGCTATTTACATTCTCCAGTGGATTTTGCGCCTGCCCATGAGACATCACACAGCTGAACCCCATTAGTTTGAAAAACGCTTGTATGCCTAAGGGCAGTAATAAACAAATGGTATTCTCCCATTGATAGAAAACTGTTCCCGCCCCTCTTTCTGGCAACCTTTCTTCCCTCCCTCCAGCACTAACTGGCCTCCTCTGATGCCGCGGCAAAGAAAACAAAATTCCTGGGCCCTGCGGCTGAGTGTCTCGAGCCAGCACTGCGTGGCCAAGGCCAATTCTCCAAGCCAAGTTAACAGGGCTCTTGCGAAAGAGTGGTTTCCTCTTTTGTTTTTAAGTTTAGGAATGTACCCAGGAAGCCAAGCCCTTCTTCACAAGCTGGATAACCTTTCTTTCTCTGATTAGGGGTAACTGTCTTCTTCATCTTAAATTTCTTGATCTTAAATGTCTTTTTTATCTTACCCTCCTATTGGAGCTGTAACAAAGTATTTTCTCCATTTCCCCTTTCTCTCCTAGTATTTATTCGGAAGCGAAGTGCGGAGAAGTCCCAAGCTTCCCATACAACCGAGCCCGGAAGGGAGGAGTTCCCAGCACCGGGTGGTGGGGAGGGGGAAAAGCGGGAACCAAGTTCTGGGCGGTGCTGGTCTTGGGGCGGGTCACCACCACTCCCGACCACACCCGAGTTCATCACCTCTCCTCCCCGCCCCCTTCCTCAGTAATACTTTGTTTTAGATTTGAAAAACCCTCCTCTTCCTTTCTCCTCCCCTTGTTTCTCTTTCCTCTGCGGAACACTGAATCACAGGCATCGCGAGTAGTGCGGAGCTGGCCGCCAGCCGTGAGGTGAGTGGGATCGGGTGCGCGGAGAGCGGGATCCGGGTGGCAGTGGCTCTTCAACTTCAGCGCCAGAGCGTCAGGAATAGAGATCCAAGCTGGTGGACAGGCAGAGTTGACTGGTGATGTCCAGATCGCCAGGCCCAAAATCCTCAGGTGGTTATCTAACTTGGGGGCCCCAAAAGGAGCATCTGCTGGGTGTAAGCTTTGGGATTGGTGGTTAGCTGTTTACAGCTCTGGGTTGGGGCTGCACCTCCTACCCCCACCCGACCTTCCCCCCCAGATCCTAATATTGACATTGGTGGCCTGGCCAATGAAGACTTTCTCTTGGAGAGACTGTTCTGCAAGAGCAGAAATGTGCTTTAGGAGAGCAGGCTGTGTTGTGCTTTCAGTTTTCAGTCAGCTGCCCTGCCCCTAGTTCCCTCCCTGCCCCTAGTTCCCTCCCTGCCCCTAGTTCCCTCCCTCGCTCCGCCCCCCAAAAGAAGTGGCTTTGTGGGCTGCACTTGCCACCAGGGGGTTAGTTCATGTGTTGGCTGACTGGGCTTCTCTTGTATCTCTGGGACCTTACCCCCTTGCAGCTCTCCTGGACTTGGACCTACTCACAGGTAGGGTGTATAATGTCTACAAACTAGGGTGGCTTGGAAGGGAGTGCTGGGGGTGGGTAGTGGTGGGGGGGGGGGTCACAAGAGAGAAGTGCTGACCTCAAATAAAAAGCAATCCTTTTATTTCACCAACAAAAAATGGGTTCATTAGGCAACAATTGNGGGGGGGGGGGGGGGGGTCACAAGAGAGAAGTGCTGACCTCAAATAAAAAGCAATCCTTTTATTTCACCAACAAAAAATGGGTTCATTAGGCAACAATTGCAGAAGGGCAGTTTGGAAAGTGCAGTTTTGTGGTGAGTCATAAAACCGGAATCAAAAGGAGATTCCCCTTATATCTCTCTAGAGAGGCCACTATGAGAAGAGAAACCTTCCTCTTCCCTTTGAGGTAGGATAGCAACTTCCTTTGTGTTGGAGTTGCAAGTCCTGTTGTATCATGTCCTTTGGTTACCTGGTTGAGCAAGCATGTGAAGGAACTCTCAGCTTCTGGACCTCATTTTTATATATGAATTTTCACATTTTGATCAAGATCCTTTTCTGAAAGTATTTCAGAGTCAGGCTTATACTGGATTCAGTGACCTCTTTGTTCCTAGGTGCCAGGATTAACCTTCCTTGTTTGTCATGTCCCACATTGGAGGGAGAGTATGCAGATTGTAAACCTTCAGGTTAGTAGGTTGTCTGCAGTTCTGTTAAGCATGTGGTGCTTTATTTAAATTTATCATTTGAATCCAAGAGTCTGGAGTTTGGCTGCATAAGGGTTTGTTAGCAATGCTTGATAGGGGGTGAGGATGCCTGTGAGGTTTCCAGCAAGATTGAAGAGTCTTTTTTGAAGTGTCTTTTCCAGTTAAAATCTCTTGGTTACAAGCTATGTCAATAAAGGTTTTCATCTGGCTGCTGCATTCTCTGAAAAGATTTCTCAACCAGATATGGTTATTTTTGATAGAAGCAAGTAGGCCTTTACAGTATTGACATGTACTTCCTTTAATTAGGGCAGCTGAAAAGAGCCATGGGTTTAGGTGCATTGGGAGTCCTCTGATTATCTCAAAGAGTGAGATCTGCAATGTAGAAGAATCAAAGGCTGTGCTTTGAGCCAAGGTATTTAGAATTTCCACACATTTGACTACTAGAGATTTAATACTAATGTGTTGGTGTTGCATTTGACCAAAAAAGGTTCAAGGGTGATAAGCACAGTGAAATGATGCAAAATATTTGCACAAATGCAAATGTTGCAAACATTTGCCCAAATAAGTATGAACAAACTTATCTTTATTTAGCTAGTAAAATGTATTCATTAATCACTATGACGTTTACTAGGTTTGCCCAGATAGAGGTGACTTTTCCAAAAGGACTTTGGCCACAGAAGAGGCAATAACCTGTTAATAAGGGAGTGCCTCAGTCTAGTGACAAACTTACAGACCATGACTAAAACATATTTGCCTAAGAGGGGGGACACTGAAATCCACTTGCCAACCCTTTTATGTCTCGTTAGGTATTTTAAAATGTCCAGGAACAATGCATAGATTTCCTAGGTTGCATTTTGAACAGGTAGAACAGTAAGATAGGCATTTTTTGTGCTTATTAGGTATCTCCACCAATATTGCTTCATGAATGGTATGATTTTACTGGTGGGCCAATGGTTTAATTGCATGTAGAGTGGTCAAGAATGGAAATTTTAGTCTCCAGTAGGACTGGGTTTTTGTTTGTATAAACCAGAGTTTTTTCTTTTTGTTACACCAACAATTGTTGACTTTCCAATTTTCTCCTTTTATGGGGCCAATTCTTGGGTTCTTTAGTCAGTTTTCCTAAATTATCATTGGGAGAAATGTCTCTTTAGAAGATGGCAAAGATTTGATTACTGTTGGTTCCTTTAAAGAGCAGTATTGAAGAAATACTAGCAAAAAAAGTGATTGCCTTTAGCTTTCAGGGTCCTTTTGAGAATGCCCCCAGAATTTTAGTTTAGACAGGAAGTAAAAGTATAGCACCCAACAATTAAAGAACAAAAAAGGCTATTTTTAATTTTATTTCCACCTGATTAAGGAAGCCACATTGCTTCCACCACACTCCAAAATCATGAGCTACTCCTAAAGCATATCTAAATAACATTAGTATAAATTGGCAGTTTTGTGCTAGGCTAAGATGCTAACCCTTGTGCTGGCATATAATCCAGCTTCTGCTGGCATATAATCCAGCTTCCTGGGATGTAGGAGCTAAAGGCAAAAAGGCCACTTCAGTTACATCACAGGGTGTTTATAACACATAAACAGGGAAAACATTTACAATAAATTGTAAAAGTGAACCCTGAGAAATCTGCTTTCTCTGAAGGGATTTCTTGATAGTCATCCTGAGGAAACAATAAAAAAAAAAAATTCACTTTAACAAGATAAGAACACTTAATTTAAAACCTATAAAAATGTGTAAAATCTAGGGATATATGTGAAAATGCCTTAAGTGTATAGATGCAAATGTATGAATAAGAATACAATAAAATATGGAACATTTTTTCTAGATAAGGTATCATTCTTCTAAAAACATATTAGCAAATTAAATTTTAACTGAAATTTTTAAAGTAATTTTTTAGCTCATGGGGAAAAACAAACTAGGAAGATTTCAACTGAAAGAAAAATGTGTGTATGTATCTATGCCTTCACACATAACAAAAGGTATTATAAAGCTATAGTAATTAAAAAATAATGTAATAAGAATAGATCTACTATTAGGCAAATCAATAAAACTGAAGAAACTGGTTCAAAGATAAAAGAAAAGCTGGTGTTTGATAAGCAGACATTTTAAATAAAAGTGTGGGGACGGAATGACATTTAATTCATTATAGACAATCAGGCATTTGGAAAACTTAAAATGTAACTAAAATTTTCCCTTACTTTTAATAAACAAATGCAATTGATACCAAACGCTGGCCTCAGTTTTCCCCAGTCAATAAAAGGAAATTGAGGAAAAGGAAAGTAGTTTAATTTGTGGACAAACTGAGGAAGGTAGCAGCAGACTCTTCTCTGAAAGACCACCACCCTTATCTTTGGCAGAGTGCAGGATGATTTGTTCAAAGGATTAAAACAAAAGGGAGATGGGCAAAGATTGTTTTTTTTTTTTTTTTTTTAATACAGGCATAGAGAAATTTCAGGTAAGCCCCAGCTTGCTTTGTTAACACTTGATGTTTAACTTCCTTAGATGTTTTACTTCCTTATTATGCTCTGAGGGACTTCCTTCCTTTTCCTTAGAGTACAATAACACAAACTTGTTCAAAGCAAAAGATAGAATTGCTTATCTGATGGGGCAGGAAGAGAGAGACCTGTCCTGTTTCACTGCACCATCATCTAAATGGCTTGCTAAGTATATGAAACTTAAAAACAAAAGAGGGCCTCCCTGGTGGCTCAGTGGGTTAAGCAATGCACTTATGGAGCAAACAGCAGCCACTGCATCACGAGTTCGATTCCTGCTGCCTGCCAGGGAGGGGACCCACATGGTGTAGCAGACCTCTCCTGCCTCGCCCAATGTTCCCTTTAGCAGTATGTTTCAGTCAGTTTGCCTGTTGTGTTCCCTGCTCTGTCTCTGGTGAATCCTCTTACTGCCCTGGACTCTGGCCTGTACCCCAGCTCTTGTATGTATAAACAAATAAATCTTTAAAAAAAAAGAAATGAAAACGTGGATAATTATATTTGAGCAAGGCATGTGTAGAAAGCATGTTTGATATAAAAATTGAGAACCCACTTTGGGACATGATTTGTATTAATGTTTTCATGCAAAAAGCCAGATACAAACAGAAAAATTGTTAACAGAAAAGAGTTAATTTACTATTATGGCTAGAATTGTCATAAATGATTTTTAGAATTAATTCTCCAATTAAAGGGTAAAATATTCAACTCAAAGAACAGAAATGCACATCACAAGCAGTATAAATATAAAGACTGTTAATTACACTATCAGAAAAATAAAATTAAAGTTAGACAGCCTTTGCCTTTTTTGAAAGAAGTGTAATAGCATTATTACTAATGTCACAGAAAATAAGCTCTTATGAGCACTTAATAGAAATATATTGGTAAAACTTATTTAATGGTGATATCTCTTGAAATGTTCAAGTATCTATTCACTTGTTGGAATTTATCATGTTCAAATTTATCATGCACAAATAAAAACTTGTGCCTAAGATGATCACAGTAAAATTGTTTGTAATACACAAAACTTGGAAAAAATTCTGTAATTCTGTACCTCTTGATGAGGATTTGATTACATAATATATGGTACATCCAAAAGTGGAAGATACATACTTTAAAAGATTTGGTGACTCTGCATGTCATAATGTAGATATATTTCCAAAATGTAATATAAAATCAAACACAAACAAATAAATAAGTTGACACATGATATGTGTTTTATACATACCTACATATATACACATATTTGTGTATATAATATGACCTTTTGTAAAAGTAATAATTTAAATTATAGACCGAATTATGTATTATGTATATTCACATTCTATTACATAGTTCTATAAGGTCTGCATGCTTATACAGAATAAATAATGCTATTGTAATAGAAAAATTATAAAGATCCTGAGAATGTAATAAGTAGTTTATTACATAAAATTACTTTCTGGGTATATCAACTGTCATTCATTGTGGAAGAAATACATTGTTTTTCACAAAACTTTCCATCTTTCTCTTTTTAACTTTCTCTTTGAATTTCCTTTTCATATTTCTCATTTGAAAATCTCTTTTTCTCCATCCTTAATATTGATTGCACTGGGCCCCTTCTGCCCCTTTCCTGTGGGTCCCCATCAGGAGGTTCCTTAGACTGGTGGCAGGCTTTCGGGCCTCAGTGGCCCTCCTTGAGCCAACCTTGTTTAGCTGGAAATTTACCCACCAGGAGATGGGTACCTTTGGGCACTTGATATAAAACGTTATCGTTTTTCTGGTCTGTATTGTACACTGTATTACATTTTCTTTCTGTTAAAGATCTTATGCACTAGAGTATATTTTGATTTGCTGTGGCAGATCAGATGGCAGAACCTATTTCGAGTGAACAGGTTTGGGAGTCTTGGGGAGCCCCTCACACTGCCCTGTAACAATTACTATGATATTTTTATGTAGGCACAGATTTTAAATATTTTGCCTGAGGGATTTTGCAAATCGTTGATTTTTCTATAAAGTACATTCTGTTCATG
Organism: Galemys pyrenaicus; assembly: GCA_019455555.1. Classification (NCBI taxonomy): domain Eukaryota; kingdom Metazoa; phylum Chordata; class Mammalia; order Eulipotyphla; family Talpidae; genus Galemys; species Galemys pyrenaicus. The sequence goes on from JAGFMF010011830.1 coordinate 16,949,848, forward strand.
TTTTTGCCTTTATATTTGTTTGAAAAGGACTATACCTGATGTACTTCAAGATGATAAAAAAGAATATTGCAAAAATGCAATACAAATAAAGACAAATTTTGAAAAAAGAAAAGTTCTGATACTATACAAATGATGTTAAAAAAGAAAAAAAAAAAACAACAAAAAACTACCCAATAGAAGAATAGACAACTGATGAGCAGGGAGTTTATAGAAATGGAGAGGTAGATGACTTTAAACATATGATAAATACTGATAAACATCATTTTAAGACATGAAAAATAAAACTTTTTTTAAACTTTAATATTGGCAAAGACAAAATTTTGATAGAACCACTGTGTTAAGAATGTAGAAAATTTTTGTGTGGTATACAAATTGGTTCAAATTCTTTGTAGTACACTTTGACAATATATGTCAAAATAGAAATGCATAGAACTTTGATCCAGCTTTTTTGCTTCCAGGAGTTTCATACACAGGTACACAAAGAAGAATATTTTAGCATTGTGTGTACTAGCATAATTTGGCAATAATAGAAATTTTCATCATTAAGCAGTCAAATAAATGTGATATTGCCATTACAACAAATAAACTTATATAAAAAGAAACAACATAAGGCATTTTTAAAAATGAAAATACAAGATAAAGAAAGATACAGAACACTGGCATTTGTATTTGAAAGCTTGTATATTAATTTGTGTGTGCTTAAAAAAATCTCCCAAGATATATCAAAAAATGTAATCTCTGTAGTGGCCTTTCGAGATGGGAAAATATCTAGGCAGGAAGATATCCTCACTTTTTCTGGCATAAACGTATGTACTGCTTAACTGCTGATTTATTTCAGTGTTTGCAGATACCAACTTTTTAAAAAAATGTCTGTTTTTAATGTGAGGCAAATATAAATGTAAGGTTTCTTATCAAAATGATTTAATCCTAAGTCATATGACATGCTATTTTGTTATAATTTGAATACTAGAAGAATAACTACAAAATGACACAATAATAAATGGCACATTATCTGGTACTCTTCAGATAGTCTTTGGACTCAAAGTAACCAAAACATTTTTCTTTTGAAAGTTAAAATGTAAAGTCCTGACAGTCTCTTCAAACAATTAAATTAGTTTAATATGCTTAATAAGTTAATTTTGAACTTTGGTTATTAGTTTGCTCCCATTTCTTCTGATTCATTTATTTTTAAAATAAAGTCACAAAACCAACTTCTAAAAGTCTTTGCATTTGCTAAAAAGAGGGAAATAACTGCACACCATATGTTTGGCAGGAAAAAATGGTATGATTTAATTTTAATTTATATAGTTATAAAAATAACACTAAAATTGATTGTCAATATTTTCATTGTTTATAATGAACATTTATGACTCAAATTTCTTTAATGACTGATGTCATACAAAGAAAGTATTAAAATAAGTATATGTTTCATGTAGAGTTCTAATGAAATTTTCTGTTTCTGGGGATATAGCTAATGTGTATTTTATTCCAAAGTAACAGATCTTTTTTTATCTTATTGGTGCAAGCCTTTGTAGTTGATCCTTGAGTAGTGGTAGTTGTTTAATTCTAGACCAAAATGAGAGCAACTTACCAAGTTGCCAGGTGTGGCTCAGGAATGACTTGACAGTTATTTGACTTCAGTCCATAAATATTGAGTCTACCACCATTCAGTTCTCTGTAGCCAAGAAACTCAAACTAATCAATGCAATAAAACATCCAAGACTTCGGCTTAAAGTTTGTAAAAAGCACAGTTCTTGGAAGGGTGTGCAAAACTTTACACCCTTGATTTACTAGTCACTTCTGTTTCTTTTCATTATTCTTTTATTCAATTTTTACTCCAACTATAAAATCTATTATATATTTCTTGTAGAAAACTTTTTTAAAGATTTATTTATTTATGCAGGCCAGAGTTGTGGCGGGGGCGGGGTGGGGTGGCTGGAGGAGGTGAGAGGATTCACCAGAGACAGAGTGGGGAACAGAACAGGCAGATCAACTGAACTAGGATGCTGAGGGGAGCAGCAGGCGAGGCAGGTGAGGTCTGCCAGGCCATGTGGCTCCCCTCCCTGGCTGGCAGCAGGGATGGAACTTGTGCTGCAGTGGCTGAGGTTTGCTTCATTGTGCTTTGCTTAAACTCATTGCACCACCAGGGAGGCCCCTCTTGTAGAAAATTTAAAGAGGAAATATTGTCCATATTTTAACATGTTATTAAAAGGTTTTCCATAATTTTTTAGTTATTCATACTTTTAAAAATAAAAAATCCAGATAATTATCTAGATTATTATAAGAATTTTAACCGTACTTTCAAAACTATGTGACCATACTCAGGCCATCATGGTGATAGTGCTGAGACTTTACCCCTGGGCCATGTAAGGGAAATTGGCTTCTGACACACCACAATAATCTGATTTTCCTCCTGTCAGTCTGACCTTCACTCTCATCAGCTCTCTTTAAAGCCTTGAATTTCTTTGCCTGCCCATTTGGTCATTCAGTGCCAGGTCCCACTAAAATTAATCAATTTTAGTGTTATTTTTATAACTATATAAATTAAAATTAAATCATACCATTTTTTTCCTCCCAAACATATGGTTTGCAGTTATTTCCCTCTTTTTAGCAAATGCAAAGACTCTTAGAAGTTGGTTTTGTGACTCTCTTAATTAAAATGCTTTTTCATGTAACTTCATCATTTTCAAAAATTCAGCTACTCTTCATATACCCAAATAAACCCCTTGCCTAAACTTTTGCTATATTTTAAAGATTTGTTTGTCATACAGGAGCTGGGGTGTAGGCCAGAGGTATGGGGGGTGAGGGGATTTGCTGTGAACAGGGGTGGTGGTGTGAATGAGGGTGGTGGGCAGAGCAGGCAAATTGGCTTAATTGAACTGTTGAGGGGAGCAGCAGCAAGATGGGGGAGGCCTGTTGTGCCATGTGTGTGCCTGTGTGTGTAGGTTGGCTCCCTGGCTGGGGATCAAACTCCAGTGGCTGCCTGTGGCTTCATTGTGCTGAGACTTGACCCCTCATACTAACAGGGAAGCCCCTAAACTTTTGCTATTATGCTTCAGACCTTTAAATATGAATATTGCTCACAATTTAAAAGTAAAAATCCACAAAATGGAAGCACCTATCTCAAAGTTTTAGTAGTTGTCTGTTTACTATTTACTGCCTATAATTGTCATGTTTACAAATCAATGAGTGAGAGTTAGGGCTGAAAGACATATAGTGGTGTGAGTCCAGTCTCTGTCCTTTCTGACTTTCACTGTTTTTCATCTTCTTTATTCCTCAGTGTCCTTATATATATATATACAGTATGATCACTAAGAGTAACTAGCAGGAAGGGTGGATCTGAATATAAAAAATACCATGTAAATAAAGTGTTTACACAGTAACAGGCCTATATTGATCCCTCAGAGAAGGGCCTCTGTTATTAAATAAAATTAGTATCATGTTTGATTCTCTTATCTTAAAAAATAAAAAAATAAAAATCCAGATAATTATCTAGATTATTAGATTTTTAACCTTATTTTCAAAATTATTTGACCATATTTTTAAAAGAACATGATTTTATAATGTTTAGTTTAATGGTTTACACATGTTACAGTTATGGTTAACACATATGTAATAATGGCTAACACATGAGTTAACTGGTTAGTACATTTAACCATTGTGCTAGATATTTATGTAATTTACAGTTTCATTCTATATTCCTTCTGTGAGAATGAGAATGCATTGCTTAAAGCAAAAATTTTAAATTTGGTTTTAGATTTTCTTGGAATTTAATTGAAGGATATGTGTTTGGGCAGAGAAGAGTATATCAAAATCACTTGGGAAAGTTTTAAAACCTCATACAGTTAGGAAAAGAAGTCCTCTAGACAAATAGTGAACAAACATTTTGAGAATCCTTGTAGGGATATCGCTTATCTTATTAATCATTCTTTAACAAATTTCTATAGCATGCCCTGCCCCCAGTAGCACTTTATTTTTTTTATTTTATTTTTTTAAGATTAATTTATATATGCATACAAGAGCTGGGGTACAGACCAGAGGCACGGAAGGTGAGGATTCACAGAGTGGGGAACAGAACAGGGAGATCAACTGAAACACACTGCTGAGGGGAGCAGCGGGCGAGGCAATGGAGGTCTGCTGCACCATGTGGGTCCCCTCTCTGGCCAGGAGCAGGGATCGAACTCATGCTGCAGTGGCTGTGGTTTGCTTCATAGTACGTTGCTTAACCCACTGAGCCACTAGGGAGGCCCCCCAGTAGCACTTTAATGACGTATAAAATGAATTTAATGTCTTTCCAAATTATACATATTTTAAAAAAATTACAAAATGAAATTTGAAAAGGAGCTTAGAGGAGTTAAGATCCAAATTTTATTATATAAGGTATAGTGTGGTATAGTAGTGAAGATAACTGGATGGTTTAAAAGCAACATGAGTGTGGTGGTAGCAAAGGAGAGAGGGCAGCAAGGATGCAGGAGGTAATTTTCAGTGGGATTTAGAATGTTACCTTGGCTTTTGATGATAGGTTTTGAAATATAGTTTTCTGGGATTAGAGAACTATGATTTTAAACAAGTTATTTAAACTGTGGTATTCTCTTTCCTTACTTGTGTAATGAAAACCATAATATGCACCTCAGTAAACTTAAAGTTCTTGGGATCATCATACAGATAATTAGCAAACTGATAATTAAAACTGAAAACCAGCAAATTAGTGATAGATTAAAAAGTCAACTCTAAAACTAATTATGCCTTTAAAATCCTTTAGATCTTCTCTAAAAAATATTAAAACTCTTTAAAAAATTACATTTTGCATTTGATCTAATTCAAGTGAGTCTTAAGTTGAAATGTAACAACAGTTATTTGTTTGATAAGTTAGCAACATTACTGTTCCGTGAGGTGGATACAACTCTCATTATATCCATGACACAGGGTATAACCCAGGAATAAAACAGTCACTCAGGGTCATCCAGCTATTATTGATAGAGGTTGGATCTCTGATCATCACAACAGTCCATTCAGTCAGAAGTGGGTTACCAACAGTGAAATCTGTTGCCCTCTTTCAAGTGTCTACCTTTGAGACAAAGGATATTATCCCCTAATAGTCACATATTAAGTGCAAATGGGAAATTGATGTTAGGCAGACTAGGACTTTGTAGGAACTTAGTTTCCCCTGCCCTGTTAGGAAACAGAAAGAATTGTATGGACACGAACCTCTGGTTTTATTTTTTTTCCTCTTCTCTTACATAACTGAGGGACTAAAGATAAGCAGAACAGAACCTTTTTTTTTTTTTTTTTTCTTGATTGCAGGGCAGGTTTCCAAGTGCCTGGAGAAGTGTTAAGATTCTCACATATCCAGTGACTCCCTTGCCTAAAGGCCAGGACAGATTTCAAAAATACTCAGCTGCAAAGAACTAACCATCCTTCTAGTTCTTGTGATTGATATTTCAGATACCCCTGCTGTGGCTCTAGGGCTTAGGATTTTATTGTGGTTTTCTGACTTGGCTCTGTTTACGAAAATGAAATAGAGAAGCAAGCATATAACAAAGCAGAAGCGCTGGGCTCATCCGTGTAAATGTTCTCTTGTTATAGGAGGCCATTTAAGCCATTAGCCTCTTTAGCCTATCCTCTCCTGCTCTTGTCTCCATTTCCTGTTAATTAAATTCCAATAGGCTTTGATTCTCCTGTCTGCAGCCTAAGCCCTGAAAATGCCCAGGTCTCTAAATTCAGAGCATTCTGGATCTTGTAATGCAAACTTACAATAGACATGCATTCAGCTCTCTAATCTGAATTTCATCTGATACAAGCCAAAAATCATTCTCTCTTCAGCACTGGGACACTTTCTTGGTCTTACTGATTAATTGGAAGAGAAATCTGAAACAATATACTAAACACTCAGGGATATTTAAGTTAACTGCTCTCATTCTGATACCAGCTGAAAATTATCCGGCTTTATATAACATTTTGATTCAAGTTATATTATAGAATTTATAAGAAAAGGAAGAGACTTTATGGTGGTGAAAATGAAAAACTAATGTTTTAAAGGAAGGGGGAAGCAAACTCATTGAGCACTTGGTGGATGAATGTGCGGGTACATTTTATTTTGTTTAAATTCATAGTAGTTGCTTTTAAAAGTTTATATGTATTAAAAGAAAATTCAATATTTCAAGTCGTTATTTAGTAACTTGAATCATATTTCAATTCTGAATTCTGCCTAGTGTGGTTGAGAACTATTATGTCAGTCTTTCAACATGCCTGGTCATAAGGATCATCTGGCATGTGTTAAAAGTGCAGGGCCTCCCTGGTGGCCTAGGGGTTGCACTGTCACCGCTATGATGGGAGTTGGATCCCTGACCAGGGAGCTGACCCACAAATGGCACAGCAGACCTCTCCTGTCTGGCCTGTTGCTCTCCTTAGCAGCATATTTCAGTCAGTCCACCTGTTCTGTTCCCTGCTATGTGTCTGGTGAATGCTCTCATCCTCCTGCACGCTGGCCTACATCCCAGTTCTTCTACACACACACACACACACACACACACACAGAGCGAGAGAGTGAGAGAGAGAGAGAGAGAGAGAAACAAAACAGATTTCCAGTTCTAAATCCAGAGGTGCTCTTTGAATCTCTATTTCATTTCATTTCAGTTTTTATTTTGGAAAATAAAGTTTTCAAATAAATTCAAAACTTTATCTAAACTTAGCAAATCATTAAAATTTGCCCTTTTGCATTATGCTAAACCACTTACCACTATAGATAATTTTATAGGTAATAGATGGAATGGCTAGACAGATAATTCAACCCTATTTTACTAAAGCATTTAATCTGTCCTAATTAGTTTACATCATGGTTCCTAAACAGTTTGTATCCCCAGGCTTAATGTACAAAGAACTAATTTTAGTTAGACATTTATATTCAGCATATAAGTAATTTTCTTAAATTATGAAATAATATATATATTTAAACATAGGTGTGTCTATATGTATATACACATACTCTTTAAAGACTAATAACAACTTATCACCTCATCACCAGCTTGTTAAACCTAGAAATTTAGTAACAACTTGAATCCTTTTGTGGGTCAGTGCTAGACATTTGCACATAAATCACTTCTCCACATGTATACATTTTCATGAGTTTTGTGTTACAATTCCCTAACTTTCCTTAAAGGTTTCTCTCCCAAATATGTATCAGAAACAAAGCATATTGTTTCATTTTCCTGCTTTCACCATTCTTAATTGCAATCATGTGTTCTATGACTTATTTGTTCGATGCTATAATACTGAGGTTCATATCTGTTGATGTATGACTATAGTTTGTATCCACTATAGTCTACTATTAAAACACATAAATATGTTAAAGTCTACCTAGTGTACTATTGCTTTTAGTTTAGTTTTTATTTTCTTTCAATATGAATATGTACATTCATGTACATATCCTGGTGTACATGTGCAAGAATCACTTGAAGGTTCATTCCTAGGAGTGTCCAGAATTTAAGGTTCTAGAAAGGTGTGGTTGTTTTCTAAATGTCAGAGACTGTGATTATTGAATGAATAGGACTAATTTCTTGAACTCTTTTGGTTGGTGTTGCCCAGAAAATTTTTGTAATTTTTAGAACATATTGGAAACTATACAACTAATTCTAGCTCCAAAGATGAGTAGAGATACTACAAGACTAATGGAATTCTGGCATAGCTTAACGAGACATTTGAGCTGGGACTCTACATTTGAGTGAAGTTCCCTGAGTCAACTCATTCTGCACATTGACTACTTGCATCTATGGTATTCTAATCCTTTCACATCCATTCTTTTGATATAATGGTGACTTGACTCTCCTTGAACAACACATATGATCACATTCTATACATTGATATTAGGGTGACACCCTGGGAAGAACTATGAACTTTGGATTTAGGCATATTTCACTTTAGCAGAGTTGGTAATTGCATATTAGAGAGATGTTGTTATTAGAGATAATATATGAAAAGCACTCTGTAGGGTCAGAGAACAACCAGGTCTTTCCACCCTCCCACCACTGTGATGATGGACACCTGCGGTGCTGCGAGCATTCCAGGGTGGGCATGCGCAAGTGGGCACCCCTGAGCTGGACACGGGCATAAATGGGCGGCGTCATGAGGATGACAGGACCGACAATACTGACCAATGCGAGCAGCAGCAGTAGGAAGCAGCCTAGAGGGTGAGATGCAGGCCTCCCGACCCGGCACCCATGCCTACCATGTACCTGGCCATCTCTACTAATAAAAGCATGAAAAGACACCGAGGGCTCCAAGATTCTCCTTCCTTGACCTGTCTGCTAAGAATCATCCTGAACCTTGCTCACGTGCCGCCTTTCCTGCCGCTACACACTCATATTTCCTGGTATTTTATAAACATTCGGTAAATTATAGCTGTTGTCGATGTTCTTTGTTATCACCCAGAATTCAGAAATTCTGACTGAAATTCACTTCTCTTGATAATCTTTTCTTGTTTTGGTTGAATTCATGGGACTTCTTCCCCTCCCACTGCTTACTTCAAATCTCATCTCAGTTTCCGGTTTATTTCTTTAAGTTATTGTCACAATGTTCACATATATTTTAAAAATATTTAGTATGTCTTCTTTTGATCTCTTGTTAAAGATAATGTACCACTTTGAACTTTTGATTCCTACCCTCCATTTTTTTTCTTACTATTTTTCCTATCTTCCTACTCTAGTTCGATTAATGGCATCACCATGAGTTCAATTTTTTTTTATTTATGCATACAAGCACTGGGGTACAGGCCAGAGGTGTGTGAGGTGGGGTGAGAGGACTCACCACAGAAAGTGGGGAGCAGAACAGGCAGATCAATGGAAGTACACTGCTGAGGGTAGCAGCGGGCACAGCAGGAGAGGCCTGCCATGCCATGTGGGTCCCCCCCCCACGCCCAAGCCGGCAGCAGGGATCGAACTCATGCTGCAGTGGCTGCGGTTTGCTTCATAGTGTGTTGCTTAACCCACTGCGCCATCAGGGAGGCCCCATGAGTTTAATTTTCATGTCCTAAAACTGAGAGTCAAAATCCACAGGGCCTCCCTGGTGGCGAAGTGGGTTAAGCAACGCACTGTGGGGCAAATCACAGCCACTGCAGCACGAGTTCGATCCCTGCCTCCGACCAGGGAGGGACCCCACATGGCACAGCAGACCTCTCCTGCCTGGCCTGCTGCACCAAAAAAAAAAAAAAAAGAAAAAAAAATCCACATCAGCTGGGTCACTCTCTTTGGTTCCTGCAGTAATCCCTTTCTCACACTGCTCATTGGTTCTTTCAAGATAAAGTACTTAACAGGTTGACCACTCTACTGAGTAAAGACTGCCAAAGACTTGCAAACTGCAATTACAACAAATTCCAAGCATTTTCTGTTGTTATGACATCTCATACCTAAGCTATTTTCTTGAATCTGTCCCAGTCACAGCTGACCTTTCTCTTCAATATTCTGTTTGTTATTACTGTAGGATGTTTACACTTCTCTGTCTTTCTAGAACTCCTTCCTACATTTAGTGTAAGGTCTCTTTTCATTATTCAAATACTCAAAGGTCAACTCCTGAGAGATGCTTTCCTAATCCTTCTGTTACTACCCATCCATGATTTTGAAAAATGTTTTGTGTTATTTTCTTCATAATTATACTATCTCAATTTAATCTTATTTGTTGACATGTCTTTTAGTCTCATCTTACTAAAATATATACTCTAGCAGGGTGAACACCTTCTGGGTTTACAGTTGTATTTTCTGTATTTATCATAGCATCTGGTACAAACTAGGAGTTTAGTAAATATTTCTTGAACTAATGAAAGAATGCATGAAAGGTAATGATGCAGAATATCTCAAAACTTGTTACATAGTATCACTGAGTAAACATACTTTTTAACATTAAAATGTTTTATTTTTCAGGATTAATTGGAATTCTTCAAAATGTCAGGTACATTTTTGTGAATAAATTTTAATATACTTTACTTGTGGTTGTTTTCCTTAAAAATAGTGTGTCATTTTGAAATATTGTTACAATGTTTGAGGATATATATATATTTATTTACATATATATAAATGTGTAGGTATATAAATGTATGCATATGAACATTCCTATCTGACAGAAAGGCTTCAAAGATATCTACATTGGAACACATGTACTGAAAGATTTCTAATGTGAAGAAAATTAGGTAAAGAAAAATAAGGTAGGAAAGTGATTGCAAAGGGAACAGAGTATAATAATAAAAGCCTATAATGACAGCCTGCCCACATAAGGGCTCAAAGGGCACTCCCTGTACTTTCAAATAATGCAAAAGATGGGATAAAGAGAAAAATATTTCTTTTGGGGATTTGTGATTTTAATAAGATAAAAGTCAATCAACTAAGAGATTCAGAATTTTTCCTTATAGTGAATCCAAGGAGAAATACTCATAATATCTTGGAAAATGACTTATTACCACTCTTGTAGTAATGACAGGAAGAATATGGTAAAAATGTGAGTCATGGGAGATGCAGACTAAATCTCTCTAATTGAGTTGTGTGCTTTCTAAACCATTGTCTGTGTCATGTTTTGAATTAATTATGTGCCATGTTAGTTCTGAATTATTTCAAAATAGCCATTTTCCAGAAAGAATTAGGGAAAAAGTCAGAATCACTCTCTGTGTGACTGTTTTCTCCATATTCCATATGGAAAAAAAGAGTTTTCACTACTGTGTAAGGAATTTATGTAGTTAAGAATCAGCATCAAGTCAGCAATGAGTATGACAGCATATTGTTTTACTCATACCACAATGTGATTAATTTTATTTTTTCGTGTCTTCAGCCTGAAAATTCATCAAATATGTTAATAGATTGATATTTAATAAACATCCATTTTTTTGTTAGATAATATAAGTGTATTTCTTACTGTTTACCTCCATTAATGCGTGGCAACCAGAAACAGTCAACATGTTCTGTTATAATATTATCATTTCCACTGTAAGTCATGTGCTCTCTTTCCTTGAAGGTGCAGCCCCTTCAGCCCCTGAACAGCCTACGGATAAAGTGGAAAATCAAGTAAGGTTGCCTGATCAACCTGATGTCCCTCCTGCTTATAATTCCCAATTTGTGCCAGGTATGCTAAATATTTAGAAAGCACCTTTCCTCTTTCCAGCAAAGCAAGCAGTTGTTAAGTTGTTCTTTAAATTAAATAATTAGTGGAATGAGTCAACAAATATTGAGTGCCTATAGGGTTTACTAAATATTTATTAGATGTCAATTAAAATATATTCCTGTATTCATAGGTTTTATAGGCTGTTAAGGAAGAAGTTATGAAAACATGTAAGGGATTATCTTTGCTCTATTATGGAAAGATGAAGAGAATGTTGTAGTTGAACAGAAGTTAGTATCTGTTCCTTCTTAACTCCAAGAAGTTAGATACTGTAGTGGCAGAAGTCAAGTTTTAATAATGTGCTATGGAGTTTCTCAGTCAAAGAAAAGGGAAGGGATTCATGCCTGGCAGAGAGAATAAGATGTCCAAGAACACAAATTCTGATCTGAAGCATGCATAGGACAAATGGGAGGAGAAAGGCAGAGAAATAGAGGTGAATGAATGAGTGCTGATTAAGGACTACTTGTAATTCTGCAAATGTTTTTTTTAAATCTGAATATACAATTTTTGATGAATCAGAAATGAATATTCATTTTGCTGGTGAAAATTAGAGGTATTATAGTTTTTTCATAAATTAATTTGCAATTTGTGAAGTTTTAAAAACTGAAAATATTTATTTTTAAAATAGTTTTAGATTGATATAATAAAGAAACAGTTTTAATTAGGGTTGTAGTGAAATATATTTTAATTTCTTTGGAAATGACATAATGTACAGCATAATTTTAAAATATACATTATATATATATATACACACATATACATTATATTTAGAAGTGTAAACCATTGAATTAGGCCTTAAAGGTTAAAAGGAATGCTAGTATCCATAGAATAGCAAAGGTGTTGCTTGACTTTAGACATATGGTCTAAGGAGCACAGGTAGCCTTTGTTCCTACAGCTTTCTCTAAAGCAGGGATGCTTTTGCTGTGTGAATCTGATACATTCTCTTCATATTTCAGCATTACTGACTCAATGTGCTCTAAATCCAAGACATTAAAATCCTGCATTATAATCATACTATATACAATCATTTCTCTATATTTCAGTCAATTACACAACTTGATAGACATAATCTTGCATTTACCAATTGCCCTATATTCAATGACCTTGATTCTACTAGAATAGAATCACCAACATTTCTTTATTTTTAATTAATTTATTTACTCATCTTACAATGTTTGCTTACTTTTCCCAGGTGTAGTCCCCATAGAATTTCCACCACCAATTCACCTGTACACCATCACCATAGTTCCTTGTGCTCTTTCCACCCATTTTGATCCCTCCCTCTCTCCTGCAAAATGTCTCTGATTTATGGTTGTCTGTTTATTTGTGTTTTGGTTTGTTGTTATTTTTCCCCCTTTATAAGTGAAACCATCCATTATTTTTTTTTAACTTTTGACTTATTTAACTGAGCATAATCCCTTTAAGCTCCATTCATGTTTCTATGAATGGCATTAGTTTATCTTTTTGATTGCTAAATAATATTCCATTGTGTATATATACCACATCTCCTTGATCTAGTCACCTATTTTTGGGCATTTGGGTTGATTCCAAGTCTTACCTATTATAAATAAGGCTGCAATAAACATAGAGGTGCATGCATTCTTTTGAATTAATGTTTTTGTGTCCTTTGGGTAGATCCTAGGAGTGGGATTTATGGGTCATCCGGTAGCTCCAGTTTTAGTAGTATGAGGAAACTCTATACAGCTTTCCATAGTGGTTGGACCAGTTTGCATCCCCATCAGCAGTGTAGGAGGCTTTTTTTTTTACTACATCCTTGCCAACATTTGTAGTTTTTTTTTTTAATATGTACCATTTTTACTGGTGTAAGGTGTTATCTTATTGTGGTTGTTTATTTGCATTTCCCTGATTATGAGGGATGTTGAAACATTTTTTTCATGTGTCTTTTGGCCATTTGCATCTCCTCTTTGGAGAAGTGTTTTTTAAGTTCTTCTGCCCATTTTTGACTGGATTGTTTACTTTGTTTATGCTTAGTTGTGGGAGTTCTTCGTAGATGTTTGTGATCAGTCCCTTATCAGTTGTGTGGAGTGCAAAAATTTTCTCCTAATCCATGGGATGTTGCTTTGTTTTGAGTAATGTCTCTTTTTCTGTATAGAAACTGTTTAATTTGATGTAATCTCAGCTGTTTATCTTTTCCTTCACTTGATGTGTCTTTAAAAATGTTACAGAGATGTATGTCATGTAGTGTTTTGCCTATATTTTCTTCTATATATTTTATGGTTTCAAGTCTTATGTCTAGTTCTTTGATCCATTTTGAGTTGTTTTTGTGCATGGTGTGGAGTAGTAGTCTAGTTTCATTCTTTTGCATGTAGCAGTCCAGTTTCCTCAGCACCATTTATTGACCAAACTGTATTTGTTCCATTTCATATTTTTTGCTCCTTTGTCAAAGATTAATTGTCCATAAACTTGTGGGTTTATTCCTGGGTTTCCTATTCAATCCCATTGGTCTTTTTGTTCCATTACATGCAGTTTTAATTATTATGGCCTTGTAGTATAGTTTGAAGTCTGGCATTGTGATACCTCTATTACCCTTCTTTTTAGTCAGGAGAGCATCGGTTAATTGAGATTTTTTGTGTTTCCATATGAATTTCATCAATATTTGTTCTATTTCTTTTAAGAATGTCATTGAAATTTTTATTGGAATAGCATTTTATCTAAATTGCTTTTGGTAGAATGGCCATTTTGATAATGCTCATTCTCCCACTCCATGTGCAGGGGATGTCTTTCCATTTCTTTGGAATCACCACCATTTCTAAGATGCAAATATTAGCTGTAAGTCATGTTGCACTCGTTTGAGAAAGTATTGTCTATGCTTCTCTGTATCAAAAGTAGCAAGAGAGTAAGAGACATCCTTAAAATTAAATTACTAGATAAAACTTGAAAAATATGCTGCTATGTTTATAACTAGTGAATTTTCAGTTAGGAAAGGCATCTGTTCACAAATGTTCATTTTGATTGCCACCTAGTGGTGAAACTGTGTACTCATGATAACTGTTGCAAAGTATTCATATATCCCTATAATTTACATTAAGGAGATACTAGAAGTAGTTAGCTTTAATGAATTTCTTTAACTTCAGACATATAATTCTCATTGGCATTATAAAACAATAGATATGTGTTCCTGCTGAAAACAATTTGTCCCAAATATGTGTAAAAGAATAGCTAACAAAGAGACTTGTTATATAAGGTCAGTCTATTTAAAGAGAAAAATGACATAATTTATTGAAATAAAAAAAGATGATAATACTCAGAATAACTAAGAAGACAAATCCTATGAGGCAGTTTTCTCAAACAAGTGTTGGGAAGGCAATATTTTATAGTGGAGAGTTCTTTCCTTAAAGTGTGGAATACTCTAAGTTATACAAAGTTAAGCATTACTTTTTTTTTTTTTTGCTCCATAGAACAAATCAGAATTTTTTTTTTTAAGATTTATTTACACATACAAGAGCTGGGGCACAGGCCAGAGTCACAGGAAGCGAGAGGATTCACCAGATAGAGTGGGGAGCAGAACAGGCAGACCGACAGAAACACACTGCTGAGCCCGGCAAGGCAGGTCTGCTGCGCCACGTGGGTCCCCTCCTTGGCTGGCAGCAGGGATCGAACTTGTGCTGCAGTGACTGCGGTTTGCTTCATAGTGCGTTGCTTAACCCGGTGCACCACCAGGGAGGTCCACATATCAGAATCTTTAATAATAATTTCAAAGCTCAAAGGAATAATGTGCTAGTTTCTCACACAGAATTTGATCATGTTTTATCTTTCATTTCTGTTAACATCTTTTAATTATGCATGCTTATAACAAAAGTATTTGACCACATAGTTTTCTTTTTTTTTTTTTTTTAAAGATTTATTTATTTATGCATACAAGCACTGGGGTACAGGCCAGAAGTGTGGGGGGTGAGAGGATTCACCAGAGACAGAGCGGGGAGCAGAACAGGCAGATCAATGGAAGTACACTGCTGAGGGGAGCAGCGGGCGAGGCAGGAGAGGTCTGCCACGCCTGACCACATAGTTTTCTTAGAAATATAATCTATATATTGAATGGGCTCCATAATCAAATTTGTAACTTTCCTTTTTGTTGATTTACAAATTTTATTGCATGAGATATTTGTATGTAGAAATAGTATCACAGGAATTAATCAACTCATTGAAATAACAATTATCCTTAAGATAGTTTATATGGCTTTAGTATTAGATTTCTCACTTAACTGCAACTTGACTTTGTTTCTAGTTAGCGTTATATTTTTCATTTGTCTTTTCTTACCTTAGTCTCTATTAAGAACTTTCTATTCCCTTCCCTCAAAAACTTGTGTTCCTCAGAGTTATCTTGATCTGTTTCCATGTCCTGCCTTTCTGTGCTTCCCTCTCTTACCTCCTCCGTCCTTTTACTGTTCTCCTATGTAATACCCATGCTTTCCATTGGTGTTAACCACTTACAAATCTCTTGACTCCTGCCTATAACATCTCCTGTGCTCTATTTTGCATTTCCAATTACTTATAAACCACTTCTCTTGTGTGACTTTGGTTGTCAAGCTTAGTGTTCCTCAGTACAAATTTGGCATTCTACTTCTGAACACATACTCTCTATTCATTCCCTGCTAGGGAGACTGCAGGAACAAAAATCAGTAGCTGGAGAAGCCTTTCTTGTATCCATTCTATTACCAAGACAATACTGTTTCTCAAATGTTATTACTTCTGTACTTTCTGCTCCTTATCTTACAATCAGATTTCTTGCTTCTATCTGAATTTTTGAAAGTACTGCCTCTCTAAATTAACCTTCTTATTCATAAAGCTTCTAAATGTAGAACTAACCATGCCATTCTCCATATATCAGTATTATAAAGGTTGTTAGCACAAAATATAGGTTTTTCAAAATCTTCGTTCCATCCCCCCAGCTTCCTTTCTAGTCTTGATTTACAAGTCTGTTAACTCTCCATACATGGCCTTGACTCCTACACTATAGAACCTCCTTTGTGCAACTGTTGATTGTATGCCTTCTTGCTGTAAAACCTCTGCCCATTGTGCCAGCTGGGTCTAATGTTATTATCAGCACTTACATTAGAAGATATCTCCTCTGCCTCTGATTATGGTTCTTCCTGTCTAATACTGTAGCACACATGCATCTACCTGTGGCTATTTTAATTACACTTTTATAACCATTCATGTTTAGCTATAAATCTTTATCCTTCATAAAACCAAATGTCCATGAATACCAAACATGTCTGTATACAGCTTTCATCTCTAGCAGCAAAGATAGCATAGGGACCTTGAAATTGGTGTGAAAAATGTTTCTGAGATAAAGAAATGTTTGATTTATCAGTCTTATTTTCAGATTGTAGTAGGAAAAATAGTTTGACAATTCATGACTTTCATGAGTGCAAATTTTATGAGTAACTAAAATGTTCCAGGCTTTGTCAGCCTCAATCACTTTTCTGTAATACTGAAATCTCCAGAATCTGAACTGTCCAATAAACCTTACAAGGAATGTCAACTTTGCTTTACTTCTATTTCAGAAGAACTTCTGGGGGTTTTTTAGGCAATGTCCTTTTATGGTAGTAGGTGGATTTATTAGAATTTATTTCAGGAAAATTCATACCAAAATCACAATAAGATACCACTTCACATTCATTAAGATAACTGAAATAAAAGACAAAATTAACAGGTATTGGTGAGACTGTCAAGTTATTAGAGGCTTCATACACTTCTGTTAGAAGTGTAAAGTGGTGAAGCCACTTTGGAAGGTTTGATAATTCCTCAGAAAGTTAAGCATGGTCTTATCTTATGCTCCAACCAGAGAACTGAAAACATGTACACACCAAAACTTGTACACCAACATTCACAACAATGTTATTCACAATAGCCACCAAATAGAAACAACCCAAATTCCCATAAGTTGGTTATTATATGCATGAAGTATGCTGTATTCATATAATGGAGTATTACTCATCTGTACAAGGGAATGAAATATTAATACATGCTACATTATGGGTAGACCTTGGAAACATTACACTAAGTGAAAGAAATCAAACACAAGAGCTACATGATCCATGATTTCATTTAGATGAAATATCCAGATTAGGCAAATCTATAGAGACAGTGGTTTCTAGGACCTACAGGAAGTAGGGGCAGATGGGAAATAATTGCTAATAAAATGGGATGATTAAACAGTTTTGGAATTTAATAGCAGCCATTAAAAGCACCCCTTTAAAGTTAAGTAGTACTTACTATCTTTGTGACTATAAACAATAATAACAGTAAACATAGTGACAGAAAATCACAGTGCTAATTATGTGTTAGGCCTCTGCTAATCCCTCTACAACCTAATGAACTAGTTATATTATTGTCTCCAAAGGAACACAATGCATAAAAAAGCTAATATGTTACTTGATGTTTCAGAGTTTATTATTAGACCTCTGAAATGAGAATGATTATTTCATAAGATTTAGTATTAAATAAGATAATATGTAAATTCCCCAAGTTCATTGTTGCTACATGGTACTCTCTCAGAAAATGGTACATCTTGTTATTTTTAAGTAGGTGTTGCGTGATCCATGTCATCATCATGTAATAAGTCATGTTAAATGAACCTTTAACATTTAACAGAGAGTGTGAATAATGTATAATGTTTTCAAACACAGGACCCCCTGGACCTGGTGTCTCTCCACATGCAGGCTACCCAGGAAGCATGCCTTTTGGATACTACAGTCCACAGCAGCCCAGTGCCTTCCCCATGTACCAGCCAACTGGTAGTACGTTTCCTATCCAGTACCAGCCTGGAAGATACCCTGTGCCAAATCAGTGTGCTCCAATAGTATGGATGCCGGGGCCAACTCCTATGTCAAATTGCCCTCCTGGTCTGGAATACTTAGTCCAGGTACAAGATCTAAGAATATTTTACTAATGAAGTATGGCTGGGAATCTGGCATGAAGAAACAAAAGACTAGATGAGTAAATTATAGTGACATAATGAGTAAATTATAGGTCTGTGATAACATGTGTTTAATTTGTGAGACTATAGGAGTGATAGTAAGGATTTCAAAAATGAGAAGGGTAAAAATAGGGGACCTACCAAAGAAACTGCTTCATGCCATATTCCATAGAAACCCTTCCGACAATGTGAAATTACTCTCTAATTTTCATCTAAATAAACATTCTGGAGTTAACAGGATACCTAGGTTAGAAACTGTGCCAGTATGTTAAGGTTGTATACAAAGTAATGTTTAAAAACCATTGTAAGAAACTAAAAAATATTTTTTAGTAAAATAAAATATAGCTAGTATTAGAAGTCATGATTTGCTATTAGGAAAAGGAAATACTGAAATATGTTAAAGGCAAGGAATTTGAAAACTTAATATGTCTCCCCACATAGTGAACCAAATATTTCTTATAGTTGACATTTTGTCTCTTTTCAGTTTTATGTATTTTTAGAGAACCTACTAATCATGTACAGTGAAAACCATTGGTACTTGAAATTGAAATATGGTAGAGGAATATGGGTACTTTGGTAGTGAGTGTAGTTTGGTAACTTAACATCTGAAGAGGTATGAACCTAGCTCCCTAAATCATACACAGTGTCACAAACCAATGTTAACCACAATAAAATATAATACCATTAAAAAATCTAAAAGACCTGTGTAAGATACACAAAATGGTGCAATATTATCATGCTGATATTTGTCAGTATAATTGGATGAGTATAATTGGAGTTTACATAAACCAAAAATTGTAATTTTGGGGCCTCCTTGTGGCCTACGGGATAAGTCTCAGTACTATTACCACTAAGACTGAAATTTGATCCCCAACCAGGGAGGTATCCCACATCTAGTGCAACAGACCTTTCCTGTCATGCCCACTGCTCCCCTTAGCATTGTATTTCAGTAAATCTACCTGTTCTGCTTCCCACTCTGTCTCTGGTGAATCCTTTGTCCTCCTACATCTCTGGCCTATACCCCAGTCTTTATATGCATAAATCAATAAATCTTTAAAAAAATTGTAATTTCAGTAAAAATGATAAAGCTGAAAGCCAGTTATTCAGGTAGAGTCCAAGAACAAACTCCTACATTATTCTGGAAACTTCATAATATTTCTCTAGTTAATCGTGTTTAGAAAAATCACTTTTTTAAACTTGATAAATACAGAAATTGCCATTGGAAGTCCAAGATCCAGAGTTATTTCTTTAAAAAATATATACCTTTAATATTGTTTTTCAAATAACTTGAATATTAAAAAAGTTACTTGACTTCTTCTATTACTCTGATAGAGTTTAAACTAACATTTTATTAATTCTCTTGTCCATTTCAGGAATTTTTGAGTTAAAAAAATAGAGACAAAGTTAGGGTCAGGTTTTTAATTTTAATTCTACTCCTTCCTTACTCTACAATTTTGAGTAAATTTCCTAACTTTACAGTGCTTGGATTTCATTATCTATAATGAATATCTGCCTTCATTGTCTATACAACCTATAATCAATATCTGTAAATTTCATTGTACTATACATTAGTACTACAAATGCCTGTTTCATTTAGTTGTTACAAGAAAATTTTAATGAGATGGATTTTGCAGTGTGCCTAATATTTTGTGTATACCCAGTGGATGATGATTGTGTGGGTGTTATTTGAAACACCTTGTGTGGAGTTGAAGTCACAGAGTCAATTATTTCCTTTTTCCTAGTATTTTAGTATCTTGTGAAAAATACATGAATTTTCATGAGGATTATCAAGATACTTTAGCAGCCAAAGTGATAGGATTATATTATTTTGAAATATTGGCTTGGCCTTTGGCTCCATAATTTGTTATAATACTATTCCTTAACAGCTGCAATATTTATTAATCTAACTTCTTCAGCATTAATGCACATCATTTCTTTAGACCATTTTGCTTAGTAGTAGGCAGTTTCACCAAGCAGCAAATATTTTTATTTATTTATTTTTAAAAAAGATTTATGGGCCTCCCTGGTGGCGCAATGGGTTAAGCAACGCACCATGAAGCAAACCGCAGCCACTGCAGCACAAGTTTGATCCCTGCCACCCGATGGGGAGGTGACCCACATAGTGCATCAGATCTCCTGCTGTGCCTGCTGCTCCCCTCAGCAGTGTGTTTCAGTTGATCTGCCTGTTCTGCTCCCCATTCTGTCTGGTGGATCCTCTCACCTCCTGTGTTCCAGCCTGTACCCCAGCTCTTGTATGCATTAAATAAATAAATCTTTAAAAAAAAAAGATTTATTTATGCATACAAGAGCTGGGGTACAGGCCAGAGTCGCAGGAGGTGAGAGGATTCATCAGAGACAGAGTGGGGAGCAGAACAGGCAGATATACTGAAATACACTGCTGAGGGGAGCAACAGGAGAGGCAGGAGAGGTCTGCCACACCATGCGGGTCCCCTCCCTGGCCAGGGATCGAACTCGTACAGCTGTGCTGTGGATGCTTCACAGTGGGGTACTCAACCTGCTGCGTCACCAGGGAGGCCCAGCAAATATTTTTATTTTTCAAGGAATTATGAACTACCTAATGGCTGGCTACTTAGAAAATTTTATAAAATGTATTTAGACTCCTGACTCAATTGGGTTTTTATATGAGAGAAAAGGTTTAATGAAAAGAAAGACTGTATACTTTCTATAACCACACTGCAAAACATTCATGAGAACTTCTTTTAAATTTATTTCCACATCATATATTTTTTATTAATTAGAATACTCAACTAATATTTGGTAAAATAAGGCATTTCGCAGTGTAAGGAATGATCCAGTGATCAATATATTTAGGAAGGGTCCCATCATAAATAGGGGTTTAGGAATTAGTATAATCTAAAGTCCCATAGATATGATTATTCTGTCTTAAGAGGTTTCTTCTCCTCTGCTAAAATGCCCTAAAGTCTCACAGATAATCAAACTCTGTCTTGAGTGATTGTTAAATGCAGTTCATGTAGAAGTTTATATAATAGTATTACCAATCTTGCTTTTAAAGCAGCCTATTCAAGAATGTTTCCTCTCCTTTGCCCTAGTCATATGCACATCCTTAGAGGCCCCATAACTTTCCCTTATTAAGGTGTGCGCCTAGGGAAGACCTTGGTATTCAGTAGCTAATTGAATAGAAAATCAGTAGGTAATCTCTTAGAAGTAGCTGAGAAATACTACAAATTGGACACGCCTATCTGAGTAAGGTCCACACTGGCTGCTTTTACTTTCCCTGAGCCACCGAGAAAATTGCTTTTTCTGTGACTGTTAAACTGCCCGGAACTTGTTGAGTAACTTGTCTCATCGGCAGGTCAGAGAATAATGAGTAGGGACTGTGGTAGATGTTTTTATTGTGTATTTGTAGCAAGAAGATACTTTCCTAATGTTTATTTTATTTTTTAAAGATTTATTTACTTGTGCATATAAGAATTGGGGTGTAGGCCAGAAATATGGGGGTTGAGAGGAGTCACCAGAGATAGAGTGGGGAACAGAACAGGTGTAGCTACTGAAAGACACTGCTGAGAGGAGCAGCGGGTAAGACTGGAGAGGTCTTCTGTGTCATGTGGGTTAGCCCCCTGGCCAGGGATTGAACTCATGCTGTAGTGGCTGGTTGGCTGGCAATAGCTTGATTGCCAAGGCTTTAACCCCTTCACCACCAGGGAGACCAGACTTTTCTTATATTTTAGACACGTATCTTGATCTTTAGTGGAATTGGAGGAAAATGGTTTTCTGTTGGTCACTTTGCTAATAAACATCTGCTCAGCGATAGATAGGCTAATTTCACTTAATAATTTTTTTTATTTCATTCAATTTCAAAAAAAAATTTGGTATACTGATATAAATGTAATACCTGTTTCATCAGTTTCTTTTGTAGTGCTGATTTAATTCTGTCATTTCAAATACTTTGTTTTATCCCAACAGTTGGACAACATACATGTTCTTCAGCATTTTGAACCTCTGGAAAGTATGTATAATTTTGTAGTGTTCAGCAGTCCTTGAATCAGGTGAAAATTTGCATTATCCAATATCTACCTCCATATATTTGATCATTTATTAGTGGGTCAAAGACATAAGATTATTAACATGTCTTCAAGAAAGAAAGAAAAGACATTTTGTGTAATTTAATCCATATATATCATCTATAAACTCTTAGATTTGAAAAGGAGCTGTGTTTTATCTGATCAATGACAACCCTTTACACATTCCTGCTCCTACATACTCACTTCTCATGAATGGAGGAGAAAAGAAGGGACCGCAAGACTAAATGAGCTATCCAGAGACATCCAGAGTCAGATAGTAGGTGGAAGTAGAACCTAATCTCTGCTCTGTTGAGTTCTAGCCCATGGCCTTGTTTTGGAAGTGAGAAGTGACAGTACTTAATGTTGGATGTTGTTCATCCTCACAAGATCACTGACCATCACTGTACCAGATCAATACATCCCTTACCATCACACAGGGCCTTTCAATTTTCTTGGTTCATTTTCTTATTTGCAATTAGCAATTACCCAAATCATCTCAGCACATTTCATGAGCTGATTAATGACTGGTCCAATATTTAATCTCATTTAAATTATTTAATAATTAAAGTTCTTTGAATTCAAATATAATCTCATTCTTTTATGTGGGGAAGATTTTAAATCATTCTACACTGAATTTTTTAAACAAATATTTTACATTCTCAAAGTCATTTTAGACTTTGGTATGACTAGGGTGCATGAATTAATTTGGTGTTTTAATCAATTTTAGAGATTTCATCTGAATGTTTCTTAAACAATTTTGCTTTAGTTACCTAAGAGATACTACAAAATGTATTTCTTGAGGCCTATTTTAACTGCTTCTAATTTAAAATGGCCCCTTGTTTTATTTTTCAGTGATATCAGGTTTTGAAACTAATAATAGATATGATGTCAAGAACAGTGTGGGCCAGATGGTGTACTTTGTAACTGAAGACACAGATGACCTCACTAGGAACACTTACCGGACGCTAAGGCCCTTCATCCTCCGGGTCACTGACTGTATGGGCCGAGAAGTCATGACAATGCAGAGACCTTTCAGATGTACCTGTTGCTGCTTCTGTTGTCCCTCTGCCAGGCAAGAGGTCAGAGATCAGGAGTCTAATCTATTGTATATATTATATAGTTATATAGATTGTTATTATGTTGTAAAGATTATATAGTTCTTCACAAAGGAATATTAGTGATAATTAGCAAAAAGGACAATATTTTCACTCTTAAATTATTTTTATACATAAACTCATTCTGTTGTTTCCAAAATACAGTTTTCCAAATGCCTGTTTTCAGCTTCATTTTCATTAAATTGGCATGTCTGATATTTAAATCTAAGAAGTTAGCTTGTACTATTTCATAGCTGGTATCATCCACAGCTGAGGAAGGTTCACCTTGGAGAACTGGCCATTTCTAATAGTAACTTTTTACAAGCAAAGTGTGACCTATTCCCTTAAGATTATTCAGTAAGATACATGAAGATGAAATAGTCTGGGTAAAACTGAAGACTCTTTACCGCTATTACTCCTAGCCCTTTAGTGAATTAGGAGCACATCCAGTTGGTGTGTACATATACATGTCTGTTGCATCCTGGCCTCTATCACTGCTTCCCCTGCAGCTGGAGGTGCAGTGTCCTCCTGGCATCACCATCGGCTTTGTTGTGGAGCACTGGAACCTGTGCAGGGCTGTTTATAGTCTCCAGAATGAGAAGAAAGAAAATGTGATGAGTGTGCGTGGACCATGCTTGACCTATGGTTGCGGTTCGGATTCTGTTTTTGAGGTAAACAAATGTAAAACTGTTTCTACTATCTTTTCTATAGGTATTAACAGACCTCAGAATGATCTGGTTTTAGCTCATCTTTTCATATTGAGTAACATAATAGGAAGAAAGAGTTAAATAACAGTTTGAGAGCAAATGATTTTCAACTTACTGTTTAGTGGCTTGCTTGTTGTTTTCCAAAACATGAACTCCTTTTTTATGATTTCACTATTTGATAAAGATAAGGAGAAACAAAAAGCATTAAACCTGAGAGTAAACAGCCTGACTTAATCCATCTATGCTTCTCTTGACTATATTTAATCAATCACTTTTTTCCAAAAATGTCTAGGATTGGCATGCAGGTTGTGAGTAATGGAAGCACCATCATGTGACAGAGCATATGTGATTGCAATGGTAATTAGAAAAGGACAATATTTTCAACTCCTCAGGGAGTACCCATGAGATTGTTCACTTTACTGTTTGCAGGATAGCAGTCTGCATCCTAGGAATAGGACAGTACTCAGATCAAACTCCTAAGAGTAACCTATAACATCCTCTCAAGAAAATTCTTACTGCTTTTCCCTTTTCTTAAGGGCATAAAATGATTATATCTTGTCTGATAAATCTGACAAAGTTGATTCATAGAAATATTTTTTGAGCTTCTCAACAAGTCTTGAATGCCTTGCAATTCAGCAAGGTTCATCATGTAAAGTTACTCATTCAGCTATTTCCTGTGATAATGAATTTTTTTTTTTTTTAGTTCTCAGTTTACATCATTTACCATTAAGCATTATTCATTCATTTGAAACCCATTGTAGAGGAACAGAAAATATAAACAAGACAAATTTGGGTGGAAGGACGTACAGGATCTTTTGGAGTATTTTCCCTGTAGTAAGAGTCATGGTTTATCTTTTTAGCTGTTGATATTAATATATTGGAAAATATGGATTCAATTTTTATCTTTTTTTTTTTAATGAGGCAACATTGGTTTACTTACTGTATGAGACTCAAAGGCATAGGATCACAGCTGCTCAGATGGATGTCACCACACCATGCCTACCACGAAGGCACACTCAGTTCTACAACATAGTCAACTGTGTCCCCTCTCAGTTCACTCTGACCTTTCAGTTTCTTTCTGTGTACTTTAGGCATAGGTTGGAGGTGTCACATTGAGAGGGTTGGATGTGGAGCAGGCTTTCCAAAGTCTGTTGACTATGAACCCCCTGTTGCAAAGGCTACATATAAAATACAGAGGTCCTGCACTCTCCTGTGCTATGACGCAGGCGCAGGAAATGATGGCAGTTCCAGGACTGCTACTCAGTGACTTCCCAACGTGGTCACAAAAATACCAATGGGTAGATTGAGCTCACTGTGGCCACTCAGTCTCAGTCTCTTTTCATGCTCTCTGGGCACAAGTCAGAGGTCACACTTGGGGAAGCATTGGTGGCTTTCCCATCTCTCTTAGGTGGGGAGTGAGGGGGTTACAGACAATCCTGGGACCCTAGAGACCAGGCAGGCAGGGGACAGAAAAGAGATTCTCCTCACTGCCAAAACCAGTCACCTTATTGTTGAACAAACAAGCTATATTCTTGCTAGAAGTGTGTGCTTTCAGTCCTGGACTGGGCTGCAGAAGAACCCAGGCAGGTATCCCTTTTGGTGAGTCAGCACCATTTCTTACTGTTTTTCTTTTCTTCCCTCCCCTTTCTGATAATTGATGGCTCTCCTCCTTGCTAAGACGCTAGAAAGGCTCTTATGTTCCCCAGCTCTATTCCAGATGAGTTTGCTCATTTGAACATCTATTCTCAGTGTCCATGAAAGAAGTAATAGCTCACAGATCCTATCCATCTGTCACTTTCCCTATTCTCTCCCACACCCCCCTTTGAGAAACTGAAGCCCTTTGGTCTCCTGATACACCTTAAAAAGATAGAGTGGATATGTCCACAGAAACTTAAACAGTGATAGAGGTTTGTGAAGTACAAAGAACCATGTCTTCCTAATTTTGCTCGTGTTTTGTTATATTATGGAAGACTTTTCAATGCCCAATTCCTGCCTTTTGCTATATAAAAAAGAATTACAGAATCTATTCATAAACAATACTTTTAATAATACATTTGAAGTTGAAGAGTATTGACCTGAAAATTGGAAGATATACCTCATTTACTGACTAACCTGTTACAAGGTACTTATCTTTTCTTGGCCAGAATTTTCTATTTAAGATTACATTATCACTGCATTTATGTCCTGTACTGTATTTATGCTTTCATAGTATAAACTGCTTCTAAATAGAAACACAAAAATATTATAGATTTTTGTCATCATGAAGTGATATTCTTATCTCTCTAGGTGAAATCCCTTGATGGCATATCCAGTGTCGGCAGTATTATTAGGAAGTGGAATGGTGTGTTGTCAACAATGGCTGATGCTGACCATTTTGACATTCACTTCACGCTAGATCTGGATGTGAAGATGAAAGCCATGATTTTTGGAGCTTGCTTCCTCATTGTAAGCCTTTTGATTTTAAGTTATCCTGAGACAAGTATTCTTTCTGATGAGAAGCAGTGAGGTGTATAATCCAGGCAATAGTCTTGAAACTAAGCATTATCTGTCTTTGCTACTTACTAGTTACAGGATGTGCAAAGTGTTTAGTACTTGTAAACCTCAGTCTCCTCATCTGTAAAATGGAGATAAAAGTACTTATATTTCTCATGGTTTTAACTCTCATGAGTAATGGGGCAGGCATCGTGCTTGGCATCCAATGATATTAGGTATGGATAGGTGTTATTGTCATCATTGATGTGATTATTCTTAGTAATTTAAAATTCCTGTCCTCTTATTACTTAATTGAATAAAATAACTTTAAAGTGGTTGTCTATTCTACCACCTTACTGTCTGTGTCAGTATATTCTTTGATATTATACCATCCTTGGATTTACAAGGTACAATTCCCTTTCTGTGTTCCTGTTGGTTAATAATCATAAATAAAACACTCATAATATTGCTAATATTACTTACAAACTCATTATATCGCAATTGGTTCATTTAAAATATTTAACACTAATTATCAGTTTTCGCCTTTTAACAATGAAAGTTTAGTTAAGTACCGAAAAATGGAAAACTTATTGGCTATCACCATTTCCACATTTTATTGCCATACTTTGTGTTAAGTCCTCTTCAGAGGGATTCCATTAAATATTTATTCCTAACTCAGTTGGGAGGTTCACCTGATAAATTGTAGAGGACAATATTGTATGCATTGCATCTAATTTCTGTCTATACATGCATAGATAATTCCCTGTCTACCCATACATGACAATTATTTTTCCAATTTCAGGATTTCATGTATTTTGAAAGATCGGCAACGTCACCACATACAAGAAGATAAGTGGACACAACAAATCAGCAACCATGGTTAATTTAAAAAAGACATGCTGGCTCAGGCTTATAATCAACTTTCAATGATTTGTGAATGTATTTTTCTACTTTTGTAGATTATTTTTACTGGGTTCTAGCTTTGACAGTTAAGCTGAGAATATAAGAGAACATTCTAAATGTGTGTTTCAGTTGATTATCTGTCTACATACATGTCTACTTGGTTGAGTAGGAGTTTACTCTGATTCGTTAAAAACCTAAACACATAGAATGAGCTGGAAATACTTTCACATGAGAAAATGAAACAGAGGATTATCACATTACATGCAGTGATGGTGAACTTCATCAGAGCAATGTTTGTTGAGATAGAGTAATAGAGGTACCACCTCTAACCCCTTCTTCCCACATCTGTCCATCAGTATGTCCTCTTATCGATGACAAATTTGATTCCAGGTGAAAAGAATGACATTCTTCACCTTTAAGAACAAAAAAGGTATTGTGTAAGAAAATTTTATTTGTGCACATGTACCAAACCCTTATTTTGCAAACTTCATCTATGTTTTAAAGAAACTTGATTTTTTACTGTTTCATTTTTTTTTTAACGTAAGGTTTATGTTTTTGATGCCTGTTTCCTATCCTAATTGGAAAAAATGAGCTGCCTACAGAATAAACATCAGACTATCAGAATAAGAGGTGACTAGAATTGTAGCCAATCAAGAATTCTGAGCTATTTTGAGATATCTGTACCCTCATAAGAAGTTTGCATTTAATATATTTAGCAACTGTTGGTCACAAATGCTTTATTTATAAAATATGCTTGACTCAATCTCCAAGATTGCTTACTGAAATTTAGTATCTCATTTGATGGGACACAGAGGAGATAATTGTTTTTTCTCATAAGATCCTTATTATCACTGTGGTATTCTAATTGCACAAGAGTTGGAGTTAAATTTTTAAAATTTAAAATGTGACATGGTGTGCAGCATTTTGTAAAAACAAAAACTGCAAATCTGACTCTGCTTTATAAAAGCTTTGCTGCCTTTTATTTAAATAATAAATATCTATTCAAAGAAAATAATAAAACAGCAAATGTTATTTTTCTGTGATATATAGTTTATCAGTAAACATTACACAGGATCAATAAATTTAAAGTATTAATTATACATATTAATTAAAAGTGTAATGTATTAGTGACTATATACTCATAAAGTAACTTGCTCTATTGCACTTTAGCTTCCTCCCTGGATATGTAGTGTATTTTTTAAACACAACTGGTTTGTAGAATGGAATATATTTTTGTGTTCCTTATTAAATAAAGTTTGTGTTCTTAGATGTGATTATTCTGAGGTGAGAGCCTTAGCTCACAGTTCTCATGGAATTAAAAGAAAGGTGCCTTTTTAAAAATGTTTATGGCAAAGGTCATTTTACTCAGTTTCTTGTAATGGTCATTTTTGTGTGCTACTATACCTTTTTTTTAATAGAAAAGCTGCTGCTTCCGGTAGTAATAACTGTCATATTTGAAAATGCATTGTAGTCTTAAACAGATGTATTATAATGATATCATGTTTTACATGGAAAATGTACTTAACTATAAGTTATTCAGAAAATTTATATAAGCTTTCATTTTTACTTGCTTATATCCCTTTGTCCCAAGATCTGCATAATACAAAAAAAATATTTTTAGGATATGATTTAAAAATTTTTTTAAACATTTAGTTTTTGTGGTATGAACAAGTCTTTTACTGTAGTCTCACTCCTTTTAAAGATACCATCAGACCTCCCTGGTTGCACTGGGGTTAAGTTCTCAGCACTATCAATTTGTCACTATCCACTGTGGCCTCAGTTGGATCCCTGGCCAGGGAGCTGAGCACATAGTGCAACAGACCTCTACTGTCTCACCTGCTGCTCCCCTCAGCAGTGTAATTCAGTAGATGTGCTTTTTCTGCTCCCCATTCTTGTCTCTGGAGAATCCTCTTACCTTTCCATAACTCTGGCCTACAGCCTAGTTACTGTATGCATAAATAAATAAATCTTAAAAAAAAGTATCTTATATTTATGTACTATAATTGTCATGTTAATATCTATGTTTGTTAATGGTATTTCACTGTGTAAATTGTTGATTGAGAAAAAAATAACCAATTCTCTGAAATGTATGTTTTTTGGTTTTCAAATAAATAAGGTTTTTAGTAAAATACTGTTTTATTTTTTGATGTTTAGTTGAGTCTTTACTATAGAGTGTATGTTTGTATCTCCCCTAAAGAATTTATAAATTACTCTAAAATGATGTTTTTTGGAGGTAGAACCTTTAGGAGGTGATAGGCAGGTAGAGCCCTTATGTGTAAGATTAGTACCCTTGCAACCTGCCAGTGCTTTATCTTGGACTTCTTATTGTCCAGATATGTGAGAAATAAATGCTTGTTATTCTTTAAGCCACCCAGTATCCAGTTTTGTTTTGTTTTTTTAACAGAATGTATTAAGACAGGAATTGAGAAATGGGGATGATACCTAAAGTTGTAAAACTGACTTTGCTTTTTTTGAGGTACATGTTAATAAACTCAACTTCTATGAGAAGAATTTTAAAGATTAATCTGTTGTGGGTTCAGAAAAAGAGGAAAGCTGTGAAAAAAACTTCAGTTTTAACAAATGCTTAAATAATCCTGAATGGAAGTTTGTTAAAAACATGTAAATAATGTTTTGATGTGCTGTCAGTGGGAATAAGGAGCTTATTATTGGAAACTTGGAGGTAAAGTGGAATAGAATATGCCTGGATTGTGTGTTCTAGTTCTGTTTGTTGTTGTTTTGTGGACGGTAGAACTTGGAAAGTATGCCGTGAGATATTAAGGTGAAGCTATTTCTGAGCAAGTATGAAGGTACAGCTTGGTTCTTTCTGATTGCTTATAATAAAATGCAAGCAGAGAAAAATGACTTAAAGACAGAAATGTTAAGCAAAGAGAAAGCAGAACTGAAAGATTAGGAAAATTCTCACATTTGTATTGCAGAAATATAAAAAGAGACTAGCTAAGGGTGTTGCCAAGAAACTGGTCAACAATAGTATGGATCAGTCAGTTTCAACAGAAGTCAGATAATATTCTCTCATACATGGAAGAATGACTGATGACCCTAAGGGAGGTTCAAAGATCAAGAGAATTAACATGTCCACTACAGGTCCCCCAAGTGCAAGAGCCCGGGGTGGTAAAGGGATTTAGAAAAGGGACTGCTGCGGGCCTCCCTGGTGGCGCAGTGGGTTAAGCAACACTATGAAGCAAATCTCAGCCACTGCAGCACAAGTTCGATCCTTGTTGCAGGCCAGGGAGGGGACCCACATGGCAGGGCAGACCTCTCCTGCTGTGCCTGCTGCTCCCCTCAGCAGTGTACTTCCGTTGATCTGCCTGTTCTGCTCCCTGCTCTGTCTGTGGTGAACCCTCTCACCCCCCACACCTCTGGCCTGTACCCCAGTGCTTGTATGCATAAATAAATAAATCTTAAAAAAAAAAAGGGACTGCTCGTATCTGGAGACTTTGTGTAGGCATTGCTCTGGCTCCACAGCTCTTAATTGCCTCATATGTGACTGGTGATTCTTGTGGAATCAGCCTCAGTGGCTGTGCCTTTGGAGAGTTAAGCAACAAATTTTGGTGAGGGCCATACAGCTTTGTCTCTGCTGACATGCAGAGTGCACAGGTGTAAGGACTTGCCTGTCTCCATCTAGATTTCAAATGCCAGGGAGATTTGGGAGCCATGGTTCAAAATCCAAGCCTGAAAGAGCTACAGTCATAGGCAAAGTGTTTTGGAGCATCCTTCTGAACCCTGGGAGAGGCATTGTCACCCCAATGGGCCTAGAAAGCTTACCGTATTGAGTCAGATAATTATTCTTGAACCTTAATGTGTAGTATTTGTCACATTCATTCTTGAATTAACCTGAGACCCATGATTCTGTCTTGTTTCTCCTATTTTAATGGAACCTCTATTGTATGCCTGTTCCACCATTTTGGAATCTTATAACTTGTTTTCACAGGTTTGTAGTGAGAGATCAATTTGTCTCAGGATAAATCTGACTGTAAGTCTGATTTAACATATTTAGATGAAGCTTTAGACTTCGTAAATGATGAAACAATTATTTATATCTTACATGTGAGAAAGGCATAATGTTTGGGGAAAGACCAGAATGCTCTATGCTTAATGTTTCTGTCTCCATTACCCCAAAGTCACATTGAAATCTAATCCCCATTGTGATGATATTGGAGATAAGGGCTTTGGGGGGTGACTAGGTCAAGAAGGTAGTCATATATTTCAGATCATTCCTGTTTTTGACCTGTACAAAATTTTATTCCTAAGGGCTATACTTTGCATTTATATAACTCTTGCTTATATCTTAGTTAAGAAGTCATTAAACATGATTTATTTATTAGTACCACGCTCTAACCAACTGAGCTAACCGGCCAGCCTAAACATGATTTATTTTAGTTGTAATTTTTTTTCATCATGACAGGTGAAGCAGAGTTAGCTCAGTTTTAAAAATTCTTAATTATTCAGGAATAGGATTAGGAAAATGATTAGGGTGCTAGAGAAAAAGAAAGACAAAATATTTAGTTTTGCACCTCCCAATGTTGGCACACTGTAGGGGGCAGCACCAGTTCATAGATTTCTTTAGTAAGTCATGCTTATTTCAACCAATAGAATAGTACTAATCTGTAAGTTTTAAAGCATAGAAGCAGATAATGTGACAATTAGAAAATATGCTCTGCTCTATTTTCTAATGTAAGAATGAAGAAAATGAAAAGTCTAGGTCACATGTCCAAAGTTACACCTTTAATTACTAATAAAACCAGAAATAAAGTAGTTTTCTATTTTTTATTACAATTTTCTTGCCATCACACCAAGGATTTAGCAGTCATTTGAAATATTTTAATGTAACATCTTTTATAATATTGAGATTTCAAGCAATTAAAAAAAAACCCACAGCTTCAATTTTTCTAATCTTTTAAGTCATTTTGAAGCACAGGTTTATGGAGACTACTTAATAAACTAGATTTAATTGAAATCTTGTGACTGAAGGAAAAACTAACATGTTACAAAAATTTTTTAAATGTCTATCTGGTGTTCTGTAAAGGTTTATTAAGTCATTCATGTATCTATTGATGCAGTTGTATCTTCGTAGACACCCTTCATATTTGAGTTCAATTTCTTTATTAAAATATAGATATTTTAACTTTTTTGGTATAAAGCTATCTATTGAATACTTTTCCTGGTATGAAGAAACATTACTGTTGATTCAAAAAGGATTATCATTAAAGTAAAAATAAATGCTCTATACCATGAAATGAGAGAAAAACATAGCTAATGGATAGTTGAATACGAATCTTATTTGCCTGATTCAATTGATGACACAGAGAGGATAACATGACCGTGATGTAAGAATGACTTATTCAGTGATCTGTAGAGCAGATGTCAGTGAGCTACGGGGACAATTTCTGGCAATGCTCAGTGTTTATTTTATCCCTTTTTTTTTAAATCAATATATTTTTCTGCTAGTTAGGACCTTTCTATTTGTCTCTGTGTTTACTGGTTTTATATGGATTTGTGTATTTCTGTTTATATCATGTTTATGACACTCGTTTGAAGCATGGCCACAGGACCTGGCTGGGCATGGAAATTAGGTAAAACTTGTACTATTTTCTTCACTTAAAGCTCTGGAACTTTCAAAGGAAAACTGTATTGTCAGTGTTTTAAGAGATTATTCTGTGAATAGAAACAGCTGAGAGATACCGAAAGGAATCACAAATTCCTAATAGAGCTTTTTGTAAGGACACACAGTATCTCTTGGCAATAATAGGCTTCTAAAATGAGTAGAAGAGTAGGAGAACAGTGTGGCAGAGATTTGCTTTATAAAACTTAGCCCATGGAGGCCTTAGGTGTATGCACACTCTACAGACAAACTGCCTCCTTCAAAAGAAACAACAATAAGACTGAACTACTCATACCCAGTTGTTGTTTTTTTTTCCCCCTTCACACTCAACAACAGGTAAATCGTCCCATTCCCTGAGGCAACCTGTTGAGGGAGGATGACCGGGAGTGTTTTTGACTGTCACTGTTACTAGCTGAAAATGCCAGGATTGGAAACTAATTGTGGAAGAGATTGTGCCTGCCATCTATGACTTGTCCAACTTTCTTCTCTAATATAGCTTCTGAAATCACTGACTCATAACATAGCCAGGAATAAACATCGTAATTTTTGATGTGGCATCATGGCAAAGCTCTGGCCCATTAGAAGTGAAGGATGGCAAGTTCTTTAAAAGATTTCTGATACGGAGTTTGATCCCTGGCCAGGGAGGTGACCCACATGGCATGGCACAGCAGAACTCTCCTTTCTAGCCTGTTCCTCCCCTCAGAAGTGTATTTCAATCTGCCTGCCTGCTCTGTTCCCCATTCTGTCTCTGGTGAATCCTCTCACTCCCCCGCGCCTCTGGATCTATACCTCAGTTTTAACATGCATAAATAGATCTCTTTTTAAAAAAGATATCTGATACCTGTCCTTTGCAGCTTACTGATTTTCCTCTCCTCCCTGTTGACTCTAGAATGGATGTTGTTTGCACTGGAGCCTTTCTTGAACTATGAACTGATCTTAGAAATGAAAAACCATAAGTAGTAGAATAAAAGAAGAAACCCAGGGCCCTAAGAATATCTTAGATTAAGTAATCTTAATACAGCACTGTCATATGAGTCCTAGATTCTCCAATGATGCACTTAAGTGTATATGGTCTTAAAGTATACGAACTATGAGATAGATGTATATCTACAAAAATATATTCAAGAGTTGATAAATATAATTCAACATTTAAAAAAATTTAATTGACGTTTTTCTATTCAGGGCATATTGTTATCAGAATATAAGCTTACAAGTGACTTTATTTTTCTGACTACTACACTTGACTATAAATATGAAGCGAAATCTTCACACTGAATGTTCCTGGCCCTCCTTTCTTTCTCTCTCTTGATTCTCAAGAGAACTAAATTCTCCCATCCATTTTCCCAGTATATAATAGACCCTTCAAAACCCTGTGATTAAATTATGTCTCAGTGAATATATACAGACTCATTTTGTAGATGAGTGACTCAAGCAATTATCAGTGAAGAGACTCATCATTTAAATTTATTTATTTTTAGCCAATAGAATCTTTATTCTAGTGGATTCTCCTAGTAAAATACTGCTAACTATAGTTTAGTATACATTATCACATCATAAACTCATTCCTAGAAAGACCATCTAAGTGACAGTTAATGAGATAGGGTTGCCACAGATGGAAGACTAGAGATTATACACAACATTTGAAGGGGAAAGTTGAAATTCAGCACCATCAGGTTATCTAGTTAAGGCATGCTCAGGATGGCAGTATTAGTAAGCTTGTTTGTGTTGTGTTAGATACGGGGATTGAAGGAATATATCTCAGCATAATAAAGGTCATATATGACAAACCAAAAACTAACATAGTATTCAATGGTAAAAGATTGAAAGCTTTTCCCCTAAGGTCAGGTATAATACAAGAAGACCACTTTCACCACTACTGTTCAATGTAGTATTGGAAATGCTGGGTAGAACAATCAGGTAAGTAAAAGATACAAAAGCAATGCACATTGGGAAAGAAGTAATTACTACATGCAGATGCCATGGTAATTTTTTTTAAAACCCTAAAAATGCCATGAAAATAATTAGAAAAAATAAACCAGTAAAGTGTCAGACTGCAATATGAATTTATAAAAATCTGTTGTGTTCTTACATATAAGAAGAAAAGAACTAGAAAACAATCCCATTTATTATTACATCAAAAAAGAATTAAGTACCTAGGAATGAGTTCACTAATGAGGTGAAGGACCATAAAAACTCTAAGACACATTAAAAAAAAATAGAAACACAAAGAAATATAAAGATATCCCTTGCTGATGTTTGAAGAATTAGCATTTTTAAAGTGACCATCTTACCTACAATAGTATAGATTCAGTGGAATTCCTATTAAAGCTTCATCAACATTGTTCATAGAAATATTAATAAAAGAAACATCACATGAAGTTCACATGGAACAATGAAAGACCCCCAAAACCAAAATAATTGTGTAAAAAAGAAAAACACATATATATGAATAGTTAATCTATGATAAAAGAGCCAGGAGTGTATTGAAGAAATGAAAGTCTTTTCAATAAATGGTGATGGGAATACTGGACAGCCCAATGCAAAAGAGTGAACTAGATCACTATCTCACAGCATATTCAAAAATTAACTCAAATGTATTAAAGATGTCAATGTAAGAGCTGAAATCATTAAAAAAAAAAAAATAGTCAAAGCACATCATGACGTTGGCTTCAGTGATGTATTTGGAGGCTTTCCTTCCTCCAATAGGAAGGGT
The DNA here is from genome assembly GCA_019455555.1 of Galemys pyrenaicus. NCBI lineage: Eukaryota > Metazoa > Chordata > Mammalia > Eulipotyphla > Talpidae > Galemys > Galemys pyrenaicus. The sequence continues at coordinate 16,985,479 of JAGFMF010011830.1, forward strand.
AATAAAAGCAAAAACAGTTGAACTACATGAAACCAGAAATTTTCACAGTGAAAGAAATTATCATTAAAACAAAATACATCCTACCAATGGGAGAAAATATTTGGACAGCATACATCTGACAGTGGGCTAATATCCAAAATTTACAAAGAACTCACTCAACAATGTAAAAAAAGACAATAAAAAATAGGCAAAAGAGCTAAATAGATACTTCTTCAGTGAAGATATACAGACTGCCAACAGATATATGAAAAATGCACATCACATTTTATTAGGGAAATGGCAATTCAAAATCACACTGAGAAACCATCTTACATATGTAAGAATGTCTATATTTCAATATAGAAATCAGAAACAACAATTGGTAAGGGTGTAGAGAAAAAAACACAACCCTCATGCACTATTGTGGAAATATAGACTATATTGATATTAAGCAAAAACTTCCAGTAAAGTTTAAACTTCCTTCAGAGTTCCAAAATCTTTCACTATCACCTAAAATATACCATTTAAGGTAGTACCAATTGTTGGAAATACAGTCCTTAAGGAAAATCACATTGAAGTTACTTGAAATATTAAAAGTAGATATAGCAATTCCACCCCTATTTATCTACCCAAAGAGTAAAAAAACACTAACTTGAAGGCATGTATGTGCTCCTGTGATCTTTGTAGCACTATTTACAATTTTCAAGTTATGGAAACAACCTATGTACTGATGAGTGGATAAAGATGTTATGGTATACATACACTATGGAGTACTGTGCAGATATAATGAAAAATGAACCACTGCCATTTCCAATAGCATTAATGGAACTAGAGGGGTTTTGCTAAGTCTGAAGGAGATGGAAAAAATCAGTTGATTTCACCATTATGTGGAATATAAAAAAAAAAAGGACCAGACAAAACAAAACCAAAAACAACCCCTAAAATTTGCCAGGCAAGGTGGGGGAGGGGGATAGAATACTTCTGAAAAGTAGACTTGAGGGAATTCATCTTTCTTTTATATACTTACCTCTTGAATTTTTTACAGTTGATATTAATTACATAACTAAATAAGTATGGATAAACATTTCAAAGTTTCCCACAGCTGGGACTACCTAAAATGCCATATTCAAGGTGATAATAAAAGGTTTCTGAACTCTGAAGGAACTTTAAAATTGACTGGAAGCTTTTCCTTAATATCACTGCAGGATCCTGCCCAAATATATGGATATATTTGCTTTTGATCTGGACATAAGCAATTTTAAAAAATGTTCCTTAGGTTTCTGCTTTGTATATATTTCAGGATAAGTACTGAGTATCAATCAATAGCTCCTGGAGCACTGGCATCTTCTGAAATGCCTTGAAAAATACTGTTTTGTCTAAATCTCAGATGAACAGCATAAGACATTGGAGTTCTTCAGGTAATTCTAATGAGCCATCAAGTTAGAGAATAGCTGTTAATGTTAAAAGTCTCCATGAAACTTTCCTCTGATTTATGCATAAGTCAATAAAATAAACTTTCTTGTTTTTAATCCATGTCTTAGCCAAATGAATAAGGTTCCTAGATAAACTACAGCCTGCCCAGAAAAAATTGAATTTTGGATCTAACTTATTCAGTTAGAACTTTGTTATCCTAGAAAATAATTAATATATTAAAAGTGATAAAGTGATATGTATAGCATAGAAAGAACAGATATACTTTTTTCAGTAAACTAATGTCCCATGTAATATTTGAAAGACTTGCACTTATTAAGTCGTTCATTGCTAGTATGAAACACATTTACTGGACATCCTTTATTTGTGAAATCCATCAAACCTACAAACAAATGGTACATAAATAATCATTGCAGAGGTAGGCAGATATTTTCTGTGTGTAAAGGAACTTTAAGGAGATTGAATACTTGAAGGTACAAAGTGACTTCACTTTGCTTAAGTCCAATAAAACATTCTGAAGGTTTTCCTTCATTTCTTTTCCCCATTGTAGTCCTACATTTTTATAACAAGGCTGCTTATTTGCTGGGTTTCCCCTCCCAACTCAATACATAAGAAAATGACTTCCAATTTATGATCCTGTCACTTTTACCCCACCCTAAATTCTTCCTCCTGTCAAGTAACTAAACCAACTTACTTTCAGCCCTTACTAATCTTTTTTTTTCAAATCACACAGAAAAGGTTTTAATACAAGAGAATGCACAAATGGGCTGACTGGTGTGTGTGTGTGTACTCACATACATCTCCACCACACCACACCCCCCCTCACCCCAACACACACACAGAAATGAGAAAAACTCTTAGGACCCTTTCTTCAGATATCAGAATATAGCCTGTCAGTGTTAAACTAGAAGTGCTGTTTTCACTACCAGGTTCAAACAAGCCAGAGTTCCCTTCTGTAAATTGTCTATTGAAGAGAAAAAAGGACTGTTATCTCTGCCAGATTCTAAACAACATTGTCTAGAATTATCCATTAACCTCACAAATGATTACACATACATGACAAGAGAACAAAAAATATTTACATTGTAATAGTGTCTAACATTTAGTGGGTAGGGAAACACCTACTAGGTATTAGATTGTCTGCATAGAAATGTGATGTATCAGAGTGCCCAGCAGCTGCCCTTGCTAACTAGGTGACCTTAAAGTAGAAATAAAGCTCTGTGTTCTTCCACTTTTGCATCTGTAAAACTGAAGGCATAATGTCTGACTTGTTTTGGTAACACTATTTTTGTGAGGATTCCAATGAGAGAATAAGTAGGTAAGACTGGATTATCCAAACATTAACATTTTTACTATATAAAAGATAATAGAGTAGAAATAAAGCTTATTTTCCTCTATAAGAGGAAACTAAGTCAGGCTTTTGTATATTTTGTGAACTAGCAAAGTAAATTGACCCTGAAGTATCCTCAAGGGAGGGAAAACTGCTGGTTAGAAGGCCAAATGACTTTTTAAGGAAAAAGAAAAGATGGAACGTGCCAAGCCACAAGAGTAGTCCTCTTGGAACTCCTGGCATCCTGACTGAGGATCATGGATCTGTTAAATAATCATGTTCCCTTCTCTTCTTTGGTAGAAGCATTAAGTCATCTGACCCAAGACTGAGTCACAGACAAACTTACGGGAAGATCCCCAAAATCTGAGTTTCACCGTTCACTAAATGGAAAAAATGTGTGAGGATGCCATGTTTCCATATGTCTAGATAGACTAGCTAGTTTAAGTTCCCTTGTGAACCAAATCCATTTTGGTTTTCAGATTTCAAGGAGAATGCATTACAAGTTATTATTTTTACAAGCTCTAGAATTAAGTGTAATCTCAATTTTCACGAAAAAAAAATCAAACAGTATATTCAGTTCTCCCATAAAGTAACATTATCTATCTACATAGAATTTATACATTCAATTCTTAGATACACTGATTTCTTAATAAATTTAACTGCCCTCGTATATACATGAGCTATTAATAGGATATTTATTTTTTGTAAGGACTTAGTTTAGGTCTGTGTAGTGCATCTTCTAGTCTTTTTGCTGGTACAATATTGAAAATCTCCTTTAATAAATGGCTCCTCAAACTGTAAAACTCAGTTTGTACTATAAACTCAGTCATGTCGTGACTGTTGAATCACTTAACCACATTCACCCACTTATCTTAAGTCCACTTACAAATATTTACCCGATTAAGTTACTCCCTCTGAGAACTCTCCAGTAGCTTTCCATTTACCAGTATCTTAAAACAGTTTGCTTCCCTTCAGGGACATAGATCATTTCCCCCAGTTGTTAAGGTAATTTATATATATATATATATAAAATATATATTTATTATATAATGAGGAGTTCATCTATTCAGAAAGGCATGCTCTGATACTTCTATTTTCAGTCCCTCAAGTCACTTTTTCCTTGTAAGCACTTAAAACCATAAGAAATTTTGTTGGCTTGTTTGCTTATCACATGTGCTGACAAGGCAATACCTTCATGTTGACCACTATATATCCTCACTGCCTACAGCAGTAACTAACAGGAAGAATAGAATACACAAATGTTGAATAAATGTCATTGAATATAGGTAAAATATGGCAGCCTTTATAATTTCAAGACTTTAAAAATATTTGGAAATAATGAAAATAAAGGGTATATTTTTTATTTTCTTACATCATTGTTCATTTTTTGTTCATTTTTGTACAATAGTTGATTTCTCCCTTCAGGTGCAGTCTCTACAAATCTCCCACATCTCCATGAACCATTACCATAGTCCCTTTGTCCTCTTCCCTCACAGAGCATATTTAGAAATATACATTGGCTATAGTAATAAAAACAAGTTTTTGTTTAAAAATACAACACATATGTTTGATGGTGTATTTTGAAACAACTGTTTATTAGACACATACATTCTGCCCCCAGAAATGCTGATAAAGCACTGTATATAAAACTTGACCATTTCTTGTCTGTGACCTCAGTTAGGGAGATTTGAAGATCGTAAAGAACCTACTGGGTGGAAATCATCTAAAGGCTCATTCATTCTCATTATTGGACTGAGCACCTACACAGTCTTTCCATGGAACTTTGGCTAACTCACAACATGACAGTTTCAAAGTAATTAGAATTTTGCTTGGTGACTTAAGGCTTCAAAAGTATATATTCCAGAAAACAGGTTAAAAATTAGACTACCTTTTATGACCCAAAGCCTAAGTTACAGTGTCACATCTACCATATTGGATTGGATAAAGTCCAGATTGCCCATACTTAAGTGGAGGGGACATAGAACTCACAACTCAATAGCAGTATTGAGTTGTATCAAAGAACTTTTTGTTCATTTTTTAAAAATGTCTGAGTTATAGACAGGGATTTCTATTCTCTGGACCTTAAGGTAGACAAGTCTGATACTATGAGCTTAGACCTAGGGTGTGAAGAATGAGCAGGAGAAAAAATAAAAAGATTCAAACATTCCTGAGGCAGAGTTAGTCTTGGATATTTTGGGACTTTGTTAGGTTGGGCTTCAGAAAATCAAGGGTCCTTTGGTAGCAGAGCTGTATATGAAGAAAATGAATGAGAAAGTTTGGCAAGGAAAATGGAAAAAAAATACAATAGAAATAATGTGTAATCACTCATAATCATAACATTCAAAAGTGACCAAATTTGCCTTTTGATGTTTCCTTCAGTGTTGTATCTGCATGTATGTGAGAATATTTATTTGTTATGTGGAATATGTATAGGAGCATATATGTAATGAAACACGATCCTATCATGTAAAAATCAATTTTATGAGTTGTCATTCAACTGTTTCTCTTTGGGATCACACTCTCAACAGACTCTCAGCTTTATTCACTTACATAATGTCAGTTAAGTTAGTTTTGCTAGAATTCCCTTGTGCCTAAGTTTCTGTGGCCAGTACCAATAGCCTGCCACTGAATTTGTTGTTGTTGTTTTAAGTATTTGACAGTTCAAGAAGTCTTTCCAATCTAGAAACGAGCAAAGTATCCTCAGCAGGAAACAACCCAACTAGTGTTAAACTTCTGACAAAGAGCTGATATCAGGGGACTCCCTGGTTACATAGGGGTTAAGCTTCAGTGTTATCACTGATATGGCCTGAGTCTGATCCCAGGCCAGGGAGCTGACCAACATATTGGGCAGCACACCTCTCATCTCGCCTGCTACTCCTCTTAGCAGCGTATTTCAGTAAATCTGCCTGCTCTCTCTACTCCCCACTTTGTCACAAGTGAATCCTCTCACCCCTTGTACCTCTGACCTATACCCCAGTTCATGTGCAGAGAAAAAAAGAAAAAGGAAAAAAAAAAAAAAAAAGCTGAAGTCAGCTATTTGTTTACAGTCCAGAAACCAAATTCAACCATTTTCCTCGAGTCAATATAATGTTTCCCCAAGTTGCCATCAACACAAGAGGCCTGAAGGAGTTTCTTTCCTACTATAGTGATGGCCACGGAGGACCTAGGAATAGTTAGAGAGTCCTTTTAAAAAGTCACATTCTTCATCTGTGAGACTTTTAGATCCCTGCGATTTAAGGACTCATTTTCTTTGCTTCCCAAATTTTACAGAACTTCTCATTCTCTAACAAGTTTGCATTATAGTTTATCTCCTGAAAATTTGATTTTGATTTAGAGGAAGATTCTAATCTCTGAAATTTCTTTTCGGGTCTTATTTAAGTCCATATAAACACTGAATGTCAGAGACCAGAAGAACAGATAAGGTAAAATACATAACATGGATATAAATTGAAAGCACATGAGAAAATCAGAAACTAAGGGAAATATAAAAAGTATTAATATAAATGTATTGTCATTTCAACACAGCAACAGTCTTAATCATGATGGTATTTTCATGATTCTCATAACAAATGGATACACAGGTTATTTTCCCCAAGGTGGACAGAGTTAATAGTCTTACTTTGGAGTTTGATACCAAATCCTGCTTTCCTACATACTCCCTCCCACTGTCTAGACATAGTCAAAACTATTTTCATCATATTAGAGTGTTACTAGCCTTCTTTTTTATTCTATCTCATGAGTGTGTGTGTGGGGTGAGGGGGGGGGGATTTTCCACTGAACATTTGGAAAATCCATATACTCAGTAAGCCAATACTGATATTTCAAGTTTCCAAAGAACAATGTTACATCGTACATGGATAAATTGCTTATTCAAAGTGAAAGACAGACCAATACATTTTAATTAAACAGTAGACCAAAAGATTTCACATTTCAACTAACTTTTCAGAAATGACTTTTTAAAGTTTTCTGTGCCAAAATTATCTCAAAAAAGTATAATAATCCTATATTTTTAGACTGTATTTGTATAAAACTAGATATTGCTCATATACTTCAATCAAAAGCAAAAACATCACAACACATTGAATACAAAAGGCACTGAAAATACAGCTGTTTTCTATTAACTATTAAATTTGCCACTCATTTTGTTATAGAGGTTTTTCTTGAAACATTAACATGTAGTATTCTTTCACTATTTCAAAATAAATATTATCAAAATATTTTCAAATTTTGAATGGCAGTTATTGATGACTATAAGCCACATAAACAAAAGGTCTTTGGGATGTATCTTAGAAATTTATATTGCTATAACAAAATACCATTCACTTAGTGATTTAAACAGAAAATCAGCCTGCCTTTTTGTTTTTTTTTTTCTTGGTGGGTGGGGTGGAGGAAGGGAGACTGAGAAGTCCAAAATCAAGATGCTTTCTGGTTCATTGTTTAGTCAGGGTCATCTTCCTATTTTGTAGATGTCTGCCTCTTTTTGTTCTGTCCTTACAGAAGGGGTTCTGGTCTCTTCATCTTCTTATAAGGACACTAATTCAATCACAGAGGCTCTATTCTCCTAATCTTATCTACAACTAATCACCTAAAAAAGTTTCCACCTCCAAATACATTACATTGGGGATTTAGCATATGTTTGTATAAATATGGGAATAGGACAAATATTCAGTACCTAGAAGGACTTTTAGTAATTGTAAGCACATAAAGTGTCCCTAAGGCCAAAATGTTTAAGACTCTCTGGTTTAGAATTAGATGGATGGATATGACCAAAAATAAAAACAAAAACCGAAACCAGGTCTTTTGACTTTATTATAATAGAAACTGTAGTGCATATATGTCCTATTAGGAACATGCAAAGAGAGGAAGGTATAAAGAAAGAGGGGACAAGGCTATGGATAGGAACAGCTTGACCAGACGCCAGGTAGACAGGCCTGCCTGGCAGGATCAGTGATGACTAATCATGCAGATACATCTACAGAAGAAACAGAGGAAATGGGGGGAGCCGAGGGTAGTTCAAATTATTTATATTGATGGTTTCCACCAAAAATTCTTTTGAGATTGAAATTGTGAGTTGGATTTTGAGGAAAGAAGTGAGGGATTCTATAAACCATCATAGGAGTAAAAGGGAATATTTTTTGAGAGCACCTAGTCCTATATTGGCAAGTGATCAAAGATTAATTCTTGAAATCCTGAAACTTCTTATGGAAGAATGAACTTTGTCATTATTGAATATACTCCATTTACATTGTGCTTAGTTCATGTGAAAAATAAAGTGAGAAAAATGTATGTAAAAATGGTAACATGTTGAAGATAGATGACATCTCAAATAAATCTTATGAAACAAAAGAACAAATTTGATTAAATTTTTTTATTTCCTATTTTAGAAAAATCACCATGTCCTTTCATGTCTACTATAGATTAAAAAAAATTGTAATTATGCAATAATGACAAAATTAGCCCTCTACACTAACCCACAACTAAGCACATGGTACTTCCCCTTTTCATGACGTTTACAATATTTGTATTTACTTTCTTTACATTGGTCCTCTCTGATAGGGGTTCCAAAAAGACTTGGAGTGCTTGTTCAACACACTCTGTCAAAAGCTCAAAGTTTTGCAAATGAATCAACAACTTTGGTATTTAGCAAAGTATCCACTGGTCTTAATTAAAAAAAAAAAAAAAAGTTCCATTCTATACCTTGATAGCCACACCAAATAACTTAAAACACCTCTAGCATATTTTATTTCTTTAAGGACAAACTTGATAAATCAAAGCAGTCTAGTTGTCACTACATATGTTTCTACTGAAAGATAAAACAAGTGGGGGGGCCTCCCTGGTGGTGCATGGGTTTAAATCTCAGTACTATGCACTGCAGCTAAAGTTCAATCCCTGGCCAGGGAGGTGACCCACATGGCACAGCAGACCTCTCCTGCCTTGCCTCCTGTTCCCTCAGGAGTGTGTTTCAGTATATCTGCCTTTTCTACTCCTCACTCTGTCTCTGGTGATTCCTCTCACCACTTCCCACCCCTGTACCTCTGGCCTATACCCCAATTCTTGCATGCATAAATAAATTTAAAAAAAATCTTGAAAAAAAAAAAAGATAAAATAAGCACAGGCTATCCACAAAGACTGTACAAAAACCTTTCTCCCCATGACCCCCGTTTCCTTTAGATCAAGTTAAAATTGTATTGTGGTACACTGATACAGTCAAGTACACAAATGTTATATTATAAAATATATACACCTGTGTAATGTAGAGCATACTATCAGGATTTCCATCACCACAAAAAATTCCTTCATATTGTTTTCACTCAGGCCCCACCTATTCCAGCAACATCCAATATTCTGATATCTAGTCTCACTAAACTATTACTCATCAACACAGAAGAATGACTCTCAAAAATATTAGGTTGAATGAAAGAATTCAGACGCTAAAGAACATACAGTACATTACAATACCATTTTTATGATTAATCACATTTTAAAATGCTTCTTCAGCACAACTTTGGCTGACACTACGTAACGACAAGAATCTGCTCTGCAGCTAGGACATCCAGCAAATGCTAGTCCTCAGAGTTGGAAACATGCAGATAAGAAAAAAATTATTTTAAAAATACAATAAAGATTGTCAATTCAAAACTTCTTTATCCAAATTCTTTTGATTTTCTAAACAGACTTTATGTATATTTTGAAACTTGTAGCCTCCTGGTTATCATTAGTTATAACATCATCATGTACAATAATTGCTGAAGGCACACCAAAATCTACGTATCTACACAATAGAAAGCAGGTATATGTTTAAAATAAATTCCTGTGGTCCCCCAATTAAATTTTAATTAGCCCTTGAAAACATAATACAACCTATTATGCTTAAAAGAATTCTGTAATTCAACACCCTGAAGAAAGAGCAAATATAACAAATAATTTAAATGAAAATATCTGTTAAAGAAATCATATGTTACTAATGATAGTTTGCAAAGTTGCTTCTTATTTTCCTATTTCTATTACTGAATGGGAGAGAGAATCTTAACAGAAAACATTTGTTTCTTATTACATATTATCATTTCAAACCTATTTTTCAATCAATACATATAGTGATGGTGAGAATGGGATATAACACTTATTATTAAATAATTTTAAATAACTATTTTCTGATGTTTCTCAATTCACAATAGAAGACTTCTGAGCAACATATTTTACATATAAAATTTAATATAAAAGTTTATAGTTTAGCAGGAAAAAATTGTGGCTCAAACATCCTTTGCTGGACTGAAAAGGTACAATGCACAGTGGACATTCTTCCTAAAATAATAAATCATGATAGCCTTAACACCAGCTTCCTAATGTTTAAACCAAAAAGTGGGAAAATGTAAGTTCAGATGTAATCACAGAAGAGGGTTAAAAACAATGAAGTGCAAATATAAACGTTTTTAGGTCAAGGAATAGTTAAAATTATGTAAGAAGGCTTAATATTCTGTTTTAGTAATATTAGTATATTAGGTAAGATAGACATATACCAATAATTAAAACCTTGTTGGAAAAAAACTAAATCATTGGGTTCACTGACCATTTAATGTCAGAAGGGGGATAAAAGCAAATGTTCTCATGCATTTACCAGAATATTAATGCATGCCTACAATGTTCAAGGCATCATGCCAGATTTGGGGGGAATACAAACATGAGTCAGGCATGACTAGAACCCTGTCTCAAAGGAAAACAGAGTTCATATATGAAAGAGTCAGCACAGGGTAAGATAGAAAGCCTGATGAAGGGAGGTGCCAGCCCATGCAGACAGGGAACAGAGATCTCAGTGGTAGAGAGTTTTAGGGAACAGAGATCTCAGTGGTAGAGAGTTGGGAAGTCTTTGTGATGAAATGATTATCCGCTTCCCTTTTCCCATGAAATCACCTGTGGCCTTGATCTTGCTGCTGTAGGGAGCATGTGCAAGTGGGATGTGCATGCCTGAGCTATGAATACCTGAGCATGGCTATGTGTGCATGTGTAAAGTTGCACACCTGAGCCTAGAGGTCAGGGGTATACAGATGGTATTATTCAGAGATGGTTGAAGGGCTATGAGAGGATGAGCAGCTGCCACTAGAGAGAACACAAGAGAACACTTGAGAAAACCCAGAGGAACAAAGCATATAGTTAGTTTCACACGAGGCTCAAATTGCTGTCTCCTTGATGGTTTGCTTCCCTTGCTTACCAATAAAACCTGTGAAAATGATGCTAAGGGCTCCAAAATTCTTCTTCAAATCACTAGACCCAATGGTAAACCTATCCCGCTTAGGATGGTTGTGTAGTGGCAGGAGGACACCAGGCAGGTTCTCTATGACCCAAAAAGATGGGTAAAGGAGGAGTCCTGGAGTCCTCAGGGGCTATTTCAGGCTTTTATTAATCTTCCTGCATCAGAGGCAACCAGCTACACTGCAAACAGCAGGAGGCCGGCAGGCCTCCTAGCTGACTGCAATTCTTCATTCTCTCTGTGCTTCTGCTCCTTCTGATGCTGTTTCATTTCTCTGGAGTCCCCCTGATGCCGCCCTTATATGCTCAGTCTCAGCCCAGGTGCCCCCACCTACGCATGCCCACACACTACTTCAAGTACCCACCATTAGGCATGCGTGTAGGACCTCAGGTGTCTATCATTGGTGTTAATGGCAGGAGGAGGAAAAATCTGATAACCTTCATTTACCTTGCAGTTGCAAAATAGCAATTAGGCCATACTATGGAAAATGTTCCCAGCTAGACCTTGAGAGCCACACCTACTGATTTTAAAGCACTTCTTAGCATGTTTTATTTCTTCAAAGATAAATTTGAAGTGCTCCAATTTAGATAAGCCAAAGTTTCACAATTAGAAATGTTGGAAATATTTCCAAATTCAGTTTGTTTCACTATTCACTCCCTTTCCCTAAATTATTTTATTAAAACCAATAGTTTCCTCTTTTATGATTCCTTTGTAATGCAAGTATTAAATATTAGTTCAATTAGAAAAATATATATTAATACAAGTTACATTTCTTCAGGAATTTTAAATATCAAATAGTGAAAATTAATTTCTTTTGCATTACTTACGTAGCTTAGTGTAGCGGCAGGAAAAGTGGCACAGGGCAGATTCGGGATGGTTCTTAGCAGAGGAGGGTAAAGGAAGGAGTCTTGGAGCCCTCGGTGGCTTTTACGCTTTTTATTGTCAGAGGGGACCAGATAGATCTCAGGCAGGGGTGCCGGGGGGCTGGGAGGCCTGCAAGCCTTCCAGCCTCCGGCACATATCACCCTCTCAGCTGCTTTGCTACTGCTGCTGCTGCTGCTTGTTGGCCTTGCTTCTGCTTACGTTGGTCAGTACTAGCATCCTCATGACACCGCCCATATAAGCCTGTGTCCAAACTCAGGTGCGCCCACTTGCGCATGCCCACCTAGGCATCATTATACCACAGGTGTCCATCATTAGACCAGTGGTGGGACGGTGGAAAGACCTGATAATTCTCTGACCCTACACTTATTCATCTTAATAAGGTGTAGTGCCAGGAAGACACAGGGCAGATTCTTGATGATTCCGAGAAGATGGGTCAAGGAGGAGTCTTTGAGCTCTCGGTGGCTTTTTCAGGCTTTTATTATATCATTATATCAGAGGCGACCAGGTACACAACAGGCAGGGGTGCCAGCAGGATCAGGAGGCTGGCAGGTCTCCTGGACCCTGGCGCATCTTCACTCTCTGGGCTCTCTAGCATCTCCTATTTATGCCACTACTGCTGCTTTATCTCTTTCTCTTATCTCTGCCTCTCTTCTCTTCAACTGGTGTCCTCGTGATGCTGCCCTTATACACCCTGTGTCTCAACCCAGGTGCACCCACTTGCTCATAGTCACACCCTACTTGAGGGGCCCACCATGAGGCACACGTGTGGGATCGCAGTTGTCCATGGTCAATGGATGGCGGGAGGGTGGAAAAGCCTGGTCATTTTTCCACGTAATGGCAGGAAGGGGCACTGAGCAAGTTCTGGATGGTTCTAGCAGACGGGGGTAAAGGAAGGAGTCTTGGAGCCCTCGGTTGCTTTTATGCTTTTATTTACAGAGGTGACACCATTCTCTCAGAGGCGACCAGATACATGGCAGGCAGGGGTGCTGGGGGGCCGGGAGGTTGGCAGGTCTCTCAGCCCCTGGTGCATCTCATCCTCTCGGATGTTTTGCTGCTTTTTCTGCTTCTACTGCTGGAGTCCTGTTCCTCCCGCTGCCGCTGCTGCTCTCTTTCCGCTACTGGAATTCTTGTGATGCCGCCCTTATACACCCGTGTCCAAAGCCAGGTGCGCCCACTTGTGCATGCCCACCTAGGCATTCATGTAGCACCGCAGGTACCCATCATCACACTGATGGCAGAGGGTGGAAAACCTGATATTCATTCTGACTCTACAACCTTACATAAGGGTAGTGATAAATAATAAGTAATAAGTTGTTACTAAGTGTTAACAATGCTCTAAAAAATTTAATGCTTCATTCTTTGAGTCCATCAACCATACTATAGTGGCAGAAAGGCACAGGGCAGGTTTTCTATTGATTGGGGAACCGGGTAAAGGAGAGTCCTGGAGTCCTCAATAGTTTTTTCAGCTTTAAATGCTCCTTCAATGTCAATTGTTGGGGGCAAACCCACAGGTTAGCAAGGCTGGGGCCAGGAGGCTGCCTGGCCTCTCAGACCCCAGCAAATCTTTACTCTCTCTGGGCTCTCTCTGACACATCTTAGCAGTCTCTTTTTCTCTAGCTGTTTATAAATGGAAACGTTATCAGGCTTTTCTGCCCTCCTGCCATTGGTGTTGACCATGGATGCCTGAGGTCCTGCACGTGTGCCTAAGTGGGCATGCGCAAGTGGGCGCACCTGGGCTTAGACATCGGCATGTAAGAGTGGCGTCACGAGGATGCCAGGGGAGAAGACAGAATAGATAGAGGGAGAGAAAAAGGCAGAAGAAGCAGCGACTGTAGCGGAAACAAGAGACTAGAGAGCCCAGAGAGTGAAAATACTCTAGGGGCTAGGAGGCCTGCCAGCCTCCTCACCACCCCCCATACCACCTCCCACACCACCCCTCCCCACCCCCCGCCCAGTGCCCCTGCCTGCCATGTACCTGGTCGCCTCTGATGTAAATATCAATAAAAACCTGAAAAAGCCACCGAGGGCTCCAGGACTCCTTGACCTGTCTGTTTAGAATCATCAAGAACCTGCTCCATGACTTCCTGGCACCACACTGTTCGGCCGCCATTCCCTATGTGATGCTGCCCTTATATGCTCAGCCTCCAGACTCAGGTTTGCCCACTTATGCATGCCTACACCATACTCCTGGTGTCCACCATCAGGCAAGTGTACCCTAAGCCCATGCTCCCTAGAGCCTTCTGCATTCAAGGCAGCAGGTGATAGCCATAGCGGTCAATGGTGCAAAAGCCAGAGCAATCTTCATTTACCCTACACTAAAATGACATTCTCATTTTATTGATGAGATGACTGAGGCTTAATATGGTTCAGAAACAGACACCCAATTAAGTGTAGCAGATTTAATAAACATACTTTTAGGAATACTGCTAACATAAAAGTGAACAAATAAAATATGAATGGGTAATATGAATGGGTTGTGGTATTGATAAATTATGGGAAGGTGTAAAGCATATAAGACCTTACTCTTTTAGTGGGGTGGAGGACGATGAACCCTGACTGCCTGCAGACAGGGGTTCCAATAATAAAATCATCCTTGCTAAAGAAAGACTAATTAGGCCCTCCCTGGTGGCATAGGGGTTAAAGTCTCAGTGCTATCAAGCTATCTCCATTCACTGCAGCATGAGTTTAATCTCCAGCCAGGGAACTAACACACGAGGTGCAGCAGACCTCTCCTGTCTTGCCTGCTGCTCCCCTCAGCAGTGTATTTCAGTGGATCAGCCTGTTCTGCTCTCCACTTTGTCTGTGTCTCACCTCTCACCACCCACACCTCTGGCCTATACCCCAGTTCTTATATGCATAAATAAATAAAAATGAATCTTAAAAAAAGTAAAAGAAAGGCTAATTATTGAGAACTCTTAACAATACCTTGCAATGTGAGTTTATGTGGCAGTACTACATACAAAAGACTGGCTTAAAATCTATATGGAAATTATGTAGGCCTCAGATCCCTGTACTATGAAGCAAACAAAAAAAACTCTCACAGAAAACTATCCTTCCCTAGACTCCTCTCTTTGCCCCTTCCCAGTAGTATAGAGATTCTATACAAAATGTAGAACAGAGGTCCATGGACTTAGGGACCTACATACAATGAATATGATGTAAGATACCACAATGACTATAAGGTAGTCCATTTTTAATGTAATTGTTAATTCTAGGAAAAGTAGAAAGCATACAAGCATGGAAATAAAATTATGGTAAATTATTTAGCTTAATAGTATTTATATAGTTAAATCATGCAGGTATTATATTTTTATTTAAAATTGTCATTTTCATCGGGAGATTTGGAGACACAGTGTGTGTGTGTGTGTGTGTGTGTGTGTACACTCCTGCATGAGAGAGAGAGATAAAAGAAGAGAGGAGAGGACAGGAAAGGAGAGGGGAGAGGCGAGGAGGGAAAGTGAAGGGAGAGAGGGAGAGGAGAGCATTAAGCGGTAATCAAATAGATAATTGACTATGTTTGTTGCCAACAATTTATTCATTTTTCCTAAAGGAACCTCAATTTTAAATTTCCAAAGCTAATTCCCTCCCATGTAATGGAAAAGAACTCTAAGTATGGACGGATCCTGATCAGCTAGACATGATTGCCAACCCCTGCCCCCACTCAGGTTGGCTTAGGAATCACCATGCAACCTATTTCAGGGCAATGACATTAAAGGAAATCTTTTGACATGTTTTTTTGGCAGCTCTGGGCAAACACAGGAAAAAAGGAAGTTCATTTTCTTTTTCTGGATACCTTCCTGTCAAAGTAGTGCCCAGAAATTCTGCACATGCTATGATCAGGCCAAGAACCACAGGAGGTGAGGCCAAGAGCATCAGAAAGAAGTAGGGCCAGGGACCTAATCCACTGTACCTAGGGACATTGCTACTTCAGGATATCTTCCAATGTGCAATAGTAAATTTTCCTTAATTTCAGGAACTTTGAGAGGTTAAGAAACCAGACCAAGGTTTCAAGGTATTAAGAATTAACAATGGAACCCTGGTTTACCTAAGTCAAGATCATGGGTAATATCTTTATGGACTTTGCTAAATTTCAGAAGACACTTTCAATCTGCAATGGAAACCTAGTAACTTAATTTTCATCGCATTATTTTCACCAAAAATGACATTTTTGACAATTGTATACCTAAGAGTTTTTAGGAAATAATGATTGTTCTTTCCATCTGACTAGTTTTTTTATTTGGTGTTAGTTATATCTGCATTGCTATTTTTTTGAAATCATATTAACAGTTGGAAAAAATGAGAGGGCTCTATATTAACAAAGTAACAGTAGAGTGGCAATTAAGAAAAATGCTGTGATTAAAAAAGTTAAATTAGAGGGCAGTCACCAAATGGCTACCCTCAGATTCCAGAGTGGTGTTAGGATAATGTCAGAGAGCTTTGTAAAATATGATGCCGCAGGTAATTCCCTGAACCTTTCATATGTGATAGAAAACAGTTGATAAACAGTCAGCAAATGGTCTATACAATCATTATGATTATTTTCAAAAAGTATGGGAGAAAGTGCCATAAATACAAAAACTTATATTTGAAAGCCATCCCTATGGAAAATTGATGGAAAATGCTCTAAAGAAGCCACAATTCTGGGTTCTTCATTCTGATTGCACATGGCATGACAAGTTGGTTAATGCCATGGTTTTCTCTACTGGCACAACCTTGAAAGTAAATGCTTCCTTTCAGTTCATTGCAAAAATATTTCTTTTAGTGTATGATGCAGAATTCATTTTCCAGATTTTAAGAATGATGGAAACAATAACATTACTAACACTAGTACTAGTATGGCATATTTCTGAATAATACCCATTTCTCTAAAGTCAATGTTTTATAATTTTATAAGATTTTATGCTCTGTTCTTTTAATAATATATACCAGTTATTTTCATTTGTTTTACTGCAAAATTGATTTGTATATTTTCTAAGGTGATGCTTCATTTCCAATTAGCAAAGGAGATGCTACATGACATTATAATTCAGCTATATAACTCATGGTATTCTGGTTGAGTGGGGCACTTGGAATCAATATACGTTACATTCTGCTGGAACCAGAAGGTGGATAAATATTGTCAGAACAGGGATGGCATTAGTAAATTAGTCAGGGAGCAGGGGGATGCAAAGAAGTGCTCAGTAATTGCTGGTAAAATAGTGCCAGCAGAAAGCTTTAAGGAGATCAAGAGGGGAAGCTACAAAATACTTTCTGGAGACAGAGAGAACTTGGTTTGAGATGAGCTAGATTGTCAGTTAGGGAGCCAAATAATGACTGTAACCTTGGCAATACCACACTGAAAAGAGACAGGAGTCATAGAGCAAGCTATGTAATGCAGGATGCTGCTCAAGAACTAGATGTCTTTTTATTAACAGAGAAAAAGGTGGGTCAAACTGAGAACTGGATATAGGGCTTTAGAGATGGTGAGTCTGCTGTTATACTCCCAACCCTCCCTTCCCACCCCCCCCCCCACACACACACACATAGCTCCAATCTTATTAACAAGGTGTTCTACTGATCAATTCCTGGGAAGCAAGGTACATCAGTCAATGGTCCCCCAGGCTTTCCCGGTCATGCTTCATGATGTATATTCATAGCCGACGGCCATCAGGAGTCCTGCTCTTGTCTTGAAATAGGAAGTTGCTACGTCTGCTGCTTGGATTTTGTTGCTTACTGGAGTAGAACCTTCCTGTGGTGTGCTGCTTGCCCATAGTGATAGTTATGGCTACCTTGACCGCCTTCCCAAACAATAAGCAAAGTCTATGATAGAATGGATGACAAGCTTCTGTATACAAACTGTCTAAAACCTTACCATTCCTGCAAATTGGGGCTCAGGCTTTTGGGATCTATCCCACTGAGCCCAGTGACAAATAAATTTCTCTCTCCACCTCTCTGAGTGCTGTAAGAATATAACTTGAATGGAACCTTGTACACCTACAAATGACCAAGTTGCATGAGTTTAGTTGTGTAAGGAAGTCACAGTCACAGAAGAATATAATGCCATTATTGTGAACTGGATACAGCATACAGAGTTAACTCAAAAAGGTCTAATTGCATGCAGATCCCTGGAATTGTTGTGTGTAGAACCCCTTATATTTTTGACTCTTATAGGGAGGGTTACTTCTAGATTCTAGGGTTAAGACAAAAAGAAAAATCAAGGTTTAAAGGGACCTAAAATTTTGTTCTTTTCAGGATCTTAAAAAAAAGACCATAGATTTACAAATATAAAAAAAGATGAAGAAGTGAGTACTTATTTAGGCTAAAAAAAAGAAGACCTAACAATTTACTGAATCCTTAGAGACCAGGCCTCCTTTTTCTCCTAAGATCTCTTTAGATAGCATCTGAAAACTGCTCTTGTGGTAATTATTCTTGATTACAACCAGAGCTTCTTTCCAATCTAAGATTGTACAAATCCCGGCTGCTCCCAAAACTCACAGTTTCCCTTGCTAGTGAGGAGCACTGAGACTGTCCTTGCATTAACTTCAGGGAAAATCTGCCTTAGAGCAGATAAGATTCCAGAGAAAGGAATTGAATATTTCTGAGAAACAGATTATTAGGGACCATAAGAGCAGAGAGGCATAAAAAAAATCGCCAGGAACTACTGTTGAACAAGAATTTCTTGACACAATATTGTGTTTAATCATAATTTATGTTATTCTGGCATCATCTATGCCAACAAATACGTCATTGCTTAGAACATTGGTAAACTATATTTGGAAGATTGAGTGTAGAAGCCACAAACTTCTGTTGCTGACTCACAGCCCAGACAGCTCTGTCCCAATCAGTGTGACTATTCATCAAACATCTGCCAGGATCATCTCTGGAATACTTGTGTTCTCAGGCTCTGCTATCCTGGCCTGCATTTCTTTAAATCCAGCTGATTTTAGTTTTACATATGACATCATTTTGCTGGGTACAAAGATTTCACAGTTCATACTTATCTACTGAAGATTCTATATAATCATGTACAGATGAATAAAACCTATAATGAAGACTAGAAAAAAATGGTATTTTTGTTGGGAGGAATTTATAAATGAGGACTGTGATTTATAACTAAAGAGTTGTTACCCTTTCCTGAAGATAAGATGTTAAGAAACTAGAGAGAAAAAATTTCAGAAGATAACCAGACACATTTCTCCAGGGATACACTGGTTTTGTTTAGCAAAAAAAGAAACTATTTTGCTGCTATATGTTAAGCAATACACTTTATTTTCTCAGACCAGTCCTAGCTGGATAGTAAATGTATTTTTTTTTTAATTTGAAATTGTTTTCTTCAATTTTAAGCTTGAAAATTATAAAAAGAAAACTCCTAGGTCCACAAAGTATGTCTCAGGCCTCTGCTTTCTAAAGGATACCTTTAACTTGGTAGTAACTAGCTCTCTCTAAAACTAGAAAAGCATTTGACATGCAGGAAAGGCTTCATTTAGAATGAAGAGGCACAGAATGAAGGCTCTGTTCAAACCCTCATCTACTGTTTAGATTTTTATATTCACTGTGGTTTCTGCTCCCATCTAAAATTTTGATTTTAAAATCTTGTCCCCAATGCTAAAACCTTTTCTCTGCTTTCCTCCTAATTTTCCAAGTCTCTCTTCTGCAGCTTTATTTGCCTATCTGTTAGACTTTATCAGTCCCCTTTGCTGACTCTTTTCCTCAACCTCTGTCCCTTCAAAACAAAGAAATAAATAAGGTCCATCTTTGCTGCTGCTTTTCAGTTCTTGGTTGTCTGGGTGTTATTTCTTCTCATAAATTTCATATAATCTTCCCCTCCTTCTCCATCCCATGCCTGGTATATGTATTTCCCAGGCCTTACTTCTCACTCATTCAACACATATTAATTGGAAATATATCCCTGACTTCTATATGTTTTTCTCTTATAACACATTCAAATCATGAAATTTTGTTGGCACTTCAGGCTTTACATTTCATTTTCTTCCCATTTCTCCTATTCTTGACCTAATCCATCACCTGAACTTTGTAATTCTTTTCAAAACCTAGAGCAGATTATGCCATTGCTCTGCTTACAGACATCCAAATGACTCTCTCTCTCTCTCTCTTTAAACTGTGATTAAGGGCACTTAACATGAAATCTATCCTATAAACAAATTTCTAAATGTACAGTACGGTGTCAGTATCTACAAATACATTTTTGCCCAAAGGCTCTCTAGAACTTATTTCTTTAGCAAAAGTTGTCTTATCTTCCTTCTCCTCTCTCCCTGACACCCACCACTCTATATTTGCTTCTGAAACAAATTAAGTCTGGCTATTTTAGATACCTCTATATGTGGAATCATGCTGTATTTTTCCTTCTGTGATGGTTTCTTCCATTTAGCATAATGTCTTCAAGTGTCAAAGTGGTTATAAAATTATATATTATCATACTGTCTGCTTAGCTATTTGCCACTTCCCTTCTTGATACCTCTGAGGCTTCATCTTCTACAAATTTACCCAAAATTACTGAACTTTTCATTGCTCTCTTAACTTTTTACAATGCTCCAGGTATGTTCTGGCCTCAGGGAATTTGCACTTCCCATTTCTCTTCCTGAAACACAGTTCCCTTATATAAGACACCACCTCTTTCCCTCTCCACAGTCAGATCTTTGCTCAAGCATCCTGTTAGTGAGGCCTGCCCAGGACTCTCTATTCAAAGTTACAGCATACTCTCTCTTTTTTGGTCCTTCTCAGTTACCTTTCCTCATTTATATTTGTTCTACTTATCTCCATTAAATGTTTATTTCTTTCTTTACAAAAGAGTAAAAACTCCATAAATACAGGGATATTTTTGTTCATTTCTATGAACACATACATAAACACACATTTCAGTGTCTAAACAGTTCTTGAGACATAGTAAGAAAACAATAAACATTATATCAATGAAGAATTTTATATATGAATACATGCTATTTTGTGACCATAATTTAGTATGCATTGATGAATAAGAATTGGATTCTAGTTAGTACTCCATAAGTAAGTTGTGTAATAAAAGAGTCAGAAATAAAAAAAAAAAAAAACATATGAAGGAGTTAGAGAATATGGAACTGGGATGACTAACCCAGCCTGAGGTAGAGTGAGATACTCAACTTGGACTTCCTATAGGAAGTGACATATAAGTCTAATAACAGTTAGTCTGAGAGCCTCACTGGTGATGCAAAGGGTTAAGTTTCTGCACTATGGAGCTTTCAGCAGCTACTGCAACGTGAGTTCTATCCCCAGCCAGGGAGCTGATCCATGTGGCACAGTGGACACTCCTGTTTTACCAGCTGTTCCCCACTGCACTGTTTTTCAGTAGATCTGGCTATTTGGCTCCCCACTCTATCTCTGGTGAAACCTCTCACCACCACTATCCCCACCTGTGGCCTATGACTCAGTTCTTGTAAGCATAAATAATCATAAATAATTAAGATAAATCTTAAAATAGACTGAAGGGTGTGTTAAACATCAATTCTGTAGGTTTGAGTGCCAATGCGGTACACTTACTAATGCACCCATTAGTGACTAGTTTCTCTTTCCTGTATCACTTCATGCATCTAGCCTTCTTCCTTAAAATTCCCAACAAAACTGTTAGTTCTTGAAGCATGGCTCAGGGTTGGCTCCAGGAGGAACTCAAAGGGACACAGTGATTCTTAGCCAAACTCTAGAGAATAAAAGTGACAGTGTTTGATCTGCTTTGGCAGACAATTAAGCAAACCAGCTTTGTTGGGGTTAGAGTAGACATAGGTGATTTGTTTGACAGTGAAGAATTTTAATTTTAGGGTAAGGATTTAGATTATTTCCAAATATCTTATTAAATCTTTGATTTGTGGAATGAAGTGACCAAAAGAATATCTGACTATGATGGATCTAGCTGTGGTACATTGTGATTCTGTACTGGGAGGAAGAAGAAAAACAGGAAGGATGATCAGTTAGGAAACAGTTCAAACAGCACATGTAGAGTATATTCAAGAGTGTACTAGTGAAGTGGCAGTATGAATGGAAAAGAATAGATGGTCAGAATATATGAAATGGGAATAATGACAGGATATGGATTTCAGCTCTTTTGCTGCAGGGGGTGAGAAGTAGAAAATGCCTCAGGCTATGTAAGTTAGACAGCAACAGTATCATTAACAGAGAAAGAAGTTGGAGTTGGATAGGGATTTGATGAGTTAAAGACATTAGAAGTTTGTGGCAGTGGAATGTCCAGTCAAAATATTCAGCAATCAACTAGAAATATAAAGAAGACAAGAGGATTTGGTTTCAGAGTTGGGTTTTACTCAGACTGTGATGGACATATCTAGCTATTTCAACAATCCTCATGAAACACTTGTTTCACACAAACCCTACAGTTCTGACCTGTGGTTCTCAGTATTGAAGAAGGAATGTCAACAGTAACCTGCAATTTTTGGTAGACTCTGCAGTCAGACTGATAGAAACACACACACACTCTTGTGAAATGAAAGTGACCTCTGTCTGGGGACTGAAAATGTTGTAGGAGGGCAGAAAGCCAGGTTCTGACCATGAAAGTTCTTGGAGATACAGAAGAACCAGGAAGGAAAAAATCAAATTCAAGATGTTTGGCAGAGTTCAGGCACAGTAGACAGGTGTGGAATTCTGAAGACAGATTTGGCCAAAAGACAAGCAATTCCAAGCAGAGTTCTGGGACTCTGGGAACTAATGCTTTAAGCTTTCTGCAGAAATTTATGGAGCGGTGCTGGCCACGTGAAGGATGTTATTAAGTAACCCATGCCTTAGCCTTTTTCTTCTTCAGGCTAAATAAACCTCATTTCATTCTTCTCAGAGGTCATACTTTCCATTTCTTTATTTGTTACTCTTCTCTCAACTTTCCTTTTAAAAAAAAAAAAAAAACAGACCAAATCTTCAGAATACAGAAATACAGGCTTAGTCCTGGACACAGGAAATGATTCTTTCTCTAAATTGTCACGCCTAGCAACACCTTTTTCAGGTTTTCCATCTGTTTTTAATTGGTCCATCAGCACTCATATTATCTAGATAGAAATATATATCCGATTTTACACAAAATGTGGCCTAATGGAACGTACTTTCCCCCAACAATTTTCTGTTGTAATTTTAATAGCCCAGGAGTTTGAAAAGTTATAACTTAAATCTATTTTCCATTTTTGGAAGTTAGAGGTAGACAATTCCAGAATAAAGCCGCACTACCTGTCTGATTCTTTTCCTCCACAAGATATGGCATGTCCACAAATATGAGGCAAAATTATCACGTTTTTGCTTAAACCTGTAGTTTTGTTCATTCCAACAGATTAAACACTGGGCTAGTTAAAATGTGATGAGAATACACAAAAAAGGGATTTGCGTAACAGTCAAAACTCTAAGCAGAGGAGGACACTCCAGGGTTCTGAGATATCTTCATATAATACCTCTGGGATTAATTTTCAATGTGGAATGAAGGGTAATATTGTAAGGCACAGTCCCAGATTACACATGGTGAACTCTCATTCCCTAGAATTTACAAGCTACTACTGGAGAGACTCTAGGGCTTTCCTGGCACAAAAGGAGGACCAGGAAGAAATGTTCACTGGACAATACAAACTTTTGGTTTACAGAGTAAAATAAAAATAGGGCCTTCCTTTATAGGGTGAGGAAACTTGCCCCAGCAGTTAAGTGGTGGGGGAGATCCATTTCCAGGGCTTAGAGTGTGGCAAGATCCCTCGCTGCTCAGATTGTTGTGGATTTGTTGTCACTTATGAGGAGCGTAGTATCCAAATCCAGAGACAAGCAAATTTTCACCCTTGAGGCTACTGGGAAGCTTCTGAAACAGGGACAGCAGAGAGGAAAGAGAAGGGAGCACCGCCCGCCAGATTCCCGGGCGGCTCCTCCTCTCAGCCCCAGGCCCACTCCCAACTTAAGTACACGCTTCCAAGTTCCAGTCAGGACTCCTGCGTGAGGCTCTACACGTAGCCGCAGACAGCTCCTTAAATAGGTCTGCGTTAAGCAAACAATTCCAGACGTGGTGCTGAAGAAGGCGAACGGGGGCCACCGCAGGGTGCACGCAGCAGTGCGCGAATCAGGCGGCGGCCAATAGCCGGGACACAGCCCGCCCCGTCACCTCCCCCTCGGGGGATCCTATAAGTTGCCCGCCGCCAGAGACGCCCGCCCGTCTGCGCTTTTGCGACGGCTTTACTGGGGCCTTCTTCCCTACGGCTGGGGCTGCTGCCCGTGGTAGTGCTGCGCGCACTCTCGCCTGCGGTCGTCCGCCCCGGGGCGGACTTGGGTGTGTCGGGGGTGGGGGGGTGTTGTACCCGCGCTCTCGCGAGAAATGCGCAGCTGCAGGGCTGGAGGGTGGGGGGCTGGGGTGCTAGAGCGGGCGAGCGCCCTCGAAGGGCCAAAGATGGGGTCGTCCGCCGGCAAGTTGCTGCGGCTGCTGCTGCTGGCGCTCGTCTTCCAGCCCTGGGATCCCTGCTTGGGTACAAACTCGGAGAAGTCTTTCAGCATCATCCCCACAGGTGAGCACTTTCGTTGGATCCCTGTCCCGCAGGGCTCGGCTGGGTGGGCAGTTCATTCATCCACCGCCCCCTAGCTCCTTACTAGCCTAGTGAGCGAGGAGCCAGCCAAGACCTCAGAAGTGAGTAGGTGGGGGCTTGTCTTCCCCGAAAGTCCGAGGGGGAGTGGAGTGGACTGTCTCTTCTGGCTACCGAGGTCGTCCCCAGAACTGCGCGCGGGCTGTGCTGGTCCCAGGGAAGTGTGTGGGAGCCTCGCGCGTGTCAGCTCTAGGTCTCCACAACCCAAGGAAGCACGAATTTCCCTTCAGCACAAGTTAAGGTTTTCTTTTGGTCTTGCAGGTCATAGGGATCCAACACCTTTCCTGCAGCTCTCCTTTCTTCTTTTCGGGACTTGGCATGATTTATCCGTATTGGATGTGGCAGTCCTCTGTGTGACCTAAACACGGGGTTCAGTGTACTTTCTGATTGATGGTGACATATTCCTTCCAGCGCCTCGGGAAGCAGCCGGTAACACCTACCGCTTGCCAAAAACAACGCTCAAAACCTTGGTTGTTTTCATTAAGGCGGCCTGGCTACCCTATACCTCCAGGCAGCAACTTTCCTCTTTGGAGATTTGGAGGACAAGCTTCATACACGCAGATTGTCCCCTTAGCCAATCTTTTCCTAAACCTGGTGCCCCTTTTTTAATTTCCATAAGCTGGTACTTCAACAAATAGTCTGGTCAAGTTCATGTAAAACAAAACTTTTTACATTTAGACAGATTAAAGAGTCTCACCACCAGTTTGGCTAACATACTTTGTTACCAATTTATCGCACAGGCGATATCCTTGGCGTTTTCCTCCTTGCCCTAAAGCTCCTCAATTCTTGGAAATCAGATCTTGCATTTAATTGCACTTCTGCTGTACTGTTGTTTTTAAAACAATATCTTTTGGAATTTTTCTTAAAATTTTTTGGTATGTAAACATTTTTTAATTTTTTTGCTTTTCTGCTTGAACTTAAGTATCAGGACAGAAATTTCTATTTCAGGCTCAAATTCGGAAGTTGACATTCAGTATATGGAACGATAGTTTCGTCTTTGTCTAAGTGTTTTAGAAAACTTCAGTGGGCGAAACTGCCCATCTATCTACATTTCTTCGGAACAGTACTTGCTTTGTTAGCTTGAGAAACCTCAGCATTCAGATGTGTTTCCATCAATCACTCCCTGCTTTTCTTTCAAACACATATATATATAACAGTTGCAAAATGGATTTTTGAACACTGTGTGAGTCCTTTTCTTCCTAACTTTAAATTTTCTTCCTAACTTTAAAGTTTTCTTTTAGTATAACACCTAGAGAATAGATAAATTCCAAGTTTGCCTTCAGCAAACCTGGAAATGGAGACATTGAAAAAAAAATCCCAGGAAAAATGACTTTCTTTGTTGAAATACCCAAGGAAATATACTGGGAGATAAAATAACCTCTATGGACTTTTCTGCTTTTAGAGGGACCTTCAGTTTTTTTCACTTCATTACCAACACCTTTAACTTTTATAGAAGGCATTTCTTTGTAGCCACTTTTAAGTCTACTGTCAAAAATTAGCTTCCCTTTCCAGTCTGGCTTTTAAATTTCATGGAACTAGACAGTAAAGTTTTAATAGATTGTAACATCAGAGAAAGGGAATTTAAAATGTGAATATTTTCCTCAGAAAATGATGACATAAAACCCATGCTGAAATCTGATGACGTGTTGCTTTCGGTGGGTGGACAGAGAATTGGGTTATTGCCTAAATTCAGGAGAACATTAATTTGTAATATGTGGAGCCAATAGTAGTCAGTTTGATTATGAACTTTTGTGTAGGTACATATGAAAAGCTAATAAATATAGATAGTGTAGTACTTGATAACATAGCCAAGATCATGAACTGTGTTCCATTTTGTCCCTTAAATGTTACAACTAAAATTTACTAAATTGGGAACATTCATTTATCTTGTGTAAATAGCAAGCAAATTTTAGAATTCCAAATTGTATAGTTTAATAGATAGTCTTTAAAGAGAGTAATTACCATCTCTAAGCTCCTGTATTTGTTGCCGTATCCTAGCTAGGCTAGAAACAGATTTTCTAGAAATAGATTGAACCGTGCTTTTAGGGCCCTACTGACCTTTTGAGCTAGGTAATTCTTTGAAGTGGGGACTTTTCTGTGCATTGTAGGAATGTTTAGCAGCATCCTTGACCTTTAACCACTACATGATGATAGTACCCTCCTCTACATGTGCGAACTAAAATGTCTCAAAATAAAAAATGGCTAAGTGACTCCAAAAGGATAGAATAGACTAGCATTGAAAACCACTATGTTAGACAAATCTGTATGTACTTGAGGCATTGTGACATCCCAGTATGACTGGAATGATAATAGTGACACTTTTTCAAAAGCAGTTATTTGACGTGATTTTCCTATTTTTCCACTGTAGGAGGGGATGTGTTATTCGAGTGTCACATCAGTGGTTGGGATACAGCTTTTCTTAATTTTGATGCTGTGTATTGACCACAGTTGAGAACATTGTTTTTTGTCATTTTTACTCTGAGTTCTACTGGGTGCTGTGTTTATTCCTTTTGGGCTCCCACTTTGTTCTTAGAATGGTAAGAATTTAAATAAGATTTTGGTTAAAAACACTCATTTGCTTCTATAAATCTATAGGAATTTTACCTTAAAAGTTTATCCCCATGTCTATTCCCCATGTCAACAAATCATGTTCATTACCTCATTTACCTTTCCTGTATATTTCTGCCTCCGAGAGAAGTATTCCTGCCAAGCATTTGTACCAGGTTTCCAGACCTGGCTTAACATTTTTGTGTTTTCCAAACTACCTTGACCATTTCATGATCTAAATTGGACAGAAACCAACTTTTGGGAAAATATGGAGGAAATGGTTTCTTATGTTTCTTTCAAGACCAGTATTTTTCAACCATGTTCATTTGTAAACTCTTTAATTAACGCTGGAACATTCAAAGAGGAAAGGAAAGGTTTGTCCCTATCTGCTGATGCAGACCAGCAATTTATGGGGTGGAGAGAGGAAAAGACTAAGGTCCAGGAGAAACCTCTGAAAGGCAGCGAGAGAGAAAGACTTGTCCTCTGTCTGCTTTTTGCGTCTTGGATTCCAGCCAAGAAGAACGGCTCATTATCCTTAAGAAGACTGTGCCTTTTATTTAATAATGTAAACAAACAAACACACACACACACACAATCACACTCAGATACATCCCAGAGAATATGGACAAGAAATGAAAACGGAATTGAGATATTCTTCCTATTCATCACGCTGACTAAAGCATTTTAAACATAAACAAACCATACCAAGTATGATGATGGGAATTCTCAAACTATTGATGGAAGCACAACATTGTTGGAGAAAAAATAGTAATACCTCATGGAACAGAGAATCTACATATCCTACAATTATATATATATGGTTCTCCCTCAATTTTCTGTATTCGTCTTTCTCCTTGAAATTCTATTCATTGTTTAAATCTAGGTCCTGTGATATTTTCCCACTTACTATCTTTTGTTTGGCTCTGTTTTAAACTTTTTAATACATTTGGTTTATGTAAACCATACATAATTTGTATGTTAGTTGTTTATGGTTAATTATAAATTCTTTGTAGTGAACGAATAGTCTTACTAAATTTTTGTGGTCCTCATAGTGCATTATCTGTTCTTTTAACACAAGCAAGAATCACAGTTTATCTGGTTGTTTCTCACCACTCAGAGAATTATGAAAATTGGCATGCAGTCAGTGACATTGCTAGCTGCTCTGAAAAGGATTTTTCCTAGAATTTTAACTGAATTTACTGAATTTCCTTTCTCTAATGGGGGAATTTACCAAGGAAACATCAATGCAAGGATTTGTTTTTGGAGTGGTCGGGAACTCTTTTCCACATGCTAAATTTTCCATTCTTCCTATCTTACTCAATGTGATGTCTTACTGTCAGGTGGTTGGATATAATGACAAAATGATCTTTTTTAAAAAAAATAAATTATAAAATGGAGACTTGGAGAGGATATGTAACTTGCAGAAGAGCACATAGCTGGGGATATAACAAAAGTGGGACTTGGTGCCCTTCCTTCAGACCACATTCTTTGTCTTGCGTCACTCTTTATTGTTCTACTTGAGTTTGGGGACCTAAGAGAAATAGAGACTATGTATCAAAGACTTAAAGAAGAAAAGAGACTCCTTTGCTAAAAGAGAAAGCACATAATTTCTAGGCTTATGTAAAGGAAAGTAATAGTTACAGGCTGAAGGAAAATTAGGCTCTAGTCCAAGATTGCAATTATGGCCCATAGTCAGATCTGGCAGCCCCAAACAGTTGTCTGCTTTTTGAATTGCTGGTAAGCTAACAGTGTTTTGTTGTTTTTTTTTTTTTTTTTTTTTTTTCTTTTTNGCTAACAGTGTTTTGTTTTTTTTTTTTTTTTTTTTTTTTTTCATTTTTAAATAGTTAAAAACATCAAAGGAAAAATGATAAATTGTGACGTGTGAAATTTGTATGAAATTAACTTTCAGGGTCCATAAAGTATTACTGGGTTCATAACTATATTCATTTCTTTCACACATTGCTGTGACTGATTTGCTGCTGCAAGATAGTGTTGAGTAGTAAGTGGCCAGAGGCTGTGTGGCCTATAAAGTCTAACTAATTTACCATCTGGTTTCATACAGAAAAACCTTACTGATTCTTTCCTTCAGTGATGACATTCCCTCTGAAGCTGTGGCTCAAGCATATCCAGTGCTCTGTTGGAAGGAGCTAGAATCTGGACAGTAGCCTCTAGCTCTGGGCATT
Source organism: Galemys pyrenaicus (assembly GCA_019455555.1). Lineage (NCBI taxonomy): Eukaryota > Metazoa > Chordata > Mammalia > Eulipotyphla > Talpidae > Galemys > Galemys pyrenaicus. The sequence continues at coordinate 17,014,651 of JAGFMF010011830.1, forward strand.
TGAAAAGCCTGTTTTTCATTTTCAGTGTTGTCAGTGAGTTCTGTGGTATTTTGAATTCAAATGTAGAGCTTCTTTGTTATACATTTCGGAAAAATGTGCTTGATACTAAACAAATAGACATGTAGTGTGATATAGCATAATCATGATCAAAGATGAATACAACACTTTTATGGTCAGTTGGGTAGGACTTCATATTTCTTCTTCAGAGGTGTGCCTTCTAGAAATATGGTCTATAAATTTGATTATAAATTTCAGCTTAACTTCTGGCAGGAAATGATTAATGCTTTTATCAATGTTATTTTTCTTCATTAACCATTGCTATAACTTAGGCTAAACAGCTACTGGTGACTTAAAAGTGACATATTTTTATTTTGTTTTATTAATTCATTAATATTTGGTGTTTTTGGCTTAATAAACTTAAATAACAACTAATTTAAAGAGCTTTTAAGACTTTAACCAAGATATAGTGACTCAGAGCTGTTGTTGAATTTATAGAGTGCACTATGATTTACTACCCTTGTGCTACTTATTTATTACCTTAAGACTTCTGTGTTACAGTCTGTGTTCAATTTTGATGCTGCTGAAGATGGCCTCATAGTACAGGATTACTATGCTATTGATTGTCATAAGAATGCACTGTCAAAGTGAAATATTTATAATAAAAACTAAATAAACTTCAAATAAGTTTTAATGTTCCCCATTCAGGATAATTCTACTTGAAGAAAAAATTGAAATAGCAAATGCGTGCTAGTTTTATACATAAAGAAAAATTTCCGGGCCCGCCCCAGTGGCGCAGTGGGTTAAGCAATGCACTATGAAGCAAACCGCAACTACTGCAGCATGAGTTCGATCCCTGCTGCCGGCCAGAGAGGGGACCCACATGGCGTAGCAGACCTCTCCTGCCTTGCCCGCTGCTTCCCCTCAGCAGTGTGTTTCTGTCTATCTGCCTGTTCTGCATCCTGCTCTGTCTGGTGGATTCTCTCACCATCCCCACACCTCTGGCCTGTACCCCAGTGCTTGTATGCATAAATAAATAAATCTTTAAAAAAAAAAAAAGAAAAATTTGCATGGCATATTTTATTTTTTTATTAAAAGGTGGAAACTGTTGTTAATAATTTAAATTTAATTTTTAAATTTAACATTTTTTATTGAAATGAGTTAGGTTAGTGTTATTTTAGTTACTGGACTGATTCAGTAATTTTTTTCAGTATGCTACTTGTATTAGTAGCATACTGTAGCAATTTTGGGAAAAATAACTATCTTTTTAAAATTCTTATTGTATTTATCTTCTGCTTTAGATTTATTTCTTAAAAGAGATGTGATTGAGAAAATGTTTAATTTTTTAGAGTGAAAATATGCCTTATTTCCTTTTCCTATCTTGTTACCAAGACATTTAGTTAATGCTTAATTTATATAGGCTTAGTATAAATTGTCTGATTAGGGAGAAAACTTTAAATAAATATCAAATTAACAGTAATTGTTTTTGTTTCAAGAACAATCAACACTGAAGTCTTTTCTTTCACTATTCTTTTGACTTTCCTCATCTCACAAGCCTGTATCAATTTCTTTGCAAATTCCTACGAGATGGGGTCACTGCCCAATGGTTATCAAGGCGGTGTGACAGGGCAGTGTGACGCCAAACTCCCTTTGGGTGGAGGCTACATATTTCTGAAGATTTACTGTATTTATATTTAAAATCTTCATTAGAAATAAAGAAAAATGCCACATTTTAACGTCAATAATATTCAGAAGAAATGCTCATCTGTACATATACTTTCTAAAACTTTTAATACAAATAGGAATTTAGGAGGATAGCTATATGGGGGGCCTCACTGGTCAGGGAGATTATTTCTGAAAAACATGGTTGAGTTTCTAAAATTGTCTAGAGTTAAAGTTAAGAATCATTTATTATATTAATTTTAATATTACTTTCATTAGTTCAGATTCATAAGATCCTCTTGTTTATTATATTAATATTGCTTTAGAACTATTCTAAAAAAAATCAAGTGAATTCTTCTATTTATTTTCTAGTTATTGCTAATTTGCTTTAAAATTATTCCTAATGAGAAAGAGAAAGGATTTTATCTGATTTAATGCTGTGGTTCAGTTTCTCTGTGCTGTGAACACCACAAGGGAAAGATTCTTACAGCATGAGGAAACCTTCAAGCACAAAGCAATTATTATTGCTTCATTGCTACCTGCAGGGTGCTAAAGATACATTAAATGTACACATAGTTTCAGAACCAGTATCCCACTAACAAAGCTATTTCATTGACTAGTCTGTTGTACTGGTTTGAAGCCACAACTTTTATGGGACTTTACAGTGTGAATTACTTATAGTTGCTTCATTCAGGACTAAGAAGGGAGCTGTTTTAAGATGTTATCAATGCCTACTCTAACCAGTGCTTTAAACATTTAATCCTTTCTTCTTGATTTTCATACTATACTGAATACCAGCAACTATTTTGACATCCAAAAAAAAAAAAGTGAAGCAAATATGGAATTTAAATTTTCTTAAAAAAAAAAAAAAACAGGGGCCTCCCTGGTGGCACAGTGGGTTAAGCAAGGCACTATGAAGCAAACTGCAGCAACTGCAGCACGAGTTCGATCCCTGCTCTCCGGCCAGAGAGGGGACCCACATGGCTCAGCAGACCTCTCCTGCTGTGCCCACTGCTCCCCTCAGCAGTACTTCCGTTGATCTGCCTGTTCTGCTCCCTGCTCTCTGTGGTGAATCCTCTCACCACCCCCACCCCCCCCCCCAACACCTCTGGCCTATACCCCAGTACTTGTATGCATAAATAAATAAAATCTTTAAAAAAAAAAAAAACAGTTTTCAGGCAAAGTAAGAATTCCCCTCATTCAATCACCTGGGGAAGTCTTACAGAGATGTTGTGGAGAGGCAAACTAGCCCTTTGTGGGGCTTTTCCAGTCATTCCCAAACCAGCTCTGAGATCCCTTGTCTTAGAGTTTTCCTCTTTCCTGCCTCAGTCTTGCTGGGTTTTCTTGACCTCAGCTGGCAGCACAGCTATGACCAGAGTGCCCTGCTTGTCCAGACCCTTTGAAATTCCTGTCTAGAGAAGGACAATTCCTCTTTTCTTCCTAGTTCAGTTTAAATAAGGTTGGAATTTTTTAAACAGTGACTTTACTAGGTAACCAAGGGCAAAACAAAACTAAACCCCAAACTGGAAAACCACCAAAACAAAGAATTGGACAGAGCTACATAGTAGAGCCTCGGACTTCTTATTCTACATGACTTAGTGAGAGGATGAGGATGAAGACGAGGACGTGTGTAACGGCGCATCCTGAGGGTTCATCGTTTCTGTGGCCTCACTCAGCTTTTCTTTCTCCAATTTTTAATTCCACTTGTCACTTCTCTCCACTTTCTTATATACAGCTTTTTCTTCTTCAGGGTTTAAGTCTATGAAGTTCATGGGTAGGTAAGCATTGATAAGCTGTAAAATAATTAAAAATGCATATTTTGGCCCCTTCCCCAGTTCCTGTTAATATTTACTTGTTGACTCTGGTTCCTGACACAGAGCTTTTAAAACTCTTGTAAATTCCTGAGTGATAGGTGCATCTGATACAGAGCTCCTCAATCCCTTAGGCTTTCCTGCATGATAAGAGCATCTTTTGTTCTAATGTGACAGCTCTTGGACATTTGAAAAACTAAGTCATGATTGGAAGCTTGAAGCTTTCTGTCCTACCCACCCACCCACATCTTCTGGACAGAAAAACGAAATATGACCAATCATTTGAATTCTCTATACATGTGAATCCTCTATAAAGATCCCAAAATAAGTGTTGGTGTGCTTCTGGGTTAATGAATGTATCTACATGCCAGGAAAGTGGTGCTGTCTGGAGAAGAAGCTTATGTAATTGAGATGCTTTGAGTCTTGAGCAAAACAGAAAGGTTAAACTATTTTACAACCTATTAATGTTTATCTACCCAATGACATCAAGGACTCCAAACCTGGGGAAGAAATAGCTATCTGTGTAAAAGGAAGTGGAAAGAGGTGAAAAGTGGGATAATAAGAGTGAAGAAAGAAAAGCAAGGTGAGGTCACAGAAACAATGAACTATAAGGATGTGCCAGGTATATACATCTTCTCATTAAGTCATGTAGAGTAAGAAGAACTCTTGAGTCTACTTCATCAGCTTGATATCTGCCCAGATTTTCCCTATTTACCTATCTTCATCTGATTCTTTATCTTTTAAAATATCTTTTGTGATAAATTGACTATATTAACCACCATTTTCCTTGGTTCCAGGAGTCTCTCTAGCAAATTAAGAAAACTGAAGATGGGATCTTGGGGAGTCTCTGATTTATAACCAAGTCAAACAGTAATGTGGGGACTTAATACTATAGTTTAGCATCTATAGTAGAGAGAATCTTGTGGGATTAGACCTTAACTTTTGGGATCCACCTTAGTTCTGGTCAGTTAAATTAATTTGCAGGACATCCAACTGGTAAAGGAGAATTACTCAGTATGGGAAAAAAACACACACATCTGGTATTAGAAATACTGTGTGTGTGTAATAAAGGAGAAACATGACTATTTTCTCAAACATAGGTGGACTTGAATTTTTATAGTTTCATCATGACTTATTAGCATAACCCTAGTCATTAGATAATATATATCCTTTTGTAGTGAAAGTTTTTATGCATTTTGTTTATAACTCTTTTGGTATTGCATTAATTATTGCATTTGAGTAGTAATTTATATTTTCTTTTAGGAATTTATATACTTTAACAAATCTATATTTCATTGACTAAACTTTAAAAATTCTCCTACAATATATTTTTTATAGACATAACAGTGTTATAATTTCTCGATACAAACATGTGCTAAGAATAATTCTTATTTTCTAGCACTCTGAAGAGTGACAGTATTTCAGTTTTAATTCAACAAGTATTGAATGGCTAATATGTATTCTTAGTTATCTCATGTAGGTGAACATAGAGAAATATAGCAAAACAAAGAACTCCAGACCCCATTTCTGCTCCAAATTGAAATTCTAAGATTCTCATAGGGAATAGAGCACATGAGAATCTGAACAAATGAAAGAAGCACTTACTGTGAAACACTCTGGCCTAATGCAAAGACTACAGACATCTGGGCATCAGGAAACCTAGATCTAGTTTCCAACCTCTCCACTCACAGACCTTGATCCCTTTACCTCATCTCCTGGGAATTCTTTGTTATTTGTGATCTTTACAGCTCTGTTATTTGATGTTTCTTGAATTTTAAATGACAGGAGGTTTGGTTGAGACACAGTATTGTGGAACCAGAAAAGGGGCCTCCAAGAAAGTTATTAATGTATTTGATAGTCCAAAGAAAACAGATGCAAAGTTGTTTTGTATTTTAATATTCCAGTTATTCTATCAGGAGCTGAACTTGGACAGGCCTTGATGGTACTTTTTTCCTAATTAACCTTAGGGACAAATAAAGCCAAGAATGACTAGAATTAGATTTGTATATAAAAGTATTCCAAGAATATTAATATGAGAGGAGGAAACCATCTGATGTTTATGTAAGGTTATTTTCCATCTTTTGAAAGGAATTATGTCCTTGTTAGTACAGTTACATATTTCAGTCTTAGGTCCAACAGCAGTAACTCCAAGAAATAAAGCAGAATAATTAAATTCTAGGTGCTCTAATTTTTTTAATATTCCTAGACTTTACAAAACAAGTTCCAAGATGGGGTTATATGTGAAAGATATTTACTTGGGGAAACATTGTTGAACTAAGAAGTTAAGATTATATGACCATAAGACTAGTTTGAACCTTGTCTTATGGGATGGAGGGAGATAGAGAGGACATAAACTGGTACAGTTCCAGGAAGATTTTGATAAAACCACCAGAGAATTCTTGAGCCAAAGTTACCCATCAGATAAGTCCTGTGCCTTCAGTGGTTTTTTGACCTCCAGATCCTGGCCATGCCCTTATTCAATGAAGCAGTCCCTAGGAAATGTTCAAGCATGTGTGAGCATGTGGTTTGGCTCGGCCACATTTCTGAGTGTGGCAGGTAGAGTCGTAGTTCACTTACACTCCCCACAGTTAGGATCTAAGAGGCATGTTTTCATGATCACTACAGATATCCAGTGGGCTTTGTATAAAACTTCAAGCAGGAAGAATTTGTTTCTAGCATGAAAAAGTGCAAACCTAGAAGTCAAATCTTGAGTCCAGTACAGCACTCAAGAGGCTACATACCATTTACAGACAAAGGAGTTTTGGCAGATTGGCTTAGTGGAGTGTGAGAGAGCATCCAGGAAGCTGTCTGGGAATGAGTTAGGGAACCCAAAGGACTCTGTTGTCAGGATGACCCTAAATGACACTATAAACCAGAGCCTGGATATCAGTGTCAGTACATGTGTCTGAAAACTAAATGGAACTAACCATACCTCTCCTGATATTAGAGAATATCACCCATTGTGTACACAGGAAGAGGAGCTGCACTGTAGTAAGGGACAGTGTGAACAGGGAATGTGTATCTTCCTGTGGTTGGTCCTCAGTAAGGGGTAGAGATCAGTAACTAAGGATGAGTGCAGATACAGATGTCTGGACATGGAGGGTAAGGAAACTAGACCACTGTGCTCATTTGGTGCAGAGCAGCGTTTTGTTTTCATGATATCTCTAATGTTGGACAAAATGAGTGTTATACAATTATTGCATAAGATCTCGATTATTTAATTTTGGGGTCATTATGATAATTGATGCTATGTATTTTTGTAAACCATCAAAATACTAATATCATGTACATCTGATTTCATTAATAAACAAGAAATGATTTTCAACATATATTTACTGTTTCTGTTTTAATTAGTCTGAAGTTAATACATTTTAATTATTTATATATTATAATGTATTTGAATTATTTCCAATATGTGTTGACTCAATTATTGCAAAAGACACTAAGTACGAGCATTATGGTAAAGCAGCCCATTCACTCAACTGGGGGAGGAATAATATAATATTTCAAGAACTGCTATAACAATGGAAATGGATCCGAGATGGGCAGACCAAAATTATTCCTTTGGGAAGTAATGCTGTGAGAAGTCAAGTCATGCCATAGAAGCCACACAAATCTCCACTTCCCTGGTTCTACCTTACCCACAATTCTGGGACCTGTGTGCCCACATTCAAAGTCCATCTCCTTATGTTTTAGTTGTGTCTTCCATGATAAATCTTAGCTGTGATATGGAGCCTGACAAATGTCTTTTGTCAGGGGGTTGCTGTTTTTCATGCCTCTGATAACATGAGTAATCATTTCTGCCCCTACTTCTTTGAGTTCATCTCTATTTTTTGAGACCAATTAAGATCTACTCTTTTATGGAAAATTTCAAGTATATGGTGCAGTATTAACTTTAGCCACCCCTCTATACATTAGTTGTCCAGAAATAACCCTGAGTTGTAGAAAGGATATGAAACTACAGAAAATGAAAATAGTACTCAAGGAGAGATCTAAACCTTATATAGTAAACAAGAAATATGTCAATAATATCAGTTTTTGGGAGAAAGGTATTTGTATGATGTATTATTTATATGTAGATATATGTGTTTCTAGTCATGGAGATTGCTGTTAAGCCTTAAGAATAGAGTAGAAAGTTAGTCTGCCTTTTTTTTTTTTTTTTTAAGATTTATTTATTTATGCATACAAGCACTGGGGTACAGGCCAGAGGTGTGGGGGGCGGGTGATAGGATTCACCACAGACAGAGCGGGGAGCAGAATAGGCAGATCAACAGAAGTACACTGCTGAGGGGAGCAGCGGGCACAGCAGGAGAGGTCTGCTGCACCATGTGGGTCCCCTCTGGCCGGCAGCAGGGATCGAACTCGTGCTGCAGTGGTTGCGGTTTGCTTCATAGTGCGTTGCTTAACCCACTGCGCCACCAGGGAGGCCCTAGTCTGCCTTTTGGTTTGGACTTTTTCTTAGCCATCCTGCTCAAGTACTGTTGCAGTTGTTATTATTTTACATGTGTTTGCACCTCTGGAATAGAACAAATCTAGTGAGTGATAGTATTAGACTCAATCTTTGGAGGAGTTAGTGCTGCAATAGCTTTTCCTCTTTTCCTGATCTTTTCCCCCTACTGCTTGCAAAATGACTTATGTAAATAAAAGTAAACAGTTTCAATAAAACAATTCATTTGAAAGTGGGCAGCATATCAAAGCACTGGTGATATGGTGATGGGGAATACATGGGGATTACAATTGATGTCAAATATATATAAACAAAGGAAAAAATATATATAATAAAATAAAATAAACACTACATAAACATTTATACCTAAGAAAAAAAAAAGAAAGTGGGCAGCATATATGCTTAATTCACAAAAGAGGATATCCAGAAGGCCAATATACATAAAAAAAAAGTTTATCATCAATTCCAATAGGAGAGATGCAGATTAAAACCACAATGAGATACCACTTCAAACCCTTGAGAATGGCACATGTTCAAAACATCCGCAATAATAAGTGTTAAAGAAGAGGATGTGGGGAAAAAGGAAACCTATTATACTGTTGGTGGGAATGTGAACTGGTGTTCCCGTTATGGAAAACAATATGTATTTACTTTAAAACTGAGATGGGAAATACCATATGGCCCAGCAATTCCATTCTTGACCATGTATCCAACAAATATGAAACCATCAACACTAAGAAACTCTATGTTGTAAAATGTTCATATGACATTATCTATAGTAACTAGGGCATAGATCTGCCTAAATGCTTATCAATACACAATTGGATATGATCTGTCCACACTATGGAATACTGTTCAGCCAAATGAAATGAACCATTTTTCAACCATATGGTGGGATTTTGTGAGAATTATGTGTAGGAAAGCCAGTCAGAATAACAAAAAATACTGGATATTTCATAAAAGCCAATTTAGTAAAGTAAAATATTTACAAAAATTAATGGGTATTAAGAGACTCTGTGAAGGATCTGGAGTTATTAGAATGTAGGGAGGGAAAAGTTTAAGGCGATATAAGGGATCATGATGCGGGAGATCAAGGGAAAACAAAGTAAAGGAAGTATTAAATTTCACAACTGAAAAGAAGACCTTGTTAATGGGTGAGGGAGGAGTAGAGAGAAAGTATTCTTTTGAAAATTGTTTACTCCAGGAAAGAGAAAAAAATAATAAAAGTTGGTGAGTTGGTTGAGGTGGAAGAGGTTGATGTAATATTGAAAATATATAGTTGTTAAATTTTCATCTGTAAGATTACCAAAAAACATAGAAACATTTAGCCTGTATGCTGTTCTTGGAGATTAACTGTGATGCGGTGAATAAGCAAGTAAATATTAACAAATATTTCTCCTTTGGAGGAAGTAGGGTAGAGTCTGTTTTACTAAAATGATAAACTTACCTTGCATATTTACACAATGATTAATTATGTGATTTGAATGATTTTAATTCAGAAAAAAATCCTGAAATAGAAGCCCCTCCCTCAAATTTTGGCAAAGAGACATTTGCTTATATAAAATTGGACATTCCCTAGGCAGAAATATAGTTTCTTGTGAGAGATTAATTTCTCTGGATTATACTAATTGATGATTTAGCATTTCCTATTAAATTGTGTACTCTAGCCATTCGTGCCATGACATGACACCCAGTCTCTGGTCTATTGTGTGTGGACCCTGAAAGGACATGCATACCGAGACAGTGTGTAGTACTGAATTTGTTTTTCATCTGTTTGTAGGGAATTAACTGGTTGCCTTAGTGATCAGCAGAAGTTCAGAAACACAGACAGTGACCCTCTGATTGCTACTGCTCCTCTGCCTTTGGTATTTTTAATAAACTGAGGCACAGATTTGTTGTGCTTTGATGATCTGGAAAACTATATTGGTCCCAGGTTCTTTTTGAAAATTTTACAAAGAATTTGAGAAAGGTGCTATTTTGTTCTTCATACTTTAGGGCAACTGCAGAGGCAGTAGAGAAGAGAGTGCTAGCTTTCTATATATAGCTTTAAAAGGTTCATGGTATAGGAAGGGGCCTAGACCCTTCTAACCAGCAATTAAAAGCATGTATGTCTTTTCTTCATTTGCTGGGATATTGTATTTGAGTTTAGATGCTCATGAACTTGCTAATTTTGATAAATGGGACTTGGGAATCAGACAGTCTAAACTTAAGCCCCATCTTACCAATTATTTGCTGACTGTCCTTGAAGCAAGTTACTAAACATCTCTGAATCATACTTTTTTTTAGAGTGGTACTTACGTTCTACAGTTGATTAGATGGGTAAGTGTGATAATGCCAGTAAAAGATTTTATTTAGCCCAGCAAACAGAAATTGCTTAGTAAGTACCACTATTATTATTTTTAAACAATGTGCGTTAGTTAGAATTGTTTTAAAGTGGAATTTAGAATGTATGTAGTTAATTTTTGTATTGATAATAGGAAAAAGTTATTTAAGATAGAAAGACAACATTTTTTCCCCCCAGAGAAATGCATAGGAAATAATACTTGTAATGTGCAATCTCTTCACTGATGTTCTTTACTTGTTTACTCAAATTCAAAACTCTGAATTCCGGGCCTCCCTGGTGGCGCAGTGGGTTAAGCAACACACTATGAAGCAAACCACAGCCACTGCAGCACGAGTTCAATCCCTGCTCTCCGGCCAGGGAGGGGACCCACATGGCCAGGCAGACCTCTCCTGCTATGCTCGCTGCTCCCCTCAGCAGTGTACTTCCGTTGATTTGCCTGTTCTGCTCCCCTCCCTCTCTCTGTGTTGAATCCTCTCACCGCCCCACACCTCTGGCCTGTATCCCAGTGCTTGTATGCATAAATAAATAAACCTTTAAAAAAAAACAAAACTGAATTCCTCATTCTTTTAATTTACTCTTCATGATCAGATATGCTGAGTTTCACCCATTATTTCCTTTCTTTTTAGTGGAAAGTCAATTATATAATGTATGTGTTTTATATATAAATATATAATTAAATTACAATATATATTATTAGATACCCCAAACAGATAAAGCCTTTGGAAAATAATCTTAATATTATCATCACATTTAATATTAGTCCCTTCATATCATCTATTACTTTTTAAAGTTCTCCTTTTCTCTATTTTCTCAAACATGTCAATTTATAACTTGTTTGTTTGATCAGGATCCATTTTCTCATAATCACCCCTTCAAACTACTACTACTTTAGCTACTGATCTCTGAATTTTAAAGGTCAAATTCAATTTGAGTATTGTTTTCCAGAAAATGTGGATTAAGTCCTGTGCTTTAAAATCAGGAAATTTTACTTATAATTTTGTAATTCATTTCTCTTTGTGAGTTGGGGTGGAGGAAGGCCTGGAAACCTGGACTTGCCTTCCCATAGGACAGTGACAGTAACTAGTGCTGAGGCCCATGGTCTCCTGGTAGCTGGTGAGTGTGCCCTCCCAGGCATGTGGCTTCCACCTGGCCTCTAATTTGTGCGTGCAAGGGCCGTTTGGGGCCTAAACACAGAATGAGATAATTATAATTAAATCCTACTAGTTTTCCTCTTCTTTCTCATATTAATATTGTCTCTAGTCCACTGGCTGTTACCCAGGGGTAATTTTGCCCTTCCCCTTTAGGATATTGGGTAATGTCTGGAAACATGTCCATCATTGTGAAGATGTACTTCTGGCATCTTGTGGGTATAACTCAGGGATGCTGCTAAAATAATAACATGTTCCACATAAGAAAATATTACCTGGCTCCACATGTCAAGAGAAACTATGTTGATAAAGTAGTCTGATGGGCACATTTCTGTTTCCACTGGCCTGTTCAGACCTTCAGGTGCTTTCCCTATTTCCAAATATATTTATTATTATTTTACAGTTTTCACTTTATGTCCATATTGGACTCTTTGTCCAGTCAGAAGCTGCGTTTTTATCTTTTCCAAATCTTTTTCAGTTCCTGCTTACAATTTTTTTCAAAATCTTTTTCAAAATCCTACTTACAATTTTTAAGGCCTCCATCTTGCCTATTCATAAAGCTGCTTTCAATGACTATCACAGTGTGCTCCAAAAACCATTTTATTAGAACTGGAAGCTTTCTTAGACATGCTGTATTTTAGTACTTTTCCTCACTACAGTCCCAGCATCTCCAACCAAGAAACTGAACCTAGAGGCATTGAGTGATTATCTCTGAGGTGCTTCCTTAATTCTTTATTGTTCTCTCCATGCTGGACTTCTGTAGCATTATTTGCTCAAGTATAATCTGTTACTTAGCTATTTAGTATCTTATTCTCAGTCTGTTTATGTGAATTAACTCTCTACTCTTAGCTGGATTTTAACCAGCAAGGGCAAATAGGGTCGCTTACTGTGTGTACTAAGTCTGTGAATTTCTGTGCCTCAGAATTTCCAGCCTCTTGATCTTTCTGTTTTGTTTACAGGAGCTACAGAGGGCTAGTCAGTTGAGAGTTCACTTCACTCACAACTTGTGTTAAATTCAGGAAGAGAAAGCCATCTTAAGTATCTTCAACAGAAAGGAATTTAAAAGAAGTAATTGTGAGTTTTCACAATTATTGGAAAGGCTGGAAGACTATTCTTTAGGCTGAGGCTCTGGCATTGATTCCTAGAAGAGCAGAAAAGAGTTGATCAGATTAGGAGGTTACTACCTCAGTCCCTGTGGGGCAAATTGTGAAACTTCTAATAGACTATCCATATTCATAAGTATAATTCAGGGTTTAGGAAGCTATCAACATTGACACCTTTCAGAAAAGTGGTGACTAGACTCTAGAATACTGAATTCAGTCATTGCTTCTACAACATGCTTTTTGTCCCTCTCCTCCCTTTATTCCACTCCTTTCTTGTTTCCTCCCTTCCCTTACTCCCTATGCAGAGTGGAGACTAACTGGAACACTGACACAGACTAACCCCACATCTTCCCTGCTGTACTTACTGATAGAAACTTCCCTGCTGTACTTATTGATAGAAACAGCTGGAGATTGTGGGGAGAATACTGCCTGTCCTCCAAATCTCAGGACTGCATCTGAAGGAAGGAGCATACTATTCACCTAGAAGGTTACCGTCAAAAGAATCCAACATATAATTTGGACATTTATTACCATGAATTTCTTCAGTAACTGGTCATGAACTCTGACAAATCGTTTAGTAATTTCAGAATTTATTTTTCTTTTTTCCTTAGGGCAGGGACAGACTTAGGAGGGACCCCAGGGAAATGTTCTTTCATCATAGGAGTTGGATCACACTGTTATATGCATTTGTCAAAACTCATGTCAAAATATTTCACACTACGTAGTTTTTCTTATTTAAAAATTGTGACAAGAGAACATTTAACAGAATTTAACATCTTAAGTATTTATTATATATCCAGTTCTGTGGTATAAGTACATTTATATTGTCCAACCATCACTATGGTTCATCTTTGGATCTCTTCTTACAAAACTAAGACTCTGTACCCATTAAGCAGTAACTCACCTATTTTCCCTCCTGTCTGCCCATGGCAGACATTCTACTTCTTGTCTCTAATTTTGACTATTCTAATTATCACATAATAAGTGGAATAATACAGTATTTGTTTTTTTATGTCTTTTTCACTTAGCACAATGTCCTTAAGGTTCATCTATGTTATATCATATTTTTTTCTTTTTTAGGCTGAATAATATTCCAGTGTGTGTGTATACACACTGCCATTTTTAATATTTTTCCTTTATTTATATATATTTGACATCAATTGTAATCCACATCACTATATCACCAGTGCACCATCACCTCAGTCCCCCGTGCTCCCGTCTGCCCTCAACCCTCCCCCTCCCCCCTCCCCACCAAGTGTCCCCAGTCTGTCCTTGTCTTTTCTTTTTTGGTTTTTGTTGTGTCTTTATTGTTGTAATTATTATTATTATTGTTGTTGTTCTTATTCCTTTCCTTGATCCTTATTTGGTTCCCTTATATTCCTCCTAGGGGAGGAACCATCTAGTATTTTTCTTTTGCCTTCTGACTTATTTCGCTGAGTGTAATCCCTTCCAGCTCCATCCATGTTCCTATGAATGCATCTGGCTTTTCTTTATTGATTGCTAAATAGTATTCCATCATGTATATGTACCACAGCTTCTTGATCCAATCATCTGTTTGGGGACATTTAGGTTGTTTCCAGGTGTTACCTATTGTAAAGAGTGCTGCTATAAACATAGGGGGGCAGGTATTCTTTTGAATCAGTGTATTTGTGTCTTTTGGGTATATTCCCAGGAGTGGGATTGCTGAATAATATGGAAGTTCCATTCTTAGTAGACTGAGGAACCACCATACTGCTTTCCATAATGGTTGGACCAGCTTGCATTCCCACCAGCAGTTACACACTGCATTTTGCTTCTTCATACATCTATTGATGGATACTTGTTGCTTCCACATTTTAGCTATTGTAAATAATATTATGGACATGAATATACAAGTATCTTTATGACCTTGTTTTCAGTTCTTTTGGACATATACCTAGGAGGGGAATTGATGGTTAATACAGTAATTCTATTTTTAATTTTTTGAGGAACCACCGTACTGTCTTCTATAGTGACTATTTCATTTTACATTCCCACTAGCAGTATACCAAGCTTCTATATTTTTGTTAACACATGTTATTTTCTGTTGTTTTCTTTTTGTTGATAGCTATTCTAATGGGCTATAGGGCTTATCACAGAATGTAACTTTTACAAAAAAAAATGCAAAAAGAATTTAATTATTTTTGATATTAAATAAATGAAAACAAATTACAAAATACAGTCTAGTTGCTAAATATATTACAATATTTGTGTGGGAGAATTTTTGCTGTGAAGGACTTTAGTGAATGTTGGACCTGAGGGGCTGGAAAGACCTCTTTAGCATGCAGAGACTTCAGGGGGAATCTGTACTAAAATGATTAATCTGGAACTGGGACCCTAGAATTAGTGGAATTTGCTGAGTGGGATGGAGAATGAGTAAAAGGACATTGAGGACCAGGAGGAGAGCAAGAAAGAGGGTGGATAATTAGAGAGATTCTATATTTGAATGTCCATGTGAAATGAATCTGTTACTGATTTTCTTATTTTTAGGCACTTATAGAGGGTGATACCAGCAATATGAACTAGGGGAGGTCAGATGTCCATCTGGGCAGAATTTCCAAATGAATCAGGGTTTGATAATAATTTCAGAATTTCAAGGTTAGCTGTTTTTACAGTAGGGATGCAAGTATGGGCTCAACATTACAAGAAATACATTCTATTTATTGTTAACATATAAAGTTCTATTATTGATTGCTTTTTCAAGTTTCAAGTACAACCACTGAAGAAAGTCATAGGAATAAACTATAAAATATAAAATAGAGGCAACTAAGTCACAGGAGTTCATCTCTCCTCCTTTTAGTTAGGTGCAGTGAATAAAAATTATGTGAGGACAATGTGGTACAGTTTATCTCTAATTACAATTTCATGGTGTTTATTTGACTTTCAACTATTTATTAATACTTTCATTTTAGACAACCTTATCAGTCTTCCGTACATGCTTAGCTGGTTAAAGTCACTTTTTGGAGATGAAACAACTGGCCCTTACTCAGTGTTCTGGAATTTGAGAAGTTTGAGATAACAGGAAATTCTGGCTCATGTAGGAGGGAAGGATTGAATTTGATTTTCCTTAACTATTCATGAAGCAAAGTACAAATGAAAAACTTGTGTATCACAATAACTATATTTACTTAGAGATTATTTTTCATGGCCAGTATGGCATCTAGATTATGATATTTATTTGAAAGTTTGATTTTTATTTAGCTTTTTTCTTTCTTTTGGTAGTTTATATACTCATAGCAGAAATAGTACAATTGTAAGTAATCTTGTGCCTAAATTTCTGCTGAGCAGATTCACAGAGGAGTATTTCACATTAGAATTAGTATATTGGTCTTCCTCAAAATTATTTGGGATTGGGACTTGTTTCATTTCTCTTCCCCTACTACACATGGCATTTGTTTATTTTAAAATTACATTTGTTTTCTTTATTGTTGTGAGAATTTGAAATGGGAAATACCAACAATTTAATGTTAGAATGAACAAACACATGTCTATATAGATTTTATATACTGCCAAGGGAGTTTTATCTTTTTTGGTTTTATATTTAAATGCATTTGTGTGTGTGTATGTGTGTTTAATATAATCTTTTTTACCTCTCAATTTGATAAAGATAAAAAAATTCATTGTATCTGGAATTATTTTTATGTCATGTACCCAGGACAATAACATATACTAGGTATGCAGTTTAGTTCTTTCTAGTAATGATTTTCATCTATAAGTCATTTTGAAAGCTCTAGTAGAAAGTGACTTATATTTTGTTGGAAATGTTGAAAGACCAGTAAGAATCAGTAGGAGTAAGGTATAACAGTCTTGATGAAGATGGTATAACTTCATTTAAAAAGTGTTTTTCAGTTATGATGGAAATATATGCTTATCACAGAGAATGAAAACATTTAAGAAGAAATTATATGTGTTCTTGGTCTTATCATTAATTAACAATGTAAAACATTGTGTCTATTTTCTTTTCCCCCCTGTTCATATATATTCATATATTTTCTTTATAAAATCAGAGTACGGGGGCGTCTCTGGTGGTGTAAGGGGTTCAGCTCCACACTGTGAAGCTGTTCGCAGCAGCTGCAGTGCTTGTTCCATCCCTGGCCTGGGAGGGGACCCACATGGTGCAGCAGATCTCCCCTGCCTCGCCTGCTGCTCCCCTCAGCAGTGAATCTAGGTCGATATGCCTGTTCTGTTCCTCACTCTCTCACTCATGAATCTTCTCACCCCAAACACCTCTAGCCTGTACCCCAGTGTTTATATGTATAAATAAATAAAACCTTAAAAAAATAAAATCAGAGTATGTAAACAAGTAGAAAGATAGTTTTGCATTCTATTTCATTCACAAAATAAATACTTTTACCTCATAACTTCAAATAATCTGATTTTTAAATATCATTTTAATATCTGTCATGAGCTATATCATAACTTATATAATCATTATCCTATTACTGGTTATATAGTTTATTTGATAATTTATACTAATAGTACTAATACTATCTGGACGTTCTTTTAAAGGGGTTTTGGTTTCCATTTCTGCATAACATGTCCTAGAAACAAAATATTCAAATCAAACGATGTGAAATTTTACATCCCTAGTTTTTTATATATGTATATATATGCACACACATAACATATAATATATATTATCTCTACATCTCTTATTTTATGTATGTGTAAATTTTATGTCTCTTGTTTTACATATATACACACATATAAAGTATATAACATATATAAAATATATATACATATATATGTATAAAACAATCATTTCCAGTGGATTGGCATCTCTCCCAGCAAGGTAACAGAAGATCTACAGTTTAGATGCTCTGGCAGTCTTATTTATTTTTTTTAAAGATTTATTTATTTATGCATACAAGAACTGGGGTACAGGCCAGAGGTGTGGGGGTGGTGAGAGAATCCACCAGACAGAGCAGGATGCAGAACAGGCAGATTGACAGAAACACACTGCTGAGGGGAGCAGCGGGCGAGGCAGGAAAGTTCTGCTACGCCATGTGGGTCCCCTCCCTGGCCGGCAGCAGGGATTGAACTCATGCTGCAGTGACTGTGGTTTGCTTCATAGTGCGTTGCTTAACCCACTGCGTCACCGGGGTGGGCCCCTTGGCAGTCTTATTTTTATAGCTTGTGTGTGTGGGGTGGGGGGAGGAGTGAATAGGCCTTGAGTCTTTTTAATCTTATTTTATTTCTTAAATTTATAGTAATTTGTTCCTTTACTGAGATAAGTAAAAAAAAAACACTTTGTCACTGCAATTTCTTCTGTGGCTACATACTCGTCAGTAGAATATATGCTGTAGTTGTGGAGGAAAAAACAATGTATATTGGGCCTATATGACTACTAAGAAGAAAAAGTAAGATTGGGGCAAGAATACTAAGGTTGGAAATCCCATTTAGGTACTGTTTTTAGGGGAGGGTTGGTCACCTTTGAGCAAAGACTTGAAGGGAGACGGTGCTGCTGGGAGAGAAGCTTTGTAGGCTGCTGGAATCACAGGTGCAGATATCTTGAGTGACAAGGTGGCCGATGCATCAATAACAGCAGGTTTTCTCCTGTGGCTACAGTAGGGGCCAGGAGAGGCTGTCACTCCAAGAAAATATCAGGAAAACAGTACTAGACCTCAAAGGCACTTGGAGACTGTAGTAAGATTTTGGATTTTATTAAGAACAAGAAGGGAATCATGATGGAATATTTTGAGGCAAAAAGAGACAAAGTCTTTTTGTGAGCTAGAATAAATTACCTCCTGTGAATGGAGGAGAAGGGGATTTCAGCCCATTCTGCCTTCTGACCATCTACAGGGTGACTGTGTGCCATAAAACTCAACTATATGTTGTGGCCATCAAGTGCAAAGAGTTACAGAGTGTGAGTCTGGTGGCAGTGTCTAGAGCAGACTGAAGCAGGAGGGGGTCAGAGTGCTGAGGTCCTTTAGGTGACCATTTCAGAAGTCTGGGAGTGATGAAGGTATCCTAATTAGGTCAGTAATAGAAAAGATATTAGGTGCGGCTGGATGCTGTAATGATGTTTGGGTTTGTAAATAGATTGCAGGAGGGACAGAAGAGTTAAAATTTTACATGTTAAAAAGTTTAAATTTTCCTAAATCTACATCAATTAGGGATATTCTACCTACCTTTCTTTATATTCTCATTCTTGTTTACATGGGTTGAAACTTTCTTGAAGAACTGTGGAGATTATCTTACAAATCTTACAAACTTTTACTAAAATTTAGTTGTTTTATGTCTGTAGTGTTTTTAAGTGTTTGGAGGTGAGCCAGTACTAAAAAGTAGGCCCCCACAATAAAATTTTGCAAAGGAAGTCAAGAGTGTTAAATTCTAGGCAGAAGGCCAAAGTAGCTGCTGGGATTCTTCAAGCTATGAGTTGGGAGAGAACAAAATGATAATGTGATAAAGAATTATAGAGCAGCTTGAAGCATATTTTTAAGTTTACAGAGTGGTCACATAACTAAAGTAAGGGGGAACAAATGGGTTGGGAGAGGGTTATGGTTTTGTGACATTATAATTAATGCCCTGCAATTCTCTGTTTATTAGCTGTGGTTTGCACCAGGACATCAGTATATTTGATTTGACAGGACACTGGAATGTGCTGATGCTTTTCTGTTAAGAGCTGATGCAACATGTCAATTTTAAAAGTTTCATTATGCTTTTAGCTTTTATTGTTTGTATTTGTTATGTTTAAATATTGTTTAAGGCAAGCTCTGGGAGAATTTGTAGCTGAAAAATACTCTTCTCTCCTCCTACTTTTCATTTAGTTCGATAGGAAAATTAATCTTGTAATACAAGAAATTTGGGTTTTGTAGGATTTTGACTGATGAGCGTTTGCAGAGGTTCCTAGTAATTCTGAAATGTGTCATTCTTAGTTTTCAGAGCACATGGAGAAAGAAAACTGGAAATAAGGATTTAATACATGAATAAGTAAAAAGAGGGAAAATATTAGAGAAAAACATCACCAATGTAATAGTTTGATACAGCTGGACAATGTATTAGACACTAAACTTTTTTTGCTGATTAAATCGAATGCGGAAACACATTATTTTCTGTTTATTGATGAAAAAATACTGTACATGTGTTGATTTGGGTGTCAAAAATCTATACAAATGTTAGTTTATTTTAATAAAGGGTATTATGTAGCAGTAGTTGGTAGCTTATTTGTGATTTTTTAGACTTACTTTAAAAGGGTAAATGATTTCATCATCTTTTTGAAAAATAAGCAAAGAAATTGTAACTTGGTAATTGCTTTTCTGTCAGGAACATCTCTCAGTAAATTTTAAAGAGTTGTGTTATAAGTTCTCTAACTTTCTAGGGACCAAAATGATAAAATCCAGATTGGATGGCAAATAGGGGACCCACTGAGACCTCAATATTTCTGGTTGCCATTTGTAGCAGCCAGGAAGGGGTGGCACTGGAACAAGGTTCGGGATGGTTCTGGGCAGACGGGTCAAGGAAGGAGTCTCTTGGAGCCCTCGGTGGCTTTTCATACTTTATTTAGTAGAGGTGGCCAGGTACATGGCAGGCAGGGGTGCTGGGGGGCCGGGAGGCTGGCAGGTCTCCCAGCCCCGGCGCATCTCACCCTCTCGGCTGCTTCTTCCCTCTCTCTGCTGCTGCTGTTGGTCCTGTCGGTTGGTCCTTGCAGTTCTGGCATCTTCATGACACCGCCCATTTATGCCCTTGTCCCAACTCAGGTGCACCCACTTGTGCATGCCCACTGGAATGCTCGCAGCACCGCAGGTGTCCATCATCACAGTTTACCCTACACCATTGAATTGTTTTTCTAGCATTTAGCATAGTGCTTGGTTTATAGAGAAAAGGCAGAAACTGTTTGTTGAAAGAAAGAAGACAAAAGCTGTTGAACACTGTTGGCAAGCTTCTACAGTGGACTTTTAGTTTGTAAATGAGCGTAGGGTAAATGGAAAGGTGATCAGACTTTTCCACCCTCCTGCCATTGGTGTGATGATGGACACCTGTGGTCCTGCATGCATTTCTAATGGTGGGTATCTCCCAAGTAGGGTGTGGGCATGCACAACTGGGTGCACCTGGACTGAGACATGGGGCACATGAGGGCAGCATCATGAGGACGCCAGTGGAAGAGAGAACAGAAGAAAAGGCAGAGACACAAGAGGCTAGAGAGCCCAGAGAATGAAGTTGCACCAGGGCCTAGGAGGCCTAGCAGCCCCCTGGCCTTCCCACCTTCCTGGCCCATCTGCCTGCCATGTACCTGGTCAACTCTGATAATAAAAGCCTAAAAAAGCCACTGAGGGCTCCAGGACTCTTTGACTGTCTGCCAGGATTGTAGAAAACCTGCTCTGTTCCTTGCTGGAACTACAGTGAGCAACACACAGACTTTTCTTGAGTTTGGGAACTTCCTTTCTCTATTATTAGCAGAAAATTTGGATGCCCGGGCCTCTGAGGTAATCGTTTGATATACAAGTGTTTCTCATCATAGTGATTTATCTCTCTGAAAAAGGAAATAAGAATATCCAACATTCTGAGTGATTAATTTGTCTGAGGTGGGTCCTGGACAATTACTTAAAAAATTTTTCTTCATTGTCTGTATTATGAATGCAGATTTCAAAATTACTGTCTCTCCTAAAGGAGGAATAGTAGAGAGTTCATGTCTAGAGTTCTCTTTACTACTAGTTTTATTTTGGCAAAAGAATTTGTACGTAGGGGTGTTTGTGTGTCTCTGTGTGTGCTTATTTTTCCCAGGAATTCTGAATTTTTTCATGCCATTCTAATAATTATCAAACCAACACAATTTTTAAACAAATACCATAAAAGCCTGAGATATTTTTCTCTGCTTCAGACTGAAAATGTTTTAGGTCAACCTGACTTTTCTTTCAATAAAAACTAGAACATCCTGAATGTTAAATGTTATGTTGCAAGCTGTATCTGGGGAGAGTTAAATGGAAAAATAATCTCTAAAATCTCATGTTGTAGTCATTTTGTTGTCAGTAGACATTTATTGAATACAGTACTTTAAATTTTAATGTAGTTAACTTTGTACTTTTGGCCATGATTCATCTATCTGCTTCTTTATGATTATTGATAAAATGCTATTCACTGGCTTTGTTTAATACACAGGATGAGCGAATGAGTTTTTAATCTGTCATATAAAATACAAAAGTTATAAGGGGGCAAAAACTAAAAAAATGCTTTGTTGTTTGTTAGAAGAGGACATACTGGTAAGAAGAAATCATAATGAAGACCAAGAAATTAAAGTTCAAAATCAATATATGAAAAAATATTTAAGGACTACTTATGGGGATAAATAGCTATGTTTAAGACTTATTTATTAAATCTAGGGTACAGGTGTGGTGCCAACAAGGGGCACAGAGCAAGTTCTCGATGATTCTGGGCAGATGGGTCAGGGAAGAGTCCTGGAGCCCTCGGTGGCTTTTTAATGCGTTTATTATCAGAGGCAACCAGTACACGGCAGGCAGGGATGCTAGGGGGCTAAGGCGCATCTCTCTCTGCTGCTTTGCTGCTTTGCTGCTTTGCTTGTTCTCTACCTGTCTCTCTCCTGCTCTGCTGCTCTTGTTTTCTGTTCTTCTGCTGGCGTCCTCATAACGCCGCCCTCATAGGTGGCCTTTATATGCCCATGTCTAAGCCCAGGTGTACCCACCTGCACATGCCCACTTAGACATGCATGCAGAACCGCAGGTGTCCATCATTACACCAGGGGCAGGAGGGCAGAAAAGTCTGACACCTTTCCATTTACCCTACCACAGGCCAGAGCTGTGGGGGTGAGAGGATTCACCAGCGATGGAGTGGAGAGCTGAACAGGCAGATCAACTGAAATACACTGCTGAGGGGAGCAGCAGGCAAGGCAGGAGAGGTCTGCCCCATCATGTGTGTCACCTCCCCTTGTGGTAGGGATCTAACTCATGCTGCAGTGGCTACGGTTTGCTTCATAGTGCATTGCTTAACCCACTGCGCCATCAGGGAGGCCCCACTATGTATACTTAAATGTTTTGAGGAATTACTGTATCACTGTAAGGTGTACAGTAAAAAGGTATTATGAAACATCAGAAAGAGGTTATATTTGTTTAGTGTTCATTCTTAATTGCAGCATAATTTCATGTAACTATTTCTATTAAAATATGTTCAGAGAAAAAGCAAAAACCCCATGGTTTAACTGACTAGAATACTCTGAGTAAAAAACAAACAGTAATTTGTGAATCTGAAATTTTTTTCAAACTTTTAAGGTACAGTGTATTTTTCTGACAAGCCACATAGTATAGTTTAATACAAATTCTTCTATAAAATATATATGACAATATACCAGTATATGACATTGTGAGTTTTGCTTTGAGAAATTCTCGAATTAAGAGTGAGTGAGTGTTGTATATATCTAATTTATGTGAAGAAAATACTGAGTGCTTAACCCTGCTTCTAGGTCACAGTGAAGTCAAACTCACTGGGGATTAGTTCTCTGTGAGTAATGACATAACTTATTCAGTAGTGGAAACATCTTGTTTTTTTTTTTTTAAAGATTTGTTCATACAAGAACTGGGGTACAGGCCAGAGGTGCAGGGGATGAGAGGATTCACCAGAGACAAAGTGGGGAGCAGAACAGGCAGAGCTACTGAAATACACTGCTGAGGGGAGCAGTGGGAGAAGCAGGAGAGGTCTGCTGTGCCATGTGGGTCACTTCTCTGACCAGGGTTCGAACTTGTGCTGAAGTGGCTGTGGATGGCTTCATAAGTGCTATGCCAGCCCTGGCTCCATCAGGGAAGCTCCAATGTCTCCTTGTTTAACACTGGACTGAGGGACTTCTGACGAGTTCTCAAAACTTTGGCCCATGTAACACTGATCAAGTTTTCTAACAGGGGAATCTTAATTTCCTGTTACACAGCCTCCCTGATGACTGCTGAGTCATCAGATACAAACCAGATACAACCTGACCCAGAACATAGGAGCATCTTGCCTGTGTATGAATTTTTATTGCCTAGATCAGATTCTGTTCAAAAGAGACATATTTAATGTATGTATCTTTATAACTTCTTGAGCATGTATCCTCTTTTTAACTTCTTAATACAGCCTTACTGTATTTTGGTGATGTTTCATGTCTTAAAGAAGTGAATGGTGAACTATTCTTTTCTAATAGCGACTATTAATTGAATGTGATTACTAGACAGGCCAAGAGAGGGAAAGGGAGGAATCTTCTTTCCCACAATGACCTTCTTTTTTGCCAATAGCTGATGCTTCTTTTCCCCAGTTCCTTTCACTATAAATGTTCTAATTCTTATAACACATTTCTTATTAGTGACTTAAAAGTGATTTCATTTATCCAGGAATGTGTAACTATGGCTTGCTTTTCTACAAAGACACAAGTGAAAAACCTCTTCATAATGCTTTGGGCTTAACCCTAGTAAAAATCTAAATAAGATATTATGAAGTGCAAGAAAGATTTACAAGTTAGGATGAACACAGTCATGTTCTGTGTTATTATAATGAAACACTTAGCATACATTTAGATTGTTTGATAGTTGGTGTTTACAGCTTCTTCAGGAGTCAGCAAGTATTAAAACAAGAGAAATCACAAGGATTATATCACTTTCAGAATAACTGAAAGGAGAAAACATGCATGCATTGATTGTACAAAAATGAATAATGATGTTATTATATATAAATAGGGAATAGAGTATTTAGGTTTTTTAACATCTAGCAGAATATTTTAACATCTAGAATATTTTAAATATTTTTTAAAAGATTTTATTTATCCATACAAGAGCTGGGGTACAGACCAGAGGCACAGGGAGAGAGTCACAGACAGAGTGGGGAGCAGAACAAACAGACCGACTGAGATACACTACTAAAGGGAGTAGTGGGCGAGGCAGGAGAGGTCTGCTGCACCATGTGGGCCACCTCCCTGACTGGGGATCAAACTTATGCTGCAGTGGCTGCAGAAACCCCACAGTGTGGCATTCAATCCCTTGTGCCACCAGGGAGTCCCCCACAGTAAACACTTTCTTACCATTTTACTCACTAAATTAATGGCTATTTAAATTTTTAAGGCTAGTATTCTTAAATCCAGAATCCTTATTTACTTCTTTCTCTCAACCCCATGTCAATCAGTCTTGTTTAGTCTACCTTCAAAACACATCAAAATGATAACTTTTTAATTTCTTTAGTATTATTCCTTGGTCCATATCACCATGATCCCTACCTGAGATGATTGCTATAAAAACTGCCAATTACATTTACTAATTTTATCCTTAACATCTTTCTGTCATGACAACCAGAAGGTTCCTGGTCAGACTCTGAGACACTGTTGTATCGCAATTATGAGCACAGACTCTGGAACCAGACTATCTGGATTCAGTTATGGACCCCACCATTTATCAATGTATTTAATTTTGAACAAGGCAATTAAAATTGGAATACTTGTGGGACTTGGATGATATAAAGTTTATAGTATCTACATGGTAGGCACTACATAATAGTATTTTAGCAACTGTTAATAACACTGTTAGTATTTTAGTAACTGAACATTAGTATATTTAGTAACAGTATTTAGCAGTCTTTTACTAAAAATCCTCTAATCACTTTCCATTGCATTTGCAGTAAAAGCCAAAACTAGGCCCTACTTAATCTATTTACTTTGACTTCTGAACTCATTTCCTTTCTTGCTTAGTCTCGTCTGTTCATTCTGCTGCCTATGGTGTCTTCTCTCCAACAACATATGCGGGCTGAACCCATCATTTTTTTTTTTCTTCTTTTTTTTTTGTGGTTTCCTCTTACTGGAAAGTATTCTTCCAGATAGTTGCATAGCTAGCTCATTAGGCTTTTTATGGCATGGTCTTAGAGAGACTTGGTTCTGCTGTTCAGAATTGCAACAGACAGGATTTACTGTGGCTCTTTTCTGTAGCTCTGTAAGTTAGATGAAAATACTGTTTGACTT
This sequence comes from Galemys pyrenaicus, assembly GCA_019455555.1. Lineage (NCBI taxonomy): Eukaryota > Metazoa > Chordata > Mammalia > Eulipotyphla > Talpidae > Galemys > Galemys pyrenaicus. The sequence continues at coordinate 17,040,103 of JAGFMF010011830.1, forward strand.
TTGTCCAAATTTCATAATGACAGACTCATTTTTTTTTCTTTTGTTGGCTCTTAAGTCTCTAGAACAATATCTGGAACAAAGTGGGCACAGACTAGATTTTGGTTTTGCAGGAGAGAATGAAATTATGCTATCTTAAGATTGTTACTTCTCTGCTCAAGGTGTCTTGGGGCAGTATCTCTCCCTGTGGGGCCTGATCCTTTTAGTCATGCCCATGATGAAGATTGCATCTTGACTTCAAACTGCTCTTTCTTACTCCTAATCAATGATTTGCTATTAACTACTCCTCTTTTCTGAGTAGGTAAATATTATTCCATCTATGAGGCCCACTTAAGTTTTTCTCTTCCATTTTACTACCCCAAATACTCTTGACTTTTTTCATGTTTCACCTTCTCATTAGACTATTATCTAAAACCACAGATACTAATTGTATATTTTCATTGGCTTACCTAAGAGGGTACCTATCAGAGATGTTCAATGTGATCAGCATCTCCTGCTGCTGAAGCTTAGTGGTCAGAAATTATTCCTGTCTCTCTCCCAAAACATAATCAGAAATTCTGGGGGTGTTCTCTGATGCATGCTAGTGTTTGAGAATCACTGGAGCAAGACAGTGGCATAATTGACCAGATTGGGATCATCTGGCTTAAGAGACAAGTTGAATCTTTGGGATTCAGTTAGCCCAAGGTATGGAAGAAAACTAAACTGGGAGTAGGACAGCATGAGGTGGAATATTCCAAATATGTGTAAATTAAAATACTTTTCTGAAATATCAGAAACTGGGAAATATGTTTAGAGGAACATGGGTGGTCAGGGGAAATGACATTTGTTAGTTAATTCTCAAGACAACTATTCAGACTTTCTTTTGGTTAAATAAATTTTGGACTATCAATGGTTAGCAAAAATCTTGGAAGTTGTGAGATACACCATTGGGCAAATCTAAAGACGGCAGGAGAGGCAAAGACTACAGCAGTGCAGGTGGTCTCCTATGGGGTTGAGAGTTTGGGATATGAGCCCAGAGACTGGAGTATGAAAGTAATGAAAATTGAGGAAGGGGTTACAACATTAGATTTTAGTAACTTATTGAAAGTCACACTAGGTATTGAGCCACTGATGGGAAAAATAAAGATCAATGAATTCAATTGTTAAGGAAAGGAATATGTCTCTGCAGAAGAACATGGAATTGGAAGAACCTGAGGGCTTAGGTATTTATGAGCTCTTGGAACAAGGTTAATGGCCTCAGGGGTGATGTTTATATATCACAGTAATCAGTAAGGTCAGGAGTGTCTAGTGCTCCATTATCAAAATTTAATTTTACTTAAAGTTAGGAGATGTGCATATTATATATCTTTATGAATAACAATGGGTTGAAATAAACACTAATAACTTGCTGCTTGTGGGGACTGTTTTAATCATAAAAGTGTATGTTTACTATATATACTAGTGGGAGATATTAACCCATGTTCACTTCTTTGCTCAAGGCTGAGAAGTGATAATAAGAAACACATGTTTAGAAGGCTCTACCTGCTAAAACTGATCTGTCATATACATTGTAATGGGACTAAAACAGGAAAGCTAATCTATTCAGCGTTTTACATTGTCTGTATGAAATAAGGTAAAAGGTCCATCAATTTTGTATACTCTCTCTGCCACTGTGCTTTAAACCTTCTAAATCCCATGATAAGGTGGTATCCCATGATACCTCATGCTATTTCCAACCTGTGGAATTGCCTGTCTGGGTGTGGTAAAGGTTTCTGGTGAGCCCAGTGTGTTGTGACTTAGTCTCTACTAGGTGGGTGACTGTCTCAAGGTCGTGAAGTTATTCAGACACAGGTCAGGCTTTAATGATGACTTGTCTGTTAGAATTGACCATGTATATCTTTCAACCCATGATCGGGTTCAGAATTCAAGGAAGTCAACACTAAAAGTTGAAAGAAGCATTAAGGATGGAGGAAAATCAGGCATTTAGACAACAGGGAACTGATTGGGTCTGAGTTTTTACAACTTATGGGAGTTTTTGTCAGTGTGGCAGATAACACATACAGAATTTTATATATGAGGTCATAATTGCAACCAGTTAAACTAGTGTTACAAAGCTAATGAGAGAAAGCAAATTATGAAGCTGTAGCCTTTTCCTGTTATTGTTTATAGTTTCAGAATTTGTACATTTAGAAATATAAGTTACTTTTGGCTTATTCTATCTCTTAATAAACCACAGGTCACCTTAAATTCCTAGTTCAAATATTTCTCATTAAAGCACAAACAAGCTAGTTCATCATAGATCTTGGTAAATCAGAATGGAACTTAAGGATCCTCCTTATTTGGAATAACATGAAATAATGTCTCAGTAGATTTAGCATTTTATTTATTCTACATTGACTCTATGATTAAAAAAATGTAAAAAATAATGGTTAGTATTAGACGAAAATTGGAAGAATTTTTTAATAATTGAAGTATGTGGAAGATCTTTCTGAATTGTGACACAAAACCTAGGAAAATAAGTTTATGACTAATTAAAAACTATGTCATAGACAAAGAACTTATGCATGACAGAAATCATGTAGTCCAAACAAATTCAAAAGATAAATGGAAATGGGTAGAAAATGTTTGATCTAGAAATTTTGGTTGGACTTTAGTCTATAGATACACTTTTACATGTCAGAATAAGACATACTTATGGACATTATTTTCTTTTCTTTCTTTTTATTTTTTAAAGTTGATTATGCATATAAGAACTGGGTACAGACTAGAGGTGTGTAGGGGTGGGTGAGAGGATCTACCAAAGACAGAGTGAGGAGCAGAACAGGCAGATTGACTGAAATACACTGCTGAGGGGAGCAGCAGGCAAGGCAGGAGAGGTCTGCTGCACTCTGTGAGTCACCTCCCTGGCCAGGGATAGAAATCGTGCTACAGTGGCTGTGGATGCTTCACTATATGGTGCTTAACCCCTTGTGCCACCAGGGAGGACCCCGGACATCGTTTTTCAATTTCAGATTTTATTTCTTCTTTTTTTAGTATAGCAGTGTATTAAAGGCAAATATCTATCATTAGCATGCTGGTTAATTAAATTATGGTTCATCCATAAGGTGGAATATTGTATAGTTGAATTCCACTTGAAAAAATTTCAGTCAAGTAAATTTTCAAAAGAGATGCAAAATTTGGTGTATAGGGTATAAAGCATTTGCTTCTATATGCATTGACATCTTTTCATACATTCATATAAAAAACATCCTTGTTATCTCTTGAGAGTCAGCTGGGTATCTGGGATAAAGGGCTGGAAAATGATATTACTTCCTACATCATCAGCTAAATAAAAAATTTTAATTAAAAAGAGTAGTTCGTGAAAGAAAAATCAGTCGTGTATATATGAATGTAATTTTTAATCTCTTAACTTGGAACAGTGCATACTAAAATGTCTCTCAGTTTCTGGGATTTGCTCCAAAAAAAGATGTTTTTCTTACATAAAGATAAAAATTTATTAGAGTTTACAACACAAAATTAATAATAAAGCTATTTTTTGGTCTTGTAGTAAGTCTATAGAAGAAATCTAGTTGTATCATCAACTTATAATTTTATATGTAAAAATTATATCTATACTGATTCAATTTTCTAGAAATCTTATTTGGTAACTTTGACTTGTTGAATGAATGGTATGGGGAACTAGCAAGTTGTGGGGAAGGATTCAGTAGTTTCAGTAGATGCCATAAAACAAGACTGTGTGGATGGAATATATGTAGATAAAGCACACTCTTTTTATGTAAGGGGGATACAGTGCAAAGTATTCTCTTTTTAAAAATATGTAGGAGGTCTCCCTGGTGATGCAAGGGGTTAAAGCACAGCACTATGAAGTTGTCCACAGTTCAATTTCAGGCCATGGAGGTGACCCACATGGCGCAGCAGACCTCTCCTGTCTTGCCCCCTGCTCCCTCAATGGTGTATTTCAGTGGATTCACCTGTTTTGCTCCCTACTCTGTCTCTGGTGACTCCTCTCACCCCCGACACCTCTGACCTGTATTCTGGTTCTTGTATGCACAAATAAATAAAACTTTAAGAAAAATAAAAATATGTAATGTATTCATGACATTGTGGCATGGAAGAAGGAACATTTTCACCATTTTTGAAGATGGTGAGTGAAAGTTTTGACTTCATTAGTATTTCAGTCACACAACTTTTTGTCAAGTTTGTTTTAATTTTGCATCTCACATTCATTTTCATTCTTCACTTAATTTGAAGTACTTATAAGGGTGAGGTGCCTAAGACCTGTGCCTTATTCTGGTCCTGCTTCACTTGGTATCTGGTTCAAGGAGAGTTTATCCCTAGCTCTAAGCTTCCTACCCTTGTCTCCTTGACCAATCTGTTCCTCCTTTACTACAAAAATTCTAAGGAATCTTCAGGTATCTCTTTGAGACAAAGAGATCTTATTTCATGTTGAAATTGTGTTGTGACTTGCTTTTGAGGAATTTTTGTCTTAAATTTCTTCCAGTAACTCCACAAGCTAAAATTTTTCTCCTGCCATTGACACATAACTTATTTGTCATAGAGTTTCACTGACTCAGTACTTAACAAAGCAACAGAATTGTGCAGTAAGATCATGATTGTGTATATTTTTAGTAACTTTGAATACTGAGTTCCAGTGCTAGATTACCACCTAGCTGCAGTATTCTGGACAAGTCTTGTTTTCTCTTCAGGCTTTGGAAGTGGGCTTTATATTTTTTTAATAAATATTTTTTATTTTATACATTATCCATATTTAATTATTATAGTAATTAACATTTTAATAATTATAATAAATCATTAATTATATAATATATAATTATATATCACATCTTGATAGCATATATTATATAATTTATATATATAATTATTTATATAATAAATATATATAATAAAATATATAATAAATAAAAAATATAATAAATAAAATATATAATAAAATTATTTATATAATAAATATATTATGCATTTATAATAAATGTATATTAAAATACATATCATATATAGATATATAATGGATCATGTTAAATTATTAATAAATTTATTATTAATAAATTATATTAATCATATCATTTAAAATAATGTTTTTATGCATACAAGAACTGGGTTGTGGATGAGAGGTGGGAGGGGGTGAGAGGATTCACCAGAGAGAGTGGGGAGCAAAACAGGCAGATCTACTGACAAACACTGCTGAGGGTAGCAGGAGGCAAAACAGGAGAGGTCTGCAGCACTATGTAGGTCAGCTCCCTGCCTGGGGAACTGAGCTCTTGCTACAGTGGCTGGTAATAGCTTGAGAACATTGTGTCCTTAACCCCTGAGCCACCAGAGGGGTGAAGTGGGATTTTTAGACTGCCCTGAGTTCACCATTTACCTTAGAATGGAATGATTTTGCGTCCATAGAGGCACAGAGTTTGATTGCTTTATCTACTAAATATGTATTCTCTGGAGTGTGTAGTTCCTCTTTCAGGTCAAAGTCTGCTGCTTATCGCTGGAAGCATAGTGGGTCAGGTATCACCAAGTCCACAGTTTACTAGGAGGACTCAGAGGATTCAGAATATTGTTATATTCATTATTATGGCTTCCTACAGTGAAATGGCACCAAGCGAAATCAGCAAAAGGAAAAGGCACGTGGGAGAAGTCCAGGGAAACCAGACAGTTTCCAGCTGTCCCTTCCTAATGGAGTCACACAGGATTTGCTTAATTCTTCCAGTGACTAATTGTGATAACACATGTGAATTATAATTTGTCAAGGAAACTCATTAGTGACTCAGTATCCAACGTTTTTATTGTGGGCGGACCACTTAGGCATCCTCTATATCAATGTCCTAAACTTCCAGAAGGAAGGCAGGTATGCTGCATAAATGCATTATTTTTACAATTTAGGAACACTGAACCATCCTTATCAAGGAATAGGGGGAAACCTCCCCCAATTATAAGTTTTCAGTTGGCAGCCAAGGACCAAACCTGCAAGCAGTTCTTCCTAATTGAAATCTTAAGCTTGCTGCATTATCTCTTTTCTGCACATGAATTGAAACTCAAAATTTGCTTCTTGCCTTTTGACATTTCAGTAGCATGACATGCTACAAGAATCACTGGAAAGAAATGGACTTTGAGGAATAAATGAAGTTCCACACCTGTTTGCTAGTGAATTCTTTAGTGACTATGATTAAGTTCCTTAATCTATTGAAACATTTCTGCTTATTACTATTTAAACATACCTTTCTCATTAGTGAATTTTTCATAATAATGCTCACTACTTAGGGATTTTGTTGAAGATTTTTTTACATATGCACATGCAACATATGTCACTTGTCCCTGAATCTACTCATTCAACTCATGTCTTATAAGAACAATATGCTAGGCCCTGGAGGTATAATGCTGAGCAAAAGATGCCTTGCTTCCTGGAGTTTATACTGTAGTTGAGGAGAGAGACTTTAATCTCACATGATGACGTGCAATTAGATGCAATTACAATTTGTAGTAAATGCCCTAAAAGAACCAGAGTGTCTGAAAATATAAGATACCAACCTATTCTAGTAGGTCAGGGTCAGTCTCCCTGAGGAAATTACATGTATTTAAGGATGTTATATTTGAACAATGTCTATGTAAGGTGATCAGGAGGGACATTAGATAATAGTCTGGTATAGATGCTTCTGTGGGAGTGAACAAGCAACATTGAAAAATAATAATAAAAAGAGGTGAATATGGTTAGACATTGAACAAAGGGGAGATAGGAGGTGGATGAGATTGGAAAGGATAGAGATAGTCAAGGACCACACTGAGATAATAGAACTTGGCTGCCATCCTAAAAGCTATGGGAAGCCATTTCAGGATACATAGCAATGAGGGTGAGGGTAGGTGGATGGGGTATTGTCACATGGTTAGATAGCTTAGTGTTTTGAAAAGAACACCATATAGAGATTTGTTTGAAAGGGGTATAGTGGAATTACAGAAGTTTGAGGGACTGCTGTTTGTAATTTGAGTTAGTGTTATAGCTTACTAGGAGATGGAGACAAATGCATCTGGTTTTAAGTATTACCAATGCATTATGATTTATGAAAAACTTTAGGATTAGTTTCAGCATTGGATATTCTTTTTCTGTTAGTGTCTTGATGCATATGATGTGCTTCCAGACTTCACTGATGTTTGCAAAATTCAGTATTGTTTTATAGATGACATTATTAATGCTTATTATGAATGCTTAGGAGAGTCTGTCTTTACAGATAGAAATTGTGTGTACTTGGTTAGGTCTCTCTCTTAGTATTGCAATTCACTGCAGAAGACTTGCTTTTCCATAAATACTTCTTTTTTACTGTTAAAATGATTAATCGGGCCCTCCCTGGTAGCGTAAGGGGTTGAGCACCACACTGTGAGGCATCTGAAGCCATTTCAGCACTAGTTGGATCCCCCCACCAGGGGGGTAACCCACATGGTACAGCAGACCTTTCCTGCCTTGCCCACTGCTCCCCTCAGCAGTATATTTCGGTCACTCTGCCTGTTCTGTTCCCCGCTCTGTCTCTAGTGAATCCTTTCACTCTCACACTTCTGGCCTATACCCCAGTTCTTGTATGCAAAAATAAATAAATCTTTAAAAAATGATTAATAAGTTAATGGTTTATAATTTGGCGGTAACATAAATAATATGAATTTACTATTTTCAACAACTTTTTGTTTTGCTTTGTGTAAGTTAACTAACCCATGCCTCTTATGTTTTTAATGAAGTCTCTAATTACTGTAACAGGTTGTAAAGTGGGGGCATTTAAGTTCTTAGTAAACTATCTTATGTTATTTCTTTCTATATCCCCAGATAAATTATTAGTCATAACTGTAGCAACAAAAGAAAATGATGGATTCCACAGATTCATGCAGTCAGCCAAATACTTCAATTACACTGTGAAGGTATGGTATATCTTTTTAAAATAATATTTATTACATTATCCTTCATATTTATACAATGTAAGATTTCCCTATGAAATTGCCACCCCCATAGTCCCTTGTGCTCTTCCAACCCCTGTCCTAATCCTTCTCCCTCCTCCTTCCCTACAGAATGTCTCTGATCTATAGTTGCCTGATGATTTGGTATGATATATCTTTTAACTCGTGATATGTTAGAATATGTGCCTAAAGTACATTTTCCATAACATCACCAATAGCACAAATTCCAGTCCATAGAAAGAAGAGAAATTTAGTTCCATAATTGCATTAATTTATATATATTTGATTGTTTTATTTAATATTTATTTTTTGTGTAGAAGAACTGGAGTATAGGCCAGAGATGTGGGAGTAAACAGGTTTACCAGTGACAGAGTAGGGAGCAGACAAAGAGGATCTATTGAAATATACTACTGTGGGGTAGCAGCAACTGGCGAGATAGGAAATGTCTTCTGGGCCTTTGGTTAGCTCCCTGACATGGGATCGAACTCAGTCCATAGCTGCGATAGTGCTGAGACTTAAGTCCAAGACCACCATACATGTTTTAAAGATACATTTAGACCTTAGTAATACTCTGCCACTCACATAATTTCTTTGTATTTGCTAATGCTTTGTATAAACATGCTCTGCAAAACAACAAAAAATGTTTATTTTTTCATATTTATTTCAGGAAATCATATTATGTACAAATACAGCAGAACTAAGATCTGATATTATCATTTTTTTGTACTTTGAAATTGTGTTCCTTTGTTTACAGAGAATTAGAAACTGAATGTGAAGGGTATACATTTTCTGTCCCATTATTGAGAGTTGCTTTTCCTGTATTTTTGTTTGTTTTAGAGGAATTAGGAAAGTGAAAATGGGTTTTAGAAAACTTATTTTCAGGGAAATATTTCATAGATAAATTTTCAGAGTCCCTAGAAGTTTGATGGAACTAATAAACAGAGCTATCAAAGACCTGCCTTTCTTATTTACTTATTTTTTAATAAAATGATCTCAACATTTTTTTTTCACAATTAAAAGGGGAACATGTAGGAAATAGGAAAGCAAGTAAACAAACAATCCCAACATTTAGTTAGGTATATAACACTTTTTCTTTTGAGGAAGGGAAAGAGATTGATTTTTTGACTGGAGAAAAATCTGAGCTATTCTAGTATGTAATATAGGAAAAAGGTAGCATTCACTGTATAACCACTAGAAAACTAGGTACAGATATTAGTATAGAGCATCTGTTAAAGAGTGTCAGCTTTACTGGAAAAGATGTCTGGTATTAACAACTAGATACCAAATTTAGGAAAAAGATGTTAGCTGACAGAATAGAGAATGATAGACAGTATGAGTTGTTAGGAGATAACGTGGAAACAACAGAAAAAAAAAAAAAAGAAGTAAAATAATGTTGGAATTTAGTGATACTTTTGAAATCAAATCTTTGGGTTTAGACTGAGGAAAAAGAGGAATGTTTAATTTGTGGGGCATTGTGTTTGGTAGCTTATATTTGGTAAGCTGTTGATGCATTATATCAACTATGTGAGATGGCTATTGCTTTGTTTTTGGGTTAGGAAAACTTGCCCCATGGTATGTTATTATAAATTATGAAATTTTGGACCCTCACCCCATTTGAATGACTAAAGTTTATAAACCTCTTGCTGTTCTTCCATTGTGAAATTCTAAAAGTGTGGATCCTAGTCCACTAGCATCATTAGGGAAATAATTAGAAATAAATATTTTCAGACTCCACCCCAGTTCTGCTCTATCATCAACCCTGGGAGTAAGACGCAGTAGTCTGTTTTTTAACAAGCCCTCCATCTGATTTTCATGCACACTGAAGTTTGACATACTGATGTAGTGGAATGAAACAAAGAAAAGTGTTTAACATAGCGCATGCCACAAAGTAGGCTCTAAGATGTGGTGAGCCCAGCATCAGAGAAATCCAGAAAGACTGCAGGACAGAAATGAAAAAAGGGACAGAGGAGGCCACTTTTTAGTGCAAAAGCTAGTAATTCTATACTAGCCCCCAGTATGAATACAGGTCCAGATCAATTTGAGTTTTCTTGGCTAAAATTTCCTCCCAACTTTTGATATAGGAAATGATGAGGTGATAACTAGAGATCTGAGCCTGCGAGTCTATCATCTTTGTCAGTCAGGTTTATATTTGCCTCAATGTGAAGTAAAGTTCGAACAATTAATATTTATTTTCTAATTATATTTATCCTTTCCTTCTGGATTTATTTTTAGTTTAATTCACTCTTAATGTCACAAACCTCTGAGTAGGTTTTATTTGGGCAACTCCAGACTTTGTTGTGATGACACTTAGGTACACGTGGTGTGGGTTGCAGCTGGGGAACCTATATTCTCTACTCCCTCATAACCAAGGTGTGTCTGCAATTTACTTCAAGAGGCAGCTGCTGAGGCTAAGGCAAACAGTGAAAAGATAGACTACAAAGTTGATTAGTTATGCTTAGTTAATCATACTGACCGGATCTTATTAAGCTTTTAAAAACAATATAAATATGAGATTTATAAGGTAAAGAAGGCAATGTTTGACTTGATGCTATCTATGTTCCCTGAACCAACACATTTTAGTTCAGAGTGACTATCACTTGTGGGCCCCATTTGAGTCACTGAGCTTCATATAGATTCCTTGCCAGATTGAAAACTGTTATGAAAGTTTCCTTCATTTTCTTTTTCATTTTAGTCAAACAAATAGAAGTAAACTATGAGAGATATTTGTAGTCTGCCTAACCACACCTTCTTGGGTTAGATTATTTTTGAAAGGGTTAAACTGGGGAATGGCATTTTATGGGTGGATGACTTTGAAGAATGATTTCTTGACCTAGGCATCACTTTTTTTTTTTTTCCTGTGTAACATTATTGTTACAGGGCAGGGAGAGGAGCACCCAGAACCCCCAAGCCTGCCCTCTCTGAATGGGTTCTGCCATCCGCCGCATTAAGACAAACATACAAAAC